>OX637532.1:55976548-56424048 GCA_951800035.1 Linnaemya tessellans | reverse complement strand
TTTTGGCGAAAGTAAAGTGGTGGCTCTAGATATTTCTAAGGCGTTCGATAGAGTGTGGCATGGAGCACTCCTGTCCAAACTTATTGCATTTGGTGTCGGAGACACCTTCTCTCGGTTTATATCGAGCTTTCTCAGGGATCGCTCTATACGAGTTGTTATAGATGGGGTCTCATCCGATGAGTTCAGAGTCAACTCAGGGGTACCGCAGGGCTCCGTTCTTTCTCCTACTCTATTTCTAATTTTTCTTAACGATTTACTTTCCCAAACTTCCTGTCCTATTTACTCTTTCGCAGATGATAGCAGCCTTTCGCATTCCTATTCATTCAACTGCAGGCCGTCAACGTCTGAAATCGAGACGAGGAGGCAGTTTATGAATGACGTTCTGGATAGCGACCTCGCGAAGATCTCCGAGTGGGGTCAGACGAACAGGGTCGATTTTAATGCCCGTAAGACCCAGTGTTGTATGCTTACGCATCGACGTACGTATGACCATGCTGCTTCATCTGTTTCTATGGGTGGTGTAAGTATTATGGAGTCAGGGGCTCTTGATGTTCTGGGCATGAAAGTGCAGTGTGATGTCAGATGGACGGAACATGTCTTTCAGGTCGCAAAAGAAGCATTCAAGTGCCTTGGCTTCTTAAGACGGTGCAAGAGATACTTCACCCCTTCTGATCTCCTTAATATTTACACCACTTACATCCGACCGAAGATGGAATACAACTCTCATGTTTGGGACGGTGCTTCAAAGTCTATTTTGAAGTTACTCGACCGCGTACAGGAGAGGGCGATGAAACTCATCGGAGACAGTAGAGTAGCCAACTCTATTGACTCTCTTGAGCATCGTCGCAATGTGGGGTGCGTATCGTTGTTCTATCGTTACTATAATGGCAGGTGCTCTGGTGAAATTAGGGAACTTGTTCCTGAAACCCATTCTTTCTTACGCTCAACGCGTTTTTCATCAAGAGCACATGCGTTTGTGGTCGATATTCCAACGAATCGCACTACGCATTACAGAGAAAATTCGTTTTTTGGCCGAACAGTCCGTATGTGGAACAAACTACCCGCAGATGTCTTCCCCGCCACTTACAATTTGAGCAGGTTCAAATCGAATATCCACAGACACTACTCCCTTTATCCTCCATCCCAAAATCTATTTTCCCAGTTCCAGCGCAATGCACTGCATATGTAGGGGTCATCCCTTGAGTGCTGGTCCTACTCCTAAAAAAAAAAAAAATAATACAAACGTGTTTTAGGCCGATATTGCCATCCCCAATTTTGGGCCCAATTGCGAAAAGAAAACGGATTGAAGAAAAAGATGATAACGGCTTTGGAGAAGCACTTGGTGCATTTAAAACACTTTGCGAGAGCAAAGTGCAGGGAGAAAGAGATGAGAAGAAGGACCCCCTGCATGGGTTTGGAAAAATGATTGTGGCGACTATTGCTACAATGAGTCAAGCCAAAAAATTAAAGGCTATGGAAAAAGTGACGTAATTGGTGATGCAGATGAAGCTAGAATCAGAATGAAACTTTATAGTAGTATTGTTATTTTTTATCATACATAATCTGTTTTCTTCAAAAAACATTCTTTTTAATTTTATAGGTTAATTGTTAAAAACCTTTAATATTTGTGTTGATCTCGTTAATTTTATACATCTATGAATTGTTTTTGTTGTTTCTTTTATTTTTCCTTTTTTATGAAACTAAAATTAAATGAATTTAAATTGAAATTATTTAGTCTTTCGCAATCTTAGAATTTTTAAATATAAAGCACCCAAATTACAAGTAACGAAAATAGAAGATTGTTATGAAATTTTTTTATTTAACACATTGTTGTCACAATACTATTATATATAAATGAAATTTATTTGTTGGTGGTTAAGCAATGTCTATATGGTAAAGCACCAATGAAATGCATATAGACATTGCTTAACCACCAACAAATAAATTTCATTTATAGAAAATAGAAGATGTTTAGACCAGTTGTAAGAATCATCTGATATTGGTATGGGATTGCGCCTTCATTTACAAAATACTCAGCTAATCTGTTCCGCAAGTCCATAGCCGTTTGAGTAGATCTTCTAATATTTGTGGAGAAGGATCGCAAGGGTGTGCCGCCACCATTTCTTAGCTAGTTTCTCCATTCGCCTTCTTCAACAGACCCATTTTCAACCACCCGATCGACATAATTTGCTGGGCAATACCATTGTTTTTTGTCGTTCAGCATGATTAAATTATGAAGCACTGTGCATGCTAGTACAATGACATCTACATTGTCCGGTGACATTTCAATCGTTGTGAATAGTATTCTCCAACGTGCACTTAGTATGCCAAAACAGTTTTCTATGACTCTTCGGGCTCGAGAAAGCCTATAATTAAAGACTCTTTTTCTTTCATCGAGATTTGTCCCAGTGTAAGGACGCATTAAATTCATTCGCAGGGGAAAGGCAGAATCACCCACAAAATAGTGCGGAAAGAGATCTGAAGATATTGCACTTAAGGGCTTGCTTGATGGCACTGGTACTTTGCCTGACATCACCGATTCTCCAAATGGCGATAAACGAAATATACCTAAAAATTAATTTGAAAACATTTGCTAATCGAAGGCTAACGAAAAATGTTTATTCACCTCCATCGCTTTGGCTACCATAGCTTCCTACACTGACAGATGTAAAAGTGTATTTGGCATCGCACACTCCCATTAGAACTAAGCTGAAATATTTTTTGTAATTGTGGAACATAGAACCAGAATTCGCTGGACACTTTATAGCTACCCACACAATTGGGAATTTTCCACTTAAAAGAAAAATCTTTTTCAATGTCCTGCTATTGATGTGTTGTTGGTTCACTTAAATTTAACGGAGACAGTACCGACCACAAAACGTCACAAGTTTCAAGCACTATTCCACGGATCGTTGACTTTCCTAGCTTGTGAGTTCAAGCTATTGATTGTAACGAACATCCATGACCAAAATAACTGCATATAATAAAATTATCTTTAATATAATTTCCGGTTGAACAAAAATTTTTTCTTACAGAAGGGTTATGCTAGTCTTTCTTCTGGGCCAATTCTCTGCCTTGGTTTTATTAATCTTTCACGAATTATATCCAACAACAAATCAAACACATCACGACACATTTTTGTGTAAATAAAAAATTGTTCATCATCTATTTTCTTCATATTTCTGAAAACCTTTTTGTTGTAACGGGCGATTATGTAGTCCTTGTTTATTGGACGAACACCCCATCTTCTAAAACGGCGTCTTCGTTGATTTTGTTTAAACTTCTTGTACAAATTCAAGAAATTTAAACCAATAAACAATTCTTTCAAATCCATTGAAGTATTCTTTTATTTTAATTAACACTATTTTATGTGAATATATTTAAATTGTTATATGTACATATGTATGTTTTGTGTGTCAAAAACATATGACACGTTTTTAAATGTTCTGTAATTGCACCAACGTACTAACAGTACGGTACGGTACGGTAAGGCAACAGCAGCGTTCGGCTAACTGAGCCTTTAGGTCTAGTTGACCGGTCTGTACTGGCGGGGGCAGCTGTTATCAGTAGCCCCTGGTAGGGTTACCCATGCCAGAGTGGCCAACAACTAAGTACCGACCAAGAACCACCCTCCCCGGACTCGATAGCGTCTGTTTTTCCCCATGGGGCGGCTATCGTGTCAGTTCCGTTTCTCGATTCAATGGACCATATCCAAATCCATCAGCGTCTGTATCCCATTTTGGGCAGCTTTTTAACCTGGCAGTAGGTATAAAATGCATCCATCAACCCACCAAAATGGAAAATAAAAAGCCATGCCCCACGTACCCGGTTAGGGGCTTAATAACCTCCGGGGACCCTATTCCCGCGGCGCAAGTAGCAGGCCGCGGTGAATCGACAGCTACTGCTGCTGAGGCTAGCCGGGTGTCCACATCAGGCCCGACCAGTCTGCGGACTACTGACGTGGTGGGCAATCAGCCTGGATTAACCGGGCTGATTGCTGTTGAGAAAGGGGCAAAACACCCGGCAACGGGTGGCTGCCCCAGTACTAGCAGCGAGGTACATCTGTCTTTCGCTCCAAGTACCTCAAAAGCTGCTTAGGTCCTTAGCGGTAAAACGGTAAAAACCCCCTTCTTCGGGTGCGAAGGGAATGGAAAGGCCTAAGCCGTCTAAGCCCGTGGCCTCCAAAGCGCACTTTGCGCAGGCAAAGCCAAAGAGGATTACTTCTAGCCGCAGTTCTGCGTCACCCACTGCCAATCTCGGCAAAAACATCATTAACCCATCGCGCAAAAATGCTTCACGCAGGGCCAACGATGCGAGGCGCTCCGCCTTAAGAACTATTTCGCACTTTGGTGCGATCCCGGTTGACCAGCTTTCTGAAAAGCAGGCAGCCTCTCTAAAGTGGGCACAGGCTCATGTGTCGAGGCTGCAAATAAACTCCTCCCCCGCACCTGCCACGGTTGCGGCGCCTAAAAGGCAACGTTCGGAACAGGAGAACGATGCAGCTAGGACTTCTAGGGCAAAACGTCCTAAGAACATCCCTTCGAAAGTGAGATCGCCAAAGGCAAGCTCATAAGGGCCATAATCGATAGGGATGTGTCAGACGGTGCCATTTCCCATGCCAGGTGGGTCTTGGTTAACCAAAAACTGGCGGGAGTGTTCTGGACGATCAGCAAGGAGAATCCGGGACCGCCGCCTCAATGCGTCGATGCTGGCTGGCACCATCACGGCGTTAAATTGATGGCCTGCACGGATGAACGCTCAGCGTCTCTGTTGAAGAAGGCCATCGAAGCTATTGGCGGGGTGTGGGAAGGCTCTAGGCTGGATGTGGTTTCCTTGGAAGACACACCCAGAAGACCAAGAGCCTTGACCATAGTCCCTGCTGAACCTTCTTCCCCGAAGAAGATCCTTGATATCCTTAAAGACTGCAACCCGGACCCACCCATGACTGGAAGGTAGCTAAGGTGAATGCACCCGAGAGGTCTAGAAGGGAGGTGGTTCTGATTCTCAATAAAGAATCTTTGGCACCGATCCGTAAGAGGGGCAACAAAATCTTCTACTATTTCAGTACGATTCTGTTGCGCCTCTACCGGACCGATGAAAAGAAGAACTGCAACCGAGGGGATGGTGCTGCCGACGGCGCTGTTGACTGCGCTGTTGCTGGTGTGTCGGACGTAGCTTCATACGGGCAAGAGGACACCCACTCAGTCTCTGACTTGGTGGGTGTCTTTTTTGAACGGATGGAAGTCGCGGATGAGGACACTGACGCCCTCTTGGAATCCAGCCAAGAGGACGCCAACACCACCGTAATTGCGCTCCCGGATGGTGAAGGTGACGCAAATACACCTTCACCACTCTAAAGCAGCATCCGCTGCGATGCTCCTCCGGGTTGTAGAGAGAAAGGAAGAGCTGGTAATGATCCAGGAACCCTGGGTCCACCAAGGACTGGTACATGGACTAACACTAAACGGCTATAAGCTATTGTTTGTCAAAGGCACAGGTAATATTAGATCTTGTATCTTGGCTAAAAACTCTTTGCGTATCTTTATCCTATCTGGTTTCAGTGATGGGTATACTGTAGCAGCTGCTCTGGAGACCCCGTCCGGTACTGTTTGGCTGGTCTCGAGCTATATGGCGCATGACCACGAGGGCAGTCCAACAAATGGCAAGGTGCGTGGTATTGTGCCCAAGGCGAATAGCACGAGGACGCCTATAATAATAACTGCTGACGCTAATTCACACCACACCTCCTGGGGTAGCAGCGATACTAACGAGCGGGGTGAGTGTCTCTTCGATTTCATTTTAAATAATAATCTAGAAATTGTCAACAGGGGTTCAGAGAGGTTTTAGATGTAACATTGGTTAGTGCAGTATACACCAATCTGGTTAGCGGTTGGAGGATTGCGGATGACTGCTCCCTATCCGACCATCGCTATATTGACTTTAACATAGGGTTAGGTGAAAGGAGATTTAATCCAATAGTTAACAGGAAGAAGACTGACTGGGAGCTACAGAACAATGAACTCTGCAACTCCTTATCGATGTCTCCAACTATTAGAAATATTGGGGACATGGACTCTGCTGTGGAGATTCTAAGTTAATCGTTTCGCTGTGCCACTAATGTGGTTTGCAAACCAACGGTTTGCAAGGGAAGGGCCAAACCACCACGCTAAAGCCCGTAAATTGCACATTCACGAAAAGAATGTCGTAGCCTATTCAACGAGGCTAAACGATCAGGGGACTGGTTGACATTCAAAACAATCATCAATGGGATGGTAGCAGTAGGGATTGATAACAATTTATGCCGGTTTGTTAGAAACTTCAGGGTGGTCAGGGCCTCGATTGGGGATGCCACTGAGTATAGGGCAGTCTATCTTGGCACTCCACAGGGATGTGTTCTGTCATCTCTGTTGTGGAACCTGACCATTAATTCGCTTTTGCTAAGTCTAGAACGCAGACAGATTATGACTATCGCGTACGCGGATGACGTAGCGGTGGCGATATCGGGTAAGCACTTGGATACCATACCTCAGTGTATGGAGTCTGCGCTGGCTCTGCTGAGTAGGTGGAGTGGAGTGTCAGCTGTGGGCGCGGCATCAACCCAGCCAAGACTGAGTTGGTGCTCTTCACTAGGAGGTACAAGACCGATAGCTTTATACACTCAAAGCTTAACGGCACCTCCTTGAAACTATCTAAAACCGCCAAGTACCTGGGTGTAATTCTGGATAGTAAGCTATCATTAAATCAGAACATACAGGCGTGAGCGGAAAGGGCCTTAGTGGCTATTTATACATGCAAAAGGGCAGTAGGCCTCAAATGGGGTATTAACCCTAAGGGGATCAATTGGATCCTTGAGGCTGTTATTAAACCAGTACTCTTTTACGGGGTATCGGTTTGGTGGAATGCGATAGACAAGCAGGCTCATCGCAGGACCTTTGAAAAAGTCTTTCGGGTCGTAGCGAGGCTGATGACAGGCGCACTACAATCTAGACCAACGGGAGCAATTTTTGCAATGCTAAATTGGCTCCCGGTTGACATTCTGGCCAGACAATTGGCTGTATTCTCTGCGGTCAGGTTGAATACAGTATGTCCATGGATTAGGACTGACTATGGGCATGCCAGGACTTTAAGAGAGCACTCGGAAATCCATGCAAACATTGACTATTGCGTACCAAGAACCTTCTTTGGAGGACTTTTCCGTTCCATTGTCGTTGACAGGGAACAGGTGGACAGACTTTCCTTTCCCGAGGATTCAGTTAGAGTTTTCACTGACGGATCCAAAAGGGGAACAAGAACGGGCGGAGGCTTCTATGTGGAGAACTTTTCCGGCTCCAAGACGGTTGTACTGTCTTGCAAGCCGAAATCTCTGCTATTACTCGGGGAGCGAGATGCCTAATGTACTATGGGATATCGAATGATATCTTCATTGTTACCGATAGCAAAGTAGCCATCTCTGCTATTAGTGGTGTGTACAGTGCATCAAAAACTGTGGTCGAATGCCGACTATCTATCAACGAGATAGCGAGACATTCGAGGGTGACACTGGTTTGGGTGCCGGGACATTCTGGATGTCCAGGCAACCATACTGCGGATGAGATTGCCGACAAGGGACTGAATTGAATAGTTCAATGATCAGTCTCATCACTGGCATTCCATTATCGCGATGCAAGTTTCTGATTCAAAGCGAATCATACAAACTAGCTGAACATAGGTGGGAAAGCGTGGCTAACTGTCTCGTGGCAAGAGCCACGTGGCCCCATTATGGTTTGCGCAAAACACGCGACCTTCCCAAGTTTGACAAGGCACGCATGCGTCAACTGGTGATTGTTCTGACAGGACACTGTAGCTTTGGGACTCATGCGAGGAGGATGAGTCTTATATTCAACGACTATTGCAGAAGCTGCAATGATGAAGAGGAGGAAGAGACTGTCCTCCATCTTCTGTGTCAGTGTCCTGCCCTTGGAAATGCAAGGGCAGTGGCGCTGGGCTCCCGATTCCTGTCAGACTTAGACAGCTTGGCAAACATGGAGCTTTCAGGGGTATCATCCTTCCTCAGGGGTACAGGATGGTTTGAAACGGCGGAGGACATCCCTTAGGAGGTCCTCTGCTTAAGGGCATCACAAAGGGACCGAACTGACGGACCTAAGTGGATTGTCCCGCCAGGGACAACGGCCCTCCAACCTAACTTAACCTTCCAGGGGAAGGAAATTGCATATTTTTTATACGTGAAAGTAATCAAACAGACAACTGATGTTGTTGTTGTTGTTATTTTGCTAACTGAAACTCTCTTATAATTAGGAAAAACAAAATTGGTATCAAAAATTCAAAAATAAAAAATGAAATTTCGAACCCAGGGATGGACAAGTGCAATATTTAATAGTACATGAGAGTGACAAAAAAGGTTAAAAATTTGAAATTTAAAAAAAAAATTACTTTATACCTCATGAAGCGTTGCACTGATAAAAAAAGACAACAAATTAAAATTTCCCTTCCAGGGTTGGGAAAATTAAAGTTTTGTTTGGTACATGCAATATATTGTAGTACATGTAAAAACCAAAATGGTTGCAAAATTTTTGTTTTTCTAAAACAAAACTACTTTATTCCTCATGTAGATTTGCATTAATAAAAAAAAATTTAAAATTAAAATTTCGCTTCCAGGGCTGGGATATTGAAATTTTTTTTATACATAAAAGTATCCAAAAAGGTAATAGACGTTGTTTTTTTTGCTAAAATTATTTTATATATTAGGAAGAACAAAATTGGTATCAAAAATTTCCAAAAAGAATCATAATTAAAATGGTTCAAAATGTTTCTTAAATAATACTACTTCATACCTCATGAAGAGTTGCATTGGTAAAAAAAAACAACAAAAAAATTAAGGTTTCACTTCCAGGCTTGGGAAGTTTAAATTTTTTTTTCGTACATGCAATATATTGTAGTACATGAAAGTGGCCAAAATGGTTGCAAATTTTATGTTTTTCTTAAATAAAATGACTTTATACCTAATGAAGACTAGGATTGGTAAGAAAAAATTAAAATTTCGCTTTCAGGGCTGCGAAATTTAAATATTTTTTATACATAAATGTAACCAAAAAGGCAACTAACGTCGGTTTTTTACTAATTAAAACTATTTTTTAGTTCAGGAAAAACAAAATTGGCATCAAAAATGTAAAAAAAGTTTTTCTTAAATAAAACTATTTCATACATCATTAAGAGTTTCATAGTTAAAAATAAATTAAAATTGCTTTTCCAGGGTTGGGAAATTGAAATATTTATTCTGCATAAAAGTAACCAAAAAGGCAAGGCAGGGTGGGAAAATCGAAATGTTTTGTTACATAAAAGAAACCATATAAGTTCCCAATTTTGGTTTTTTTCAGTGAATTAAACATATTTTATGTTTCGCTAAGAATTAAATTGGTATTAAAAATTTTAAAAACTAAAAATTCGGTTTCAGGGTTGGAAAATCGACATTTTCTGATTCATTAAACCATATAACTTGCTATTTTGATGATGAATTATACCTACTTTATATATCAGGAAGAAAAAATTGGTTTTAAAAACCAAAAGAATATAAAAGACGATTCTACGGTTGGACAATTAGAACTTTTTGAGGTACATGAAACGGATTTTTTCTTTTTGTTTATAAATTAAACATATTTAATATTTTTAAAAGACATTCAGAGGGATTAGAAATAGCTGCAAACCGAAAAATTTAAACGAAAAGAATTACATCTGTGAAGAGTATTACAGATTCGGCACTGCCGAATATAGCTTTTTTACTGGTTTTAATTCCACTGCCTTCTTTTATTAATAGAAAACAGCAAATTTGTTTTAACAACAATACACCCATAATATAATTTAAAGCGTTTTGTTCCCATAGTTTAACGCTCAATTTTTATTTGTGAATAGGTTAAAAGTACGTTTTATTTATTAAGGATATAAAATGTATGATCCCTACAGTTCTGTTTCGAGACTTGATGTACAGCTAAATAGTTCACGTTTTTATCCCATGCATTTGCTACACTGGTAACATGTATATTACTCCTAGGAACAAAACATAATTTTCCTTCTCTTGGAATTTATTGCGTGACTTTTATCACAATTTGTTGCTATTTTCTATTTTAAGAAATATTTAACCAATATATCTATTGTCAATTGCAAGTTTGATACTCGTGTTATGAATGAACAAAGATTACATGACATTGCAATGGTTATTGATGTATTCTGCTTTTAGTTTGGGTCCACAAAGTTTGCAATTTGGAAAAAGTGTATTGTGCTGCTGGAACAGCTTCTTGTTGAAGAGGCAATAAAACCTGCTGAAGAAAAAAATTTGTCTACAGGTTCTGATGGCCATAAACTTATAGATATTATATTCTATAAACGTTCTTTATATTTGCCACTGAAGAAGCTTACTGAAGCCTAAGTCCAAATTTTATGTACTAGATTCATCATCATCCTTATCTCGGAAAACAATAAAATCATAGTCTACTTTCCTGCTGATTCTACTCCCGCTATTTCCAGTTGTCAGTTTAAGTTTTTTTTGTAATTTTCCTCCAGCGCACAGAGGGTTAGAATAGCCTGTTTTCTTGGATTAATTAATAAAAAAATAAATTTAAGTATCGTCAAAATTGTTTGTACCCGGTTAGAGTATATAAAATTCTGCATCACTTGTCGTTAAAATAAATGTCAAAAGTGCTCTGGTGTTTTTGTAGTGAAACTTCAAAGTCTATAAAGTTTGAAATTTTTGTGCAAAAAAGGCTGAAAAAAGTGAAAGCTTTCCCGTTGAAAATTTTATTTATTTTAAAAAGTATTGCAAAAGTTTACAATTTTTCTATGGAACCATCAAGTTCTGGTTATTTTGCAAATACTTCGTTAACATTTGTGTACCAAATTGTGTGTGGAAGTGTTTTAGATTTAAATTTGAATTAAGATTCTATAGGCTAAATGTTCGAAATTTTAATTTAAATCTCAGAAAGACATGATAAATATTCCAAGGCACAACGGCAAGTCAACATCAGTTTTATTCAACTTACACAGCAGAGCAGAACAGCTGTTTTCGAAAGACGCAACCCTTTCATCATCAGTGCTCATGTGTATTGTGTTTGTCACCACTTATTAGGTGGCTTAGTTGAATGTGATAACAGTTCCTATTTACACAAATTTTATTGTGAAAAAGAATACGGGAACTGTATCAACCTGATGTTAACATGTTATTGTTATAATACCCGTGTTACCGTTTGATTATTTTTCTTCATGTCCCATTTTTCTGAATTTTTTGTTCCATCATACCTAAGTCAAACTTTTTTGGTTTGAATTTTATACTTAAGTACATGTGAACGTTTTTTCCAATTTTTATTATTGGGTAGCTCAAGCCATAGCTTAAATTTGTATGTAGTAAGAATTTTAACGAACATTTTATATTGCTATATTAAATTTGAATTAAGATTCTATAGGCTAATTGTTCGAAATTTTAATTTAAATCTCAGAAAGACATGATAAATATTCCAAGGCACAACGGCAAGTCAACATCAGTTTTATTCAACTTACACAGCAGAGCAGAACAGCTGTTTTCGAAAGACGCAACCCTTTCATCATCAGTGCTCATGTGTATTGTGTTTGTCACCACTTATTAGGTGGCTTAGTTGAATGTGATAACAGTTCCTATTTACACAAATTTTATTGTGAAAAAGAATACGGGAACTGTATCAACCTGATGTTAACATGTTATTGTTATAATACCCGTGTTACCGTTTGATTATTTTTCTTCATGTCCCATTTTTCTGAATTTTTTGTTCCATCATACCTAAGTCAAACTTTTTTGGTTTGAATTTTATACTTAAGTACATGTGAACGTTTTTTCCAATTTTTATTATTGGGTAGCTCAAGCCATAGCTTAAATTTGTATGTAGTAAGAATTTTAACGAACATTTTATATTGCTATATTAAATTTGAATTAAGATTCTATAGGCTAATTGTTCGAAATTTTAATTTAAATCTCAGAAAGACATGATAAATATTCCAAGGCACAACGGCAAGTCAACATCAGTTTTATTCAACTTACACAGCAGAGCAGAACAGCTGTTTTCGAAAGACGCAACCCTTTCATCATCAGTGCTCATGTGTATTGTGTTTGTCACCACTTATTAGGTGGCTTAGTTGAATGTGATAACAGTTCCTATTTACACAAATTTTATTGTGAAAAAGAATACGGGAACTGTATCAACCTGATGTTAACATGTTATTGTTATAATACCCGTGTTACCGTTTGATTATTTTTCTTCATGTCCCATTTTTCTGAATTTTTTGTTCCATCATACCTAAGTCAAACTTTTTTGGTTTGAATTTTATACTTAAGTACATGTGAACGTTTTTTCCAATTTTTATTATTGGGTAGCTCAAGCCATAGCTTAAATTTGTATGTAGTAAGAATTTTAACGAACATTTTATATTGCTATATTAAATTTGAATTAAGATTCTATAGGCTAATTGTTCTAGATTTAGTTATTTATATTGGAAATGCCAAAAAAATTAGCATTTTTATATTTTAAATGGATATATAGTTATTATTTGTCCACATTCGTGTCATAATTTTTAGTTTATATTAAAGAGGACATAAATCTCTATTATATTGCAAAATTTTACGCTGCCTTTTTGTGCCTTTTAGAAGATATGCATTGTTTAATACAAGTGTTGCAGCAGTCAAATTGGCTAAAAATCACATTGATCTCGCGACTGCTGCTGTTGTTGTGTTTTGTTGTTTTTCATGCTACTTTTTTCTATTTATTTGTGCTCTTCTTTTCAGTATATTAATTCTATTATTTTTGTTTCTTTTAATAATATTCTTTGTTTCAATAATATATTGTTTTTGTTTATTTTAATAATATTCTTTGTTTTGACAAATAGTGATCGTGTTGTGCAGCTTCAAGTAATCGGGTAAAAAGGATTTTTGAAAGTTTTTTTTCGTATTAGCATTATTTTTTTTATAGAAACAAGTTCGAACGTGTTTTTTTTATACTCGTCGAAGCTTATTTGATATTATGATGAATTCATGCGCTCAAACAATGAATGACAAGATGAAATTTTTAGCGGAAAAAATCAAAAAACGCGCCAACTGCTCTGAGGATAAAAAGTGTGATTTTAATAAAAGAATTGATGTTTTCTTTTATGAATTTAAATCTAGGTGGACTAGACCGCATAGAATGGAAATGAGGCTTATTACTCAAAATAAAATCTGGTTGGAATCCGCTATTGGTTTTACTCTTGCCACGACTGCAAAACGTGGTTGAAAAGAAATTAGTTTTACCGAGTACAGTGGTTGGAGTAAATATAAAAAAACAAAGATTTTAAGAGACACCATATCATTGCCAGAGTTACTTTATGGTTCACAGGTTAAATTACAAAGCACAGGTTATGTCGAGGAATCAAAAGTGATGCGAGCCATATATAAAAAGTGTTGCATGGGCATAAATTTAAAAAAAAAAGTTGAAACAACCACTTCCCTCCTTGAAAATATCGAATACAAAAGCTTTGGCTGTTTTTGTAGAAGCTAAACTAACACGAAATCAATACAATGTTGTTAGACAAGCTGCTCCTCAAATATTTCCCTCCTACAACAATATTTAAACTGAAAAACAAAAAACTTACCCAGAATCGACCAGCTTTAAAATAAGCGAGACCTCCGTTGAAGTAACTTTACAAGGCCTTCTTAATCACACAGCGGAGCGACTAATAGAACTTCAAGAAACTGTTATTGACTCATTAGGTATTACGAACTCGAACGTAGTATTATATTCAAAATGGGGCTTTGATGGAAGCTCTGGCCATAGCTCATACAAACAAGCCTTTCATGGATCTGATGCTAGTGATTCATCCATTTTTTTAACCACTTAGGCTTATGTTTGAGTGGAAGGTAATTTGGCAAAATCCACGGTCGTCATCAACTAGATTTTGCAGGCCCTTGAAAATTGAATTTATCAAAGAAACCGTATATGTGTCAATTAGTGAAAAAAAGAGTTAAAGAGGAAATACAGAATTTAACCTGTTCAACTGTCACGATTGGTGATAAAGTTGTACATGTTTTCCACAAATTAATTTTGGCAATGGTGGATGGAAAAGTTTGCAATGCCTTAACAGAAACCACATCAACACGAAAGTGTTACTTATGTGGCGCTACAATTAAGGATTTTAATAATATAGAAGCCATGATCCAAAGACCTGTAAATGTAGACAATTTAAGATTTGGTCTTTCCATTCTTCATGGCTGGATTAGATTTTTTGAAAGTCTTTTGCACGTGGCATATAAAATACCTTTACAAAAGTGGCAGGCTAGAACTGATTCTGAAAAAAGAACAGTAGCTGAAACAAAAAAAAATCAGAAAAAAATTTAAAGAGAATATGGGATTAATAGTTGACCAACCCAAACCTGGTTTTGGAAACGCGAATGATGGGAATACGGCAAGACGTTTTTTTTCAAAACGTTGAAAAATCTGCCGAAATAACAAATATAGATGTTAATTTAATAAAAAAAATGCACGTGTTGCTTATTGCTGTATCCAGTGGCCATGAAATTAATAATGAAAAATTTTAAATATATGCACACAATACAGGACGACTTTTTGTTGAAACGTATCCTTGGTACAATATGCCTCCCACTTTGCACAAGTATTTTATTCACGGACCCGAAATTGTGTCAAATGCCATTTTAAATATTGGGTAGTTATTAGAAGAAGCGCAAGAAGCTCGAAATAAAGATTTTTAAAAATATAGGCAGTTTCATTCACGAAAGTGCAGTCTCGAAAAATCAAACCAAGACATTTTTAATATGTTTTTGATAACCTCTGACCCAATTATTTCAAGCATGCGAAAATTGCCTACAAAGATGGTTCAAAGCTTGCCAGAGGAGGCAATTGATTTAATTGTACCTGTAGCTCCGAACATGAACTATTTCAGTGATGTTGAAGTTGCTGATGCTGCTGATGATGATGATGATAATGATGATGATGATAATGATGATGATGTTGATGATTAACTTTAAGATGTATAAAATGTAATGTTTAAGTTCTTATACTGTACTCCTTGCACTATATACCTACACTGATATTTGGCATTATTTAATAAAATTATAGTCAAATATACTTTGAAAACATTTTTTTTTACTTATTTTAATGGTATTAACTGAAAAATAAAGAAAGATTATCCGAACATAGCTTCCCTGATTTGATCCAAGAAAACATGCTATTCTAACCCACTGTGCAGCGTATGAACTGCAAGATATTCAACATCTTTGCCTTTCTTCTGTCGTAATATTTTCTGGTTAGCAACGCATATTGTAGCTGGGGTGACAACTTCAACCAAAAATAACTCTATTTTCGGTGATAGCTTCAAAAAGTAGTCGAATATTTTCCCCAAACTCTCTTTTAGTAGTGGTATAATATAACGTAACTGTTTTAAATTGTTTCCATTTAACAGATATAATGTTGTTCTGATAGACATTAAAGTCGTCAATATTTTTCCATAACAATTGTTGCCCTGAATTTAATGTAAAGCTACGACAATATGTTCCAAAACTAATTCTGTAGCTGAAAAAATGCTGATCTTACTTCCCTTAACACAGAAATCATCTAATATGGATTTATTTTTCGTAAGTTGTGCTATAGAACCATAAAGAGATTTCCATCTTGTGAGGCAAAAATATATTAATTGATGGACAAACCAATTGTGATTTCTGCGGACTTAGATCTTCTGGATATATTCTTCAAAAATTTTTTTTTACGAACAGTCGAAGGAATAATGAATTATATGTACTGAAGTATGAGTTGTTTATATGTTTATTCATATCTTTAGTGGCAAAAAGAATGTGTGTTAGCGATATTTTTGACGTGGCTAGGTAAATAAATCTGTCTAATTTCATCAACTGATCTACATCAACTGATAACATTTCATCTTCATATAAAATACTAGAAATAAATGTCATCATCGTAACGCCTTCAACATCTATAATATATAGTTAGGTTAGGTTAGGTTAGGTTAAAAGGGCTGCCCGCAGTAAGCGAGAAAAACACTCGGAGGCCATCAAAAGGCCCATTGTGATGCCCAGAGAACTATACCCTACACACTCTTCTCAAGACGAAGTGGTGGTTCCTGGGAACCACCCAGAACTTCTCACAAAGCCCGCCAGGGCAGCCAGCGGTGCATCCCTGAGGCAGTCAAGATCCCGCAGGAAACGAGAGCCTAGATGTCTAAGCCTACGCTCCTGCAGGGCCGGACAGTCACAAAGGAAATGCTGTACTGACTCCTCCTCCTCCTCATCGAAGCAGCTCCTGCAGCGGCCATCATGGGGAAAGCCCAAACGTTCCGACATGTGCCCAATTGCACAGTGCCCCGTCAAGATCCCTACCAGGAGTGCCAACGGCTGTTTCCCAAAAAACAGAAGTTGCCTAGTCCTAGCTCTGGTAAGCGAGGGCCGTAGAGTTTTGGAGACCCTACAGGTAGTAATACTTGACCACCTGCTTGTCACCTCCCTCCTTGCCCACCTCTGAAATCTGCCCAGCAGCTCAACTGAGGGAATGTCAATGTCCCTACGCGATACTGCTTCATCCAAGGCCGAACCCGCTCTCTCGCATTCGTCCGCCATCTAATTCCCCTGAATGCCTTCATGCCCTGGAACCCAAACCACATTAACATCATGCCCCCTAAGTCTGGCCAGAGATTGAATGCATGCCAGTACACATCTCGACTTTATCATCTCCGAGCCCAGGGCTCTAATTGCTGCCAGACTATCTACACAGATGTCAATAGTTCTTGCCTCTAAATTGAGCCCATCAATCCTTAATGCTGCCTCGGTAATGGCATAAATCCCTGCTTGGAAAACTGTCGAGGTATCGGGTAGCCTGAGCGATACCGAAAGGCCGAGACCCTCGGAAAAAACCCCCAAACCAGTGCCAGTGTCCATCTTCGAGCCGTCCGTAAAAACCAAAGTTGCATTACTACGAGTCGCGGAGTTTTCCATCCAGTCCTTCCTCTCCGGGAATGCGACTGAGAAGGATTTGTCGAAGCACATGACCGGAGTCATATAATCAGTCCGTCCCCTCAGGATCTGCCCTCCTGCCTTTTATAGGATAATGCCATGTTCCGTACGGTCATGCCTGAAACTGCCCGACTCCATGAGCCTGAGGGCAGATCTGGCAGATATGTACTTGATGTATATCTCAAGGGGAGCATTGTCTCTAGACTGGCTTGAGGGGCCGATCTCATTGCGCCAGTCACAGCAAGACATGCTAGCCTCTGCACCTTGCCCAGTATAGAGAGATATGTACTCTTGTCCACAGCCCTCCACCAAACAAGTGATGCATAAGTAAGAATGGGTCTGATCACCGCCGTGTACATCCAGTGCAGGATGTACGGTTTCAACCCCCATCTCCTCCCTGAAACTCTCATGCATGCGTAAAACGCACATAGAGCCCTCGTCGTTCTATCCTCCACATTTCGTCTCCACGATAGTTTAGAGTCTAGAATAATGCCGAGGTACTTCGCTTCCCTCGAGAGTCCCAAGCTCATGCCACCAAGGCATGGTGGCCTAAAAGCCGGGATCTTATATCTCTTGGTAAAAAGTACCAGTACAGACTTCGAAGGGTTTATGCCTAGACCGTTCCCCTTGGCCCTGTCAAGTAGTTCGTTCAGCGCCGATTCCATGAGTTCACTTATCGCAGATATTTACCCCTTATAAGAAGCACAACGTCATCAGCATATGCAACTACCTTGGTGCCACCTGCGTTCAACCTGAAAGGGATGCTGTTCAGGACAACGTTCCATAGGAGCGGAGACAGAACTCCCCCTGCGGAGTGCCCCTTGTTACAGCCTCCCTCCTCGTACTCATGCCCAAACTGGATACTATGGATCTGCTCCCAGCCCAGTCCGTAATTAACTGGTCCGTACCGACTTCTCTGAGCGCCCCAGTTATCGAGGATATGTTCAGATTGTTAAAAGCGCCCTCTATGTCTAGGAAGGATGCCATAACAAACTCCTTCTTGTCAAGGGAATCTTCTATAGTGCCGACATAATGCAGCGCCGTCTCCACCGACCTACCCTTCTGGTAGGCATGCTGTGCACCGCAGAAATTCTCTGGCGAGAGAAGTTCCCTGACATACAAATCAACCAGTGTCTCCAGTGTTTTCAATAGAAAAGATGACAGACTGATTGGTCTGTAATCTTTAGCGGTACCGTGGTTTATCCTCCCCGCTTTTGGAATGAATAACACAGTAACCTTCCTCTACTCCATAGGGATGTACCTGTAAACGAGACTTCCCCTAAAGATAGTTAGCAGTCATGGTAAAATCGCCTCCATGGCATGCTGCATCAGCGCTGGGAAAATACCATCTGGCCCCGCTGACTTAAAGGGCTTAAAAGATGTCACTGCCCATCTTACCCTGGCTGACTGTACAATGGAGTCCACCAAATCACTCCCTAGGATAGCTGTTTGACGACAGTACCACGTACGTCCGCCCCGTCCTCGCAATCCGGAAAGTGAGTTTCCATTAGTAGCTCCAGGGTATCCTCGCTGCTTTCAGTAAAAGTCCCGTCAGGCCTCATAAGGGATCCCGGCGTGCCAGGCTCCTTAGAGAGTAGTTTTCTTAGGCGGGAAGCCTCAGATGTGCCCTCCAAGTCACCACAGAAACGCTTCCACGATTCCCTCTTTGCCTTCCTGGTTTCGCTCTTGAAGACATTGAAACCCCTACGATAATTATCCCAGTCTATGGGATTTCTGTCGCGCTTCGCCTTATTAAAAAGTCTCCGGCAGACTGTCCTGAGCTGCTTGAGTCTCGGATTCCACCACTTCTGATGGACTTTCGTTGACGGTTGCCGCTCCCGACAAGATGCGTGATAGGCGTCCCTCAGTGTACTTGACAAAAGGACTGAAGAGTCCTCCAGCTCCTGAATGCTGCCCACCTGCTCCGCTACTGGAGGTGTTAGGGCCTCCACGAGCTTTCTGAAACTTCCCCAATCCGTTAGCTTAGGGTTCCTGAAAGGCTTGCCCCCACTCGGAATAAGATCGATTGTAAAAGTGATTCTGTTATGATCAGAGAATGAGCACTCAAGGCTCACCCTCCAGTCAGATATTCTAATAGAGTCCCTATCACTAACCAAAGTTAAATCAATGACCTGTTGCCTGATCCTATTGAAAAACGTTGGCCTATTGCCCTTGTTGCAAATCCTAAGATTGGTTGACAAGAGAAATTGTAATAAATCCTCACCTCGTTTATTTATATCCGTGCTCCCCCAGAGTGTGTGATGCGCATTTACATCACAGCCCAGTACAAGGTCATGTCCACGTGTCCCGCAACAGTCAATGAGTGTGCGCACCGCACTCGGAGGAGGGTCATCCACCTCATACGGTAGATACGCCGATGCCAGGATCACCATCGGGAGATCCTTGCGTTCAAGCGCAGCTACCGTTAGATCGCCAGAGCTGTAATGGGATAAAAGAAAAATATTGATGTTTTTCCTAATCAGAATACAACTTCTAATCTTACCTTCCGTGGTAGGAGAGAGTAGAGTAAACCAACGTGACCGAAGGCCCCGAACCTTTTTTGCAACTAACCAAGGCTCTTGGATCAAGGCCACGGATATGCACTCCCTCTCCATAAAGCGTAACAGCTCGTGCGATGCTGCCTCGGAGTGATGCAAGTTAATTTGCACCACCTTTATGCCGCTCGGAGTCGCCATTTTGTGAGTCCTTCTTTGTAAGCAAAATCAGTCTAAGCTGATTTAGCATATATTTGATAACGCCCTTTTTGGGGCGCAGGAGATGGAGGGATTCTGAATCAATTTTGATCCAGAGATCTTTGCCATCCCCCTTGTCCCTGGCACGTCCACGTTCAATCGTCCAGTTCTCAGTACCAAGGTCCTTATTCTGGCGTTTAATGAGTGTAAGTGTGGCCTCATCCTCCAGAATAGGAGGAATCCACACCCGCACCGTCACCTGAAAAGGAACTTGGTCCAAGGGCACGATTTCAATTTTGGCTCCTGGCCAAAGCTCGCCAGCTTCTTGGATGCTGTTTTTGAGAAAACCGAGAGCCTTCTCATTACCGCAACCAATTATTTTGACGCCTCTGGACCACTTTGCCCCATCAAACGCAGTGAACGAGTCATCGTCACAAGTGGCGAGCGCGTCCACTAGCCTGCTGATGTCAAGCTAGTTGATGGTTTCAACCGCTTGCCCTCAGGCATCGCGTCTCACCCGACCTTTGCCGTTTGCCACTAGAACTACCTGCAGGGTCCCCTTTGCCAGCCCCGGGACCTCGTTTAGAGGAGATTGGAGCTTGCCTTGAGGACTACTTGCCGGCGGTTTTCGTTTTACCGCGTAGGTCATCACCTCTCTTTGACTTGGACGACACCCCTTTCGATGTAGAAGGGCCATCATCCAATTTCTCCGAACCTGTGATCGTGCTCGGTCCAGGTTTAGTTGAGGACCCGGCTGATGCCGTGATCGCTTTCCTACCCTGGTTTCTGGCCACGTTCGTCCCCGTCTCTGGCCTTGCCTCCACGACAGAAATATTCCGAAACTCCTCATACTTCCGAACATGGCTTGCGCCGCAAGCCTTCTCCCGGGGAGTCAAGGAAGTTGGATCTCGGGATTCCAACGACCTTAAGAACCGGAGAGAACGCTTGTAGCCTGCCAGCTTTTTGCGTTCGTCCGGTCTTTGCTCTACTCCTTCCATCACCTGTGCCTCTGATACCTTCCTGTACGCCCCAGCCGATTGTCCGTCCTTGGTATCAGAGGAGACCATGGTGATGTCATCCTCGTCCGTCTCGTAGATGTTAAGTCCGTCAAGTCCTGGAAATATGTCTGAGTCATCGTCACTAACTGTCCTGTCTTGTCTTTTCAGATACCTGTCCCCTACTAAGTCTGCCCCCCTTGGCCCTTAGCCTTGTCCGCTCCCCCTTCTATAGGTCCCTGAAAAATACTCCCCATTTGGGTCTGTTGCCCGTCGTCCCTTGTCGTACTGTCCGAGTTTGATGTTTTTGTTTCTTCGCTTATTGTACCCACGAGTGTAGGGGAGAAAAAGTCCACCATGTCATAGCCCCCAGTGACTAGGTAAGGGCTTAATTACTTGCTGAGGCGCCCAGGTATCAGCAAGGCTCCGTAAGAATACAGTCGGTTACCCCTGACTGCAAACCAGCCGACAGGCACGGGTCGCATAACACCTCGGCTTAGGGGGGATAACTATTTGCCATGCAAGCCTTTAAAGCACTTGCCACCAAAAAAGGCAAAAACCCTAAAAGGTCATCTTACTCCAGGTTCTGTCTGAATCAGAGACACTTGCCACAGCCAGCATTGAGCCACCACATCGCGCCAAGATTGTTATCCACGTGATGGTCGTGTTACTTAACCCCTTTAAATTATTTTCCTTGGGCTTATGTTAAATGACTTGCCTACATAAATAAACCACAAACAATTGAACATGTGGAAATCTGCATTCGAAGAGTTATCGCCGAAATACGGCCGCAAATGCTGCGAAAAGTTTGTGAAAATTGGTGTTCCAGATTGCGCCTTGTACGCGCCAGGCGTGGCTGCCACATGACCGAAATCATATTTAAACATTAATGTCATAAAATTTTATATCCAATAAAGACCGTTTCATTGATATCATAATAAAAAGCAAAAAAATAAATATGTATATTTTTCTATTAATATTTACATATATTTAATTCACATTTCATATATAAGGGTAACCTGCCGAGGATTGAATTTCACTATTCCTTGGTTTCCTTTTAAATTTAGTTTATGATAATTTTTATAAATCTAGGGTAGTGATTTAATAACTTAAGTTAATATAGGGTTTATGTTTTTAGTTTAACTAATTTGATCACCTTTATATTGTTTTAAGTTAATATAGGGTTAATGTTTTTAGTTTAATTAATTTGAACACCTTTATATGATTTTTCTCTGTTTTTACTTCACTTTAATGTTATTGTCTTTTACACAATTTGGTAATTCCTTTTTAATTTAATTGTAGATTTGGGTTGATCTTGTATATTTGTATGTTTGGTATATTTGTATATTTTGTATATTTGTATAGTTTGTATTTTCGATAAAGATGAATTTAATTGTAGATTTGGTTTAATTTTGTATATTTTCGCAGTTTTCCTCACACTCTTGTGTTTATAGACCTTTTTGTCGACTTATAAAGACTATGGTATCGCGAAAAGTATTTTATTCTGTTTTCTGTTGATCGACGTTGGCTGCAGCTATTTGTGTTGGGGTTATTGTTGACTTAGTTGTCAGGGTTGGAAATAGCTGCACCATATTGTCCACTGAGGTGAACATCCTCCCCGCCTCGACATCTGAAAGAAAAGAGTGGACTTTAGTTGATATCCAAATTAAAGTAAAGCGGGTAAGTGTAATGGGTTAATGGGTAAGTAATATACTTAGGATTTTGTTGGGTAAAGGTTTAACCGGAATATGAGCCCATAATGAGCCAGCCTAAGGAGGAATCCTGGGCTAGTAGTGATCCACCATCCATACGGATAATGTTGGATTTAAGTATTTTACTGTACAAATCTCCACCTAGTTCAACTTCCACCACATCGTTGCAGTAGAAAGAGGGGTCTGCTAGCGTCAGATTTTCTACTTTTTCCTTGATGGACTCTTTAAAAGGTCCGGAATACGGGGTTTTTGGGAACTCACTGCTGACCAAAAGGTACATCTCGTACTTAATTGTGGATGACATGTTAGGGGTGATGATGGATTTTGTGTATTTTCGCCCTTCAACTTTAAAAGTGGGTAGGTGTGTCCGCTCAACCAATTCATGAGATATGCGGGATGACGTAACACTCGCATTTACGATAGCCCTAAGGGACACGCAGCCGTCGTCGGTCATTATACACACTTGTGCAGTCGGTACCAGTACCCTTTGCAGCGACGTGGGTAGACCAAAGGCCGTGGTTATTTGCTTGGTACTTATAGACCGTCGAGGTGCAGGGACGGGGGGTTGGTTCTTTCGCTGTGAAGAAGTACTTGGACCATCAAGAATATTTTTCAGTATGCGCTCTGGTCCATGTAAACTGGAATGATGCTTTCCACCACATTTGTTGCATCGGGCCTTGCTCGTGCAGTTCCCAATTAGATGGTTTCGGGCCAAACAATTAATGCAATAGTGCAAACGGAGTGCGGTTTGGTATTTTTCTGATATATTCAGAGAAATGAACCTTTTGCATGTGGGCAACTTGTGGTCTGCTTGACACAATCCACAACCAAAATGACGTCGCGCCTGTTGACGTTGCCCTTGACGGTGTTTCCCATGGGTTTTTGGGGCGTTGTTTCGTTTTGAATGTCTATCTTTGTTGTTGTTAGGTGCCATTATCTGTATAGTGTGATATGAAATATATGGAGATGAATTAGGAAGCAAATGAGATATGAATAGTGTTATTTATAATTATGACGAGTGAATATATATATATATATATATATATATATATATATATATATATATATATATATTTATTGGGTGGGTAAAACTACAACTTTGGTTATTGGACGTTTTAAGACTCCAGTCGACGTGCGTAGGTCAACAACTCTACTTAGTCCATCTGAACCAGGGTAAGTGTTAATAACTCGTCCGAGTAGCCATTCGTTAGGAGGTAGGTTGTCCTGTCGAATAACAACAACGTCATCAACCTCAACTTGTCGTTTAGGGTGTTTCCACTTGTATCTTTTATGCAGCTCTTTAAGATATTCATCTTTCCACCGCCTGCAAAAGTTGTGATACTGAATTTTCAGTCTTTGCCATCTATTTGCCAAGGTGAGATTTGCATGGCTGCAGTCGGGCTCTGCAGGGGTGAGTATGGGTGATCCTATCAAAAAATGACCTGGGGTTAAAGGACTAGGATCTTGTGGGTTTTCACTGGACGGGCTTAAAGGTCTTGAGTTGAGGCATCCTTCGATTCTGGCTAAGAGTGTGGCCAATTCTTCAAACGTGTACTTCAAAGTATTCAGCTTCTTCAAGTGGGATTTGAAGCTTTTTACTCCAGCTTCCCATAGACCTCCCATGTGTGGAGCTCCTGGTGGTATAAAGTGCCACGTCAAATTTTGGAAACTACTAGAAGATACCACAGACCCCTTCAATTGTTTCAAGAACTCCTGTCGTTCTTTCTTAAACAATTGTTTTGCTCCAACAAAGTTTGTCCCATTGTCAGAGTAAATGGCGACAGGGCATCCCCGCCTCGAAAAAAATCGAGCGAACGCTGCCATAAAGGCTTGGGTTGATAGGTCTGATGTAGGCTCCAAATGTATTGCCTTTGTTGCAAAACAGACAAACACACATACATAACCTTTGTGTAATTTACAGTTTCTGCCATTATATACTTTAATATCAAATGGCCCGGCAAAGTCAACTCCAACATTATAAAATGGTCTTGCAATTTGGGTGCGTTCTGGCGGCAAAGCTGCCATAAATTGGGTAGCTTGTCTATTCTTATACCTTGTGCATGGTATACAGTTGTGTATTATAGAGCTAATAAGATTCTGAAGCTTCGGAATCCAATAGCCAGATCTTAATACTCTTAACATGAGTTTGTTTCCTCCATGCAAAGTCACCATATGCACATGTTGGGTTAATAATCTTGCAAGCTGACTTCTATAGGGTAATAATATTGGGTGTCTTTCAGAATATGTTAAACTATTGGAGCTAGCTAGTCGGCCGTTTGCCCGCATAATATTGGCAGAATCTAGAAAAGGGGTTAGAGTGAGTAAACTGCTCTTTTTTGTGAGTGGGTGTTGTTTTCTAAGGCAATTATAGTCTTCTTCAAAGTATTTAGATTGACATAGAATAATGAGTCTATTCTGAGTTAATTTTATTTCCCTCGTATCAAGATCAATACTAGAGTAGGTTAACAATCTTTCAATTATTTCTTTGCTGGACTGAGCATTATTTCTATTCACGCTAATTCTATCACTTTTGGTTGTCTGGGTTCGGGTCAATGATGTTCGATCAATAAATCGATAGACATACGACATTACTCTTAAAACTTTCGATAACTTAGAAAATCTTAGCAATATGTCTGAGTGAGTATCATTTTTGTTTTCTAAAGGGTTATTAGTATCAGCCGAAGTGTGGAATGAGTGGACAACTTTAGCGTCCGCTTGTGTTTCAAATGGTTTTTGTATTTTCGGCCACATTGAAGGGTCTTCTTTTAGCCAGACAGGTCCATTCCACCATAATTCGTCCTCCTTCAACTCTTCAGCATTACATCCTCGACTAGCAACATCAGCAGGGTTTTCGTGTGAAGCAACATGGTTCCAGTTATCCACTCCTACCGTTTCAAGAATGGTAGAAACTCTGTTTGCCACAAACGTTTTCCATGAGTTGGGTGTTTTACTCAGCCAAGCTAAAACTATAGATGAATCTGTCCAAAAATATGTTTGAAGTTGTGGGAGGTTCAGCTGTATTATTAAATTATGGGTAATATTAGCTAATAATACCGCACCACAAAGCTCCAATTTTGGTAGAGAGACAACCTTAATTGGCGCCACTCTCGTTTTAGCTAGTAGTAGGGTTACGATACAAGATTCATCTGGGAGTGTAATTCGGGCATATACCACAGCTGAATATGCCTTTTCAGACGCATCTGAAAAGCCATGAAGCTCAACTTTTGCTGACGGCGTAAAATGAATCCATCTCGGAATACGAATTTGATCAATATCATCATAGAACTGTAAAAATTTATTCCATCTGATTAGGGTGTGTGGGGTTAGACATTCATCCCAAGCTGTACCATCTTGCCATATTTGCTGCATAATAATTTTAGCAGAAATCACAATTGGTGCTAACCAGCCAGCTGGGTCAAATAGACGTGCTATATGCGATAGAACAGTCCGCTTTGTGTATGAAGATTTCCTCTCAATAATTGGAACACTAAAGAAAAACGTATCCTCCCTAGCATTCCATCTTATGCCTAATGTCTTTGCATTATTTGAGTCGGGTAGCGTGAGCAAATCAACATCAAGTAAATGTGTTTCGGGTAAACTACTTAATAACTCCTTTGTGTTAGACGTCCATTTACGTAGAGGAAATCCCGCAGAATCAAGAGCTGAGATTAATTGGGCTTGCGCAATCTTAGCTTCTTCAATCGTGTGATCTCCAGCTAAAACATCGTCTACATACATATTACTCTTCAGAATTTTTGAAGCAATCGGGTGGGTGTGTTGAATGTCTTTGGCTAATTCATGTAGGGTTCTTATAGCCAAATATGGAGCGCAGTTAACTCCAAATGTTACTGTTTGCAGTTCATAATCTTGAATGGGTTCATTGACGCTCGCACGAAATAGTATACGTTGAAAGGGTGTTTGGTTAGGGTTTAACATAATTTGCCTGTACATTTTTGTAATGTCGGCGTTAAAAACAAACTGATAAAAGCGCCATTTCAAGATAAGTACAACTAAATCTTGTTGTAGGGTGGGACCAGTGTATAGTGCATCATTTAAGCTATTGCCATTAGATGTTTTGCTAGACGCATTAAAAACAACTCTAACTTTTGTTGTAACGCGATCTAGTTTAACTACCGCATGATGGGGTAGATAGTATTGGGTGTTTGAAGACGTATTCGGGTTGTAATGAACGGGTTTCATATGACCTAAGTCAATATACTCTTGTAATGCACTATCATACTCGATTTTCAATTCAGGTTTCTTTAATAAATTCTTCTCATTTCGTAAAAACTGTGCCATTGCTATATGGCGAGAGTTTCCTAATGTGACGGGTGGGTAGCGAAATGGTAGATTAACCTGATAACGGCCACTAGATAATTTGCAAGTGGTTGTTGCGTAATTTTCCCCACAATTTATGTCTTCCTCAGCATTACTGGGTGTCTTGGGTATGTCTTCAATTTCCCAAAACTTTGTTAAAACCTTATCTAGCGCTACAGAACTAAAGTATGAAACTATGGGTTGTGTGCTATGTGATTTTTGAATGGGTCCAGTCAAAATCCATCCAAACTCAGTTTCTTGAGCGACTAATGTGTTAAGAAAATCTTTCCTAACACCAGATTTTAAAATCTGTGGGTAAACATCACTGCCAATTAGAAAATCTATTGGCCTGCTTTCATAAAATTGTGGATCTGCTAATTGAATGTTATGCAATTCGTTTGCGGGTATTGGGTTTAAATTTTGAGTTGGTAAGTTCTTAGTAAGCGTTCTAACAACAATTGCTTGAATATTCAACTTGAAATTGCTTTGGGTGTTTGATCTTAACAAAACATTACATAGTTTGTTTGATCGCGCTGAGACAACCTCATTTATTCCTGAAATTTCAGCAACAATTGGGGTAGTGGGTAATTGCAACTTGCGTCTAAGTTTATCTGAAATAAATGAGAAGTCTGAAGCTGGGTCAATTAGCGCCCTAGCTGAAAAATTTTCGCCATGTACCTCAACATTCAAAATAGCTGTTCCTAATAGCTTCGCTCTGTCATCTAATAAGGGTTTGCTTGATTGGGTGTGTGTTGAGAAAGATTGTGCTGCATTTCGAGAAGTTGATGGTTGATTATCATCGAGCTGTGTGTTTGTGTTTGAGTTGGGTTTGTGCAGCAGGGTATTATGTCTTCCACCGCAATATCTGCAACTGAATGTGCTACGACAATCCTTTATAATGTGTGCGATGGCCAAACAATTGTAACATATTCCATTCTTTTTAACAAATTCAATCCTCTCGTTTACGCCCATAGACGTAAACTCTGAACATTCTCTTATGGTGTGATTACTTTTGCACAGCTTACAAATTGACCCATCGGGTTTATTGGGTTGAATTGGGTTATTTTGTAAACTTGTACTACTTTGGGTTTTTGGGTGGGTAGTTTGTGAGAATCTTTGTTCATTTTGAGGTTTGATTTTAGGGTGGTTATCTTTGTTTGGGTAGGTTACATTGTAAAATGTTTTCCCCCTTCTATCGAAAGGGATCTTATTTTCTTGAAAATTTTTGGGTTTAGAGTTGCTGTTGTGGTATGTGCCTTGATCTAGAATATCATTCACCGATGTCAATTCCTTATATGTGTTGGTTAAAAATAAATCTAGATCCGTCCACGACGGCATTTCTGCACAATTAGTTAGAGTCTTTTCAAATTCTCTTCTTACTTCTCTGGGTAACTTTGTTGAACACAGATAAACGAGAATTGGATCCCAATTATCTGTGTCAACATCCAGGGTATTTAAGTTTGAAATGCAACAGTTTATCTTTCTTTGCAGCTTTCTTATTGATGCACTACACATGGTACTTACTGCGGGTAAATTTAAAAGTGTTTTCAATTGCACATTAATTTGCATTCTTTTGTTCTCATATTGAGAAACCAATTGGTTCCATGCAATAAGAAAACCTTCATTTGTCAAGGGTGCGTTATTTACTATTTCTTTAGCCTCTCCAGTAGTTTTTTGCTTCAAGTGGAATAGTTTTTCAACGCCACTTAAACGGGTATTATTGCCATACATGGCCTTAAAAAGGTCCCGGAATGATGCCCAATTTTTAAAATCTCCACTGAATATTGGCATGTCACAAGGGGGAACATTAAATGATACTGAATCCTTGGGTTGTGTAAGTATGTGTTCTTTAGAGGAGTTAAGAGTTTCATCCGCCTTATTGAGTCTATCAATGGACTCATCAATCTCTATCATTGAGCTTCTATAAAATTTCTTAGCCGCTCTAATATTTCGGGTAATTTGAGTGAATTGTATAGCCTCCGCCTGTTTTGGGTCATTTAATTCAGCGGACTCCCTAATCTGCTTAAACTTTTTGTCAATCTCGGACCATAAAGTTTCTAACTCGTTTTTTTTGAAGTTTAGAGCGGGTAAAGATTGGGAGTATTCTTGGGTATTCTTATAATCCTCCTCAAAGTCTCTTAAATCGGATTCAATATAATTATCTAAATCCCGTGCCAAAGATTTTAATGTAGACATGATTATTATTATTTTTTATATAAATTTGGGTATTCAAGGGTTAAGTATTTTAAATGTACAAACACTTTGGGTTTTAAGTTCACTAAGTTTACAGTGAAGGGAAAATTTTACCAGGAGACCACTTTTATCTTATGTATATTGAATAATTATCTTCACTATACAACGTGTTGGTGACTACTTATTCTTCACAGCAATAAATGTAAATGCCCCCAATTAATTATTTATTGGGTGGATTGGTTGTCTTTGTGTTAACAAATTTACGTTATTGCTTCTTGAATGAAGACTTTGATTTCAATTTGGGTAATATTCTTAGTAAGTTGCGAAAATACAAACTTACCTTGCTAGGTTTAGTGCACAAACCTTCACAAGTTTAAACAAACTGTATACTTATTTCCTGGGTTATCCTCCCGGTTCGATCCCTGTTGAAGATTTGTGTTATTGTAAATGTCTTGTATGTCGAGGTAATTAAGTTGTTTTTCTTTTTTCTATTAATTTTATTAAATGTATGTGCGTATATAACAATTGGGTGTTTAGTTATTTTTGATTTAAAATAAATTTTCTTTTCTTTAATATATTTTAATGAAGTCACTATATAAATGTAAATTGGCACAATTGCTATATGTTTGTTTATTTTTGTGTGTCACTGTAGCTTTTGTTTGCTATCGTTCATATCGTTTGTTTTCGTTCATATATAAAGTAAGTAATTATGTATATATGTATGGATTTTTGTACTTTAGTTTATTTATTTATTATTTTTTTTTTTGTATGTTTTTTATTAGTTTGTATTTAATATTTGGTTATTATTCTTATGTTTTTTATTTGTCTTTTTGAATTATTATATACAGTATTTAATCAACTTTATGTATGTAAATTTATTCTATTTCTATATGTTCTTTTGTGGACTGTATATTATATTGTTTGTTCACTTTTCACTCTCAAGGACCATATTTAAACGGGTTAGACAGGGTTAGGTATATACTTATGTTTGAGAACTTCCAGGAATTTTAAAAGGAATGCATATGTTTTTTCAGAAACGTTATAAATGTATTTATGTATTTATTGACCCTTTAATTTGGAATATATAAATTGTGCATACTAATATGTATATTTTTCTATTAATATTTACATATATTTAATTCACATTTCATATATAAGGGTAACCTGCCGAGGATTGAATTTCACTATTCCTTGGTTTCCTTTTAAATTTAGTTTATGATAATTTTTATAAATCTAGGGTAGTGATTTAATAACTTAAGTTAATATAGGGTTTATGTTTTTAGTTTAACTAATTTGATCACCTTTATATTGTTTTAAGTTAATATAGGGTTAATGTTTTTAGTTTAATTAATTTGAACACCTTTATATGATTTTTCTCTGTTTTTACTTCACTTTAATGTTATTGTCTTTTACACAATTTGGTAATTCCTTTTTAATTTAATTGTAGATTTGGGTTGATCTTGTATATTTGTATGTTTGGTATATTTGTATATTTTGTATATTTGTATAGTTTGTATTTTCGATAAAGATGAATTTAATTGTAGATTTGGTTTAATTTTGTATATTTTCGCAGTTTTCCTCACACTCTTGTGTTTATAGACCTTTTTGTCGACTTATAAAGACTATGGTATCGCGAAAAGTATTTTATTCTGTTTTCTGTTGATCGACGTTGGCTGCAGCTATTTGTGTTGGGGTTATTGTTGACTTAGTTGTCAGGGTTGGAAATAGCTGCACCATATTGTTCACTGAGGTGAACAACATGCTTCATTATTAAGAGTTGAATTGGTAAAGGAAACAAAAGAAAAAAAATTAAAATTTCGCTTCCAGGTTTGGGAAATTGAAATATTTTTTATACATAAAAGTAACCAAAAAGGCAACTGACGTTGTTGTTTTTGCTAATTAAAACTATTTTATAATTCAGGAAGAACAAAATTGGTATTAAAATCTTAAATCGATTCCAGGGTTGGACAAATGAAATATTTTATACATGAAAGTGACCAAAAAGCTTAAAAATTTTAATTTTCTTGTCCAGTAAAACTGCATTACACCTTGCTAAGAATTGCACTGGTAAAAAAATAAAAATTGGCTTTCAGAGTTGGAAAATCGAAATACTTCTGGTACATAAAAGTACCTACATAAGTTCCATATATTGCTGTTTTAGTTAACTTAACCTATTTTACACTTTGCTAAAAATTAAATTGGTATTAAAAGTTTAAAAATTACAAATTCGGTTACAGGGTTGGAAAATCGATATTTTTTAGTATTTTATATACTACTAGTATTTTATATACTACTAGTATTTTATATACTACTAGTTCCTAATTTTCGTTTTATGTAAATGACATCTTTTTTATACTTCGGGAAGAGTTAAATTGGTATTAAAAACCAAACAAATTAAAAATTTTATTTCAGGGTTGGAATATCGACATTTTCTGATTCATAAAAGTAACCATTTAATTTGCTATTTGCGATTTTTATGATGAATTATACCTATTTTATATATCAGGAAGAAATAAATTGGTATTAAAAACCAAAAATATCTAAAAGACGATTCTACGGTTGGACAATTAAAACATTTTGGGGTACATGAAACGGATTTTTTCTTTTTGTTTGGAAATTAAACTTATTTAACATTTTTGATAGAAGTTCAGAAGTATTAGAAATATGAAGAACCAAACATTTAGCTTCCTAGCCAAATAATTTAAACGTTTTCTTAAATTTTTGTTTTTTTTAATTGAAACTACTTCCTGCTTTAGTATGAAATAAGAATTACATCTGTGAAGGGCATTTAAGATTCGGCACAACCGAATATAGCAATTATACTTGTTTAATCATGAATGCCGAAAAGTGAATTAATTTATTAATATTAGCTGTAATAAGTTTTTTATACCCTTCACAAAAAAGTGAAAGGGTAAATATAGGTTTGTCATTCCGTGTGTAATTACTTCGATATTCACAGGGGACCCCCTAAAGTATATATGTATATTCTGGATCTTTATGCATAGCGATGACGATTGGGTGATGTCCGTCTGTCCGACTATCTGTATCTATTCCCGACCCCCAGAAGAGCTAGAGACTTCCTCCTTCTTGGACCGTTGGATTGGAAATAAGCTTAAATAGAGTGGTATTGAAATTCAGAAAAAAATTCGGTTCCAGAGCTGGGAAGATTGCACCTGTTTCTCCACGCAAAATTAATACCAACAAGTAAAAACGTTATATTCGACCGGGTCGAATCTTAAATACCCTCCAAATATTTAGTAAGTGAATTTGAAATGTTTAACTTGGTGGGACTGAGTTCCTTTATATAATATCGTACGTCAACGCCCACTAAAAGGGGCGGGGTTCAAATATATACAATACCATGTTTTCCACAGACGAACGTATGGGCATTGCTAGACCGTCTTAGACTTCATCACAATTCTCTTTGGAGGGTATAAAAACTGTATTTTGGCGGGGTCGCTGTAGCAAGGGCTGTGGGGAAACATTTCACCTTTGTCATAAAACTCTGAAAATAAATGCTTGGGATAATTATACACAAAATTAAAATTTCTTTTTTTTGATAGGGTCATTTAGAGGGCAAAGGGGGAGAGGGGGTAGGGCAGAAACAGGTAGACATAAAACTCTAAAAATAAATGCTTGGGATGATTATACACAAAATTAAAAAAAATTTTTATTTATTTTTAATAGGGTCATTTAGCGGGCAAAGGGAGAGGAGGGGGTAGGGTAGCAACAGACAGTCATAAAACTCTAAAGATAAATGCTTGGGATGATTATATAAAAAATTTAAAAAAAATAATTTTTTTTGGAAGGGTCATTTAGGGGGCAAAGAAAAAGGGGGGGGGGGTGTAGGGCAGAAATCGGCAGTCATAAAACTCTAAAGATATATGCTTGGGATGATTATATACAAATTTAAAAAAAAAATTTTTTTTGGTAGGGTTATTTAGGGGGCAAAGGAAGAGGGGGGGGGGAGGTAGGGCAGAAATCGGCAGTCATAAAACTCTAAAGATAAATGTTTGGGATGATTATATACAAAATTTAAAAAAAAATTTTTTTTTGGTAGGGTCATTTAGGGGGCGAAGGGGAAAGAGGGGGTAGGGCAGAGTAGTACCATGTTTCGTCTCAGCTTCGTCATTAAAGCTTAAAAGTGTTATTTTTAAGGAATGTAGGCTTAAGTAAAACAATTTGTTAAATTTTTATGCTATTTTTGCCTATAATAACTCCCACTGAAGTGGGCGAGGTCAAAAAATATTTTTATTTTATTTAATGGCTCCAAGTTTAAGGCGTTGGACCGTATTTGACATAAAAATACATTATTTGGTTAACAAAATAACCAAAAAACTTTAAAATTTATGTTGTTTTTCTGGGTTGGTTTAGTTCTTCTTAGGGGAATTTTTTTCCCTCTTGCCCGATTTAGCCCATCTTCGAACTTAACCTGCTCTAAGCTTTAAAATATATTTATGCAAAATTTCAAGAGTCTAGCTCTTTTCGTTTGGACTGAATCGTGATTTCCACAGACGGACGGACGGACGGACGGACATGCTCAGTTCGTCTTATATTTCATCACTGATCAAGAATATATATACTTTATGGGGTCTGAGATGGATATTTCGATGCGTTACAAACGGAATGACAAAGTGAATATACCCTCCAAATTCTTTTTTGAAGGGTATAAAAACCAATTATTTTTTTGGTTGTTTGTAAGCTAAACCTATTTCATGCTTTAGGAAGCCTCAATGGTTTATTAAAAGCAAAAGAAAAAATAAAAAAAAATTTCCAGGGTTTGAAATGTAAAAGATTTTTTTGGCACATTTAATATTTTGTAGTACATGTAATACTAAAATTGTTAAACATTTTAAGTTTTTCTTTAATAAAACCTCTTTATACATTATGAAGATTCGCATTGGTCAAAAAAAAATTTTTTAATTAAAATTTCGCATCCAGTGGTGGGCAATTGAATTTTTTTTTATATAAAAGTAACCAAAAAGGCAACTGAGGTTGTTTTTTTTTTTGCCAACTAAAACTATTTTAAAATTTGGGAAGAACAAAATTAGTATCAAATATAAAAAATAATCCAGGGTTGGACAAGTGCAATATTTTATGGTACATGAAAGTGACGAAATGGTTAAAAATTTTAAATTTTTCTTAAATAAAGCTACTTTATAGACCACGAAGCGTTGCACTGATAAAAAATACAACAAAAAAAACTAAAATTTAGCATCCAGGGTTTGGAAAATGAAAGCTATTTTGGTACATGCAATATATTGTAGTACATGAAAGTGACCAAAATGGTTGCAAATTTAAAGTTTTTCTTAAATAAAACGACTTTATACCTAATGAAGACTAGCATTGGTAAAACAAATTAAAATTTAGCTTCCACGGCTGGGAAATTGAAATATTTTTACACATAAAAGTAACCAAAAAGGCAATTAAAGTCGGTTAAAAGTATTTTTTAATTCAGGAAAAACAATATATTAAAAAAAATCAAAAATTGGATTCCAGAGTTGGGTAACTTCAATATTTTGTATATCATGTAAGTGACCAAAATGGTTACAAATGTTAAGTTTTTATACCCTTCATAAAAAAGTGAAAGGGTATATATAGGTTTGTCATTCCGTGTGTAATTTCTTCGATATGCACATGGGACCCCATAAAGTATATATATTCTGGATCCTTATGAATAGCGATGACGATTGAGCGATGTCCGTCTGTCCGTCCGTCTGTACGTGAAATCGGTTTTCCCAAGCCCCCAGAAGAGCTAGAGACTTCGTTCTTGGACCGTTGGAATGGAAATGAACTTAAATAGGCTGCTATTGCTATTGCTATTCAGAAAGATGCGAAGTATGGTTCCAGAGCTGGGAAGCTTACACCTATTTCCCGACGCATAATTTATACCAAAAATCAATTATTATACCCTTCACAAAAAAGTGAAAGGGTATATACATGTAACTCTGAAACTAATTTGTTGTTTTCTTTCTGTAATTTTGCAGCTGAATCCATTCTGATTTTTCTATATGTACCCTTTTCCTCCAATAATTTCCCCATCTTGAGGTGATACTCTTCTCTATACATTGCTACTGTTTTGTTACCTTTATCGGCCTGTACGAAAATTATATTGTTATGTTTCCTCAAAAAATCTTTTGTTTTGCTATATATAGTGAGAATGAATTTTTCTTTTGGGGTGTTTTGTAACTTTCTCTTGAAACGCGTGATGTTATTAGATAATACGGTCCTAGCCAGATTCTTCTCTTGTCCTTCGTCATCATTCATTGTTGAAATGCGTTGTTCTATGTCCGCAATTATGTGTAGTGCAGAGAAGTTGTTTTTATCTACAGGTAGAGCAAATTTTTTCCCTAAAGACAATATCCATCTATATTCTATAGGAATTTCTATATTAGTTTTGTTTTCAAACCAATTCTCCTTATATATAAATCCATATATTTTAAACTGTTTTTCTTTTAATGTGTTCAATTTTGCATTTTGTTTATTTGTTATGTGTGCGCTTATACTTCTGCTCCTCTCCTACTGTTTGTCTATAAAAGTCGTGTAATCTTCGAATGTAAGTGCATTTGCAATGTTAGTTTTTAAGCGATCTAAATTATTCTTACAAACTTTATTATACCCTTCACAAAAAAGTGAAAGGGTATATATAGGTTTGTCATTCCGTGAGTAATTTCTTCGATATTCACATGGGACCCCATAAAGTATATATATTCTGGATCCTTATGAATAGCGATGACGATTGAGCGATGTCCGTCTGTCCGTCCGTCTGTACGTGAAATCGGTTTTCCCAAGCCCACAGAAGAGCTAGAGACTTCGTTCTTGAACCGTTGGATTGGAAATGAGCTTAAATAGAGTCCTATTTAAAAGTAACCAAAAAGCCAACTAACGTCGGTTTTTGACTAATTAAAACTATTTTTAAATTCAGGATTGGTATTAAATATTAAAACAAATCAAAATTTCGATTCCAGGGTTGGATAACTGCAATATTTCGTAGTACATGAAAGTGACCAAAATGGTTACAAATTTTAAGTTTTTCTTAAATAAACCTCATTATTAAAAGTTGCATGAACCTCATCATTAAGAGTTTCATTGGTAAAAAAACACACACAAAAAATTTAAATTTCGTTTGCACGGTTGGGAAATTGAAATATTCTTTATGCATAAAAGTAACAAAAGAATCAATTGACGTTGTTGTTTTTGCTAATTAAAACTATTTTTATAATTCAGGAAGAACAAAATTGGTATTAAAATCTTACAAAATCAAAATTTCGATTCCAGGTTTGGACAAATGAAATATTTTATGGTACATAAAAGTGACCAAAAAGTTTAAAAATTCACAAAGAACTGCATTGGTAAACAAATAAAAATTCGCTTCCAGAGTTGGAAAATCGAAATATTTCTGGTGCATAAAAGTACCCACATAAATTCCAAATATTGTTTTTTTTAGTGAATTAAACATATTTTATACTTCAGGAAGAATTAATTTGGTATTAAAAATTCGGTTCCAGGGTTGGAAAATCGGAATTTTATTTTATAGTAAATAAATGTAGCCATATAAGTTCCTTATTTTGGTTGTGTGCGAATGAAATCTTTTTTATACTTCGGGAAGAGTTAAATTGGTACTAAAAACCAAAATAATTAAAAATCGAATATCGGGGTTGGAATATCGACATTTCCTGATTCAGAAAAGTAACCATATAATTTGTTGTTTTTAATTTTTATGATGAATTATACCTACTTTATAAATCAGAAAGAAGTAAACTGGTATTAAAAACCAACAAAATCTAAAAGACGATTCTACGGTTGAACAATTGGAACCTTTTGGGGTACAAGAAACGGATTTTTGTTTGTTTGTAAATTAAACATATTTAATAATTTTGAAAGACGTTCAGAGGTATTAGAAGTAAGAAGAGCCAAACATTTAGCTTCCTAACCAAAAAATTTAAACGTTGTCTTAAATATAAAAGTAACTGATAACATCATTTTGTTTTTTTAATTAAAGCTACTTTCTGTTTTAGCAAGAACGGAAGAAAAAAGAATTACATCTGTGAAGGGTATTTAAGATTCCGCACAGCCGAATATAGCACTTTTACTTGTTTTTGAATATGTTTGTTTTATCTCTAGATTTAATATTTTTTGTGGAATTTTTTACATGTGAACAGCTGTGTCGCCTGTGTTGTTGTTCTGTTCCTTGTGTGGTTTGGAACAATACCATAATTTTGTTCTTCCTCAATTATAAAACAGCTTTAATTAGCAAAAAGAAACAACGTCAATTGCCTTTTTGGTTACTTTTATGCAGAATAAATATTTCAATTTCCCAACCCTGGAAACGAAATTTAATTTTTTTTTACTAATGCAACTCTTAATGAGGCATGAAATAGTTTTATTTAAGAAAAACTTAATCTATGTAACCATTTAGGTCATTTTTATGTACCACAAAATATTGCAGTTATCCTACTCTGGAATCTAAATTTTGATTTTTTTTAATTTTTGATATCAATTTTGTTTTTCCTGAACTAAAAAATAGTTTTAATTAGTAAAAAACAACGTCAATTGCCATTTTGGTTACTTTTATGTATAAAAAGAAATTTCAGTTTCCCAACCCTGGAAGCGAAATTTAAATTTTTTAAAATTTAGTTTATCAATGTAAATCTACATGAGGTATAAAGTATTTTTGTTTAAGAAAAAATCGAATTTTGGTTATTACATGTACTACAAAATATTGCATGTACCAAAAAAAATTTAATTTTTCCAACCCTGGAAACGAACTTTTAATTTTTTTTGTTTTTTATTAGTGCAACGGTTCTTGAGGCATAAAGTAGTTTTATTTAAGAAAAATTTCAAATTTTTTTCCATTTTGGTAACTTTCATGTACCATAAAATATTGCACTTGTCCATCCCTGGATTCGAAATTTTATTTTTTATTTTTGAATTTTTGATACCAATTTTATTCTTCCTAAATTATAAGACAGTTTTATACCGCTGACAGACATAGGATTTCTATACCACATTAGTATTCTATACTACATGTGTGTCAACCTATACTACAATTAAACCACAAAATAAAGTGGTTTATATCTGGTTTCAATACTACGAAAATATACGTAGTGTACTAATATATTAACCCATTTTACACCCTTTAGCTTTGTTCAATTGCATTGGGAATGAGTCATCGTCCAATTTCGTCACTTCTACTTTCGAAAAGTTCGACGCCTCATCCTTATTAAGAAAAATGTCCATTAATATGTATAGTTATAATGGATTTATAAACCATAAAGACTTACACGTGTCCAAAAACGCCTGTACTTCTTTTTTAATATTTTAAAATTAAAAAAGCATATTCTTCTTTTAAGGCGATTGTACATAATTAACGAATAGCGAAAACACAGTTTCTTTTTTCGCTTAAACTATGCAATTTTATTGTTAATATTAACAATTATGCTAAAAAGTTTTTCTTTTTCCATTTTTTTTATTACACGAAAATAAAAACAAAAATATTAGTATATATACCACATGGTATACAAATCATATGTCTTTCAGGGATATTAGTTAGCAAAACAAACAAAAAAACAACATCAGTTGCCTGTTTGATTACTTTCATGTATAAAAAAATTCAATTTCCCACCACTGGAAGCAAAATTTGAATGTAAAAAAAATTTTTTTTTGGCCAATGCAAATCTTCATGACGTATAAAGTGGTTTTGTTAAAGAAAAACTTGACATTTTTAACAATTTTAGTTACTACGTGTACTACAAAATACGGAATGGTCCGAAAAAACAAATTTTAATTTCCCATCCCTGGAAAAAGTTTTATTTTTTTAAGTTTTTAATAGACCATTGAGGCTCCCCAAAGCACGAAATAGGTTTAATTTACGAACATAAAAAAAAATAATTGATTTTTGGTATAAATTATGCGTCGAGAAATAGGTGTAAGCTTCCCAGCCCTGGAACCATACTTCTATACTATTTAAGCTCATTTCCAATCCAACGGTCCATGAACGAAGTCCCTAGCGCTTCTGGGGGCTTGAGAAAACCGATTTCACGTACAGACGGACGGACAGACGGACATCGCTCAATCGTCATCGCTATTCATAAGGATCCAGAATATATATACTTTATGGGGTCCCATGTGCATATCGAAGAAATTACATACGGAATTACAAACCTATATATACCCTTCACTTTTTTGTGAAGGGTATAATAATCAAGAAATCTAATCAATTATTTTTTGGATTAGGTTTGATTAGATTTGTTTACAAATGCTAATCGTCACTAATTGTGATTAGATTTTTGATTATTTCTAATCTAAACAATTAGTAATCGTCTAAAATGGCTAGGTTAGGTTAGGTTGAAAACGAGGGGCATAAGCATCCCAATCCGTCCTGGATTACACTTAGGCCTCATAGGCCTGTTGTGCGCTCTATAATAAGGAGTTCCCATTCCCCTGTAAGGAGCCTCCACCGATACCATGGAAAACCTCTGAGTTTGATTACGTCAAGAACCTAGTTTCTTCAATGTACTTCCTTAAGTCTTTCCAATTAGAGCTCCTAAGAAATTCCATCTCCTGTATAAACTCTTGATTGAATGTTTGTCTTCTGACTTGGCTAAAAGCTGGACAGTAGCACAAGTAGTGCTCCAGTGTCTCGTCCTCTTCCTTGCAGGCCCTGCATGTTATATCGCCAACGATTCCCATTCGTGCCAGGTGAGTCCTTAACTCTGTACGTCCTGTTATTAAATAAACCAATTTCCGTAGTGTTGGCCTACTCAATGTTAGGACCTCCTTTGTCCCACTACCATTTGGGTCCCGCCATAGAATTCTAGTCACAATACCTATAGTAGAGTTCTGCCAATCTCATGTAAGTAATTCTATAGCCCATCGCTTTAGTTCGTTCTTAAAAACCTGAAATGGCTTCGGACTATCTAGTGCCCATCTTTGCTAGCCTATCTGCCTCAACATTTCCAGGTATCCCTTGATGTCCTGGAATCCATATTATCTCTATGCCCCCACATTGCGTGTATGAGTTAATCTCATCCTTGCACTGTAGTACACACCGAGATTGAACCACATGATTCCTCAGGGCTTCGATGACCTTCCTACTATGCGTGAATATACGAATCGGTAGCCTGTTATCGATTTTCTTCAACCATTTTATCCCTTCCGTAATAGCCACGATCTCGCTCTGAAATAGCGTCCTATGATCCGGCAGGCGGAAGTATTTGCTAAAGTTACGACCCATGTCACAGAAACCTCTACCCGATCGGTCACCAATCCTCGACCCGTCCATGTATAGGTTAGTAATGGGGTTCATTGTACCTGCATCCTCCCACTCCATACCTTCTGATATTATGGTGGTGCAGTGTGATTGTACATATCTAATAGGGATTCTATCGCACGTGACCGTGGGAGCGTTGTTCCCAGGTAAGACGTGTACTATACTCTGGTGTTTGGTTGTGTGTTCCCTTGTCAGCCACTCACCCATTACCATCAATCTCGTAGCAGCCAGAGCTGCTTCGTATTTAAGCTGTATATCAATAGGCAGTATTGATAGAATATTTTCCATCGCCTTAGTTGATATGGCTCTCATCGCGCCACAGATGCCGATACAGCACTATCTCTTTATCCTTTGAAGATGTTTGATATTTACCTTCCTCTCCAAGGACGTCCACCATACTAACGAGGCGTACGTCACAATTGGTCTTACCACACTCGTATAGAGCCAGTGTGCCATCTTTGGGCTCATTCCCCATTTGGACCCGATTGCCCTTCTGCAATAAGTCCAGACACTTTAGGTCTTGATCACCCTACTTTCTATATGGTCCTTCCAGGATAACCTCCAGTCGAGTATCACTCCTAGATATTTGACCTTTTTATTAATCTGTATCGTCCTATCTCGGAAAACCGGTGATTCCAAATCTGCAGTCTTCCGTTTCCTTGTAAACATACAAATTTCTGTCTTCTCTGGGTTGACATTGAGACCCCTTTGTGTAGCCCAGTTACAAGCTAAATTCAGGGCCTCTATTACCCTTTCGCAAAGAACCCTACGATTGTTTCCCCTTATCAGTATCGCTACATCGTCTGCATAGCAGACGGGAGCAAATCCTTCCTGGGATAATGTCTTCAGTAGGGTATTTATGGTTACCACCCACAGCAAGGGAGACAGTATTCCCCCCTGTGGCGTTCCGCAACACACATTCCCTCCTACCCTTGTGTCGTTAACCTCGCAACTTATCTTCCTGTTCCTTAGCATATGACTGATCCATCCATTCAATCTCTAGTCCAAGTCAAAGTTGCCCAGCGAGTCAATAATGCTCGAGGTCCATACATTATGGAAAGCCCCTTCTATATCGATACATACAGCCATGGTGTACATACCCAAATCGAAGGTTCTCTCTATATGATATACAACCTCTTGTAGGGCCGTCTCAACAGACCTGCCCTTAATATAAGCGTGTTGTATAAATTTCAGTATATCGTGCGGTATCCTTTCCTTCAACATTGTATCCACAATTCGTTCCAATGTCTTCAGTAAGAATGAAGTTAGGCTAATCGGTCTGTAAGCTCTCGGATCCGCATAGCTCGCCCTACCCGGTTTTGGAATGAAGACAACTCTAGCCTCCCTCCATGCCAGGGGGGTATATGCATTTGTAAAACAGATTGTGAAGATATTAGCCAACCTGTCCTCAATCAGGTCCATACTTCTCTGAAGAAGAGCCGGGAAAATGCCATCAGGCCCTGCTGCTTTATAGGGCGAAAAGCTCTTCACCGCTCTACATACCATTCGAGTAAATATTGTTATCCTTGGATTGTTCATATTTCTCCGGGGGTGTACCGCTTCCGGACGGTTCTCCTGCAACGTACGGAAGTGTGCCTCCACAAGAAATCCTAATAACTCCTCCATAGTCTCTGCCCACCTAGTCAGCAAGTGTCTCACGTTGAGTGTGGGTTTTTGACAGAAGTTTCTTTACTTTGGAAGCCTCACTAACGCTGTCCACCTTTTCGCAGAAAAGCTTCCAGGATTCGCGTTTGGCATCCCTTATTTTTTTATTGTAAACGTTAAGTTTACCTTTTAATTCTTCCCAATGTATATCGAGTCCCTTCGATATACACGACAAGCCATCAGCATGTTTCGACTGCCATATACTAAAGTTGTGGCGTCTGATGTTGATAATTCTGGGAAAAAAAGAAAGTTTATTCCCTTAGCCCTGGGTCTATCCCCGGTCTTTGCATAAAAAAGTTGATAATTGCAGTCGTTCAAGCCAGAAACCTTGTTCTTAATTGTCCATGGATCCTGTATGAACACTACGTGTATCTTACCTTTAGTTATTTGCTCCATCAGGGCTTGAGTCGCCGTTTTACTCCTATGGAGGTTTATCTGCAGCAGCAGCAGCATCTTTATGAGACGGCTTGTGATGGGGCCTCTTGAGATACACTAATCTCCGATTCCCTTTTTTCTTTAGGCTCCGCCTTATCCTTTTTGGCTTTCTCAGTCGGGCCTACTGACCAGCCAATGGGAGTCTTCCCGACTTTGAAATATATGGCCGAGGTTGTAAAGAAGGCCTTCCCTTTTCGTTCTTCCAGGTAAGCCATGGACGCTTTGTCCAGACCCACCACGATCAAGGTGCCCTCCTCTGCCTCCTCACGGTGGAAGATTTCCCACTTGCTCGCATCGAGGCCTTTGTTCTGCTTGGTAATTATATTTGTTATGGCCTCGGTTTCAGACTTTCACCCCATCCTTTTATATAAAAGGATGCCTTTGTTAGGGCTGGGATTTCCGTCTTCTTCACAAGCGAGAGTCTTCCACCTTCCCATGGTGTCTTAATGTTGTTTATTTGGTTTCGTAGTATCTCCACACAAGAGTCAGACTCCAGTTGTAGAAACCTTACGTCCCGAACAAACTTGCTGCTTTCAATATGAATTTGTGGAGCATCCTCATCAGCTGACAATATGTACTCCACAATACATTCGTTTATGTCACTTTCCACCTCCTTGTGGTAGTGCACTGGGCTGCTGGAATCTATGACAGCATAGCTCAGTTCTTCTGCCAGTTTCCTGCGCGTCACTTTGGCATACGGCTAACCAATCATAATTAATCAATTTTTCAGCACAATTCAAATTTCTAATCCAATTGCTAATCATTAGAATTTCTAATCATTATTCGCAAGCTATGCTTTTGGGTTACATGAAACGGATTTTTTCTTTTTGTTCGTAAATTAAACATATTTAATATTTTTGAAAGACGTTCAGAGGTATTAGAAGTAAGAAGAGCCAAACATTTAGCTTCCTAACCAAAAAATTTAAACGTTGCCTTAAATATAAAAGTAACTGATAACATAATTTTGTTTTTTTTTAATTATTTTTTAATTAAAACTACTTTCTGTTTTAGCAAGAAAGAATTACATCTGTGAAGGGCTGTACCGAATCTTAAGTACCCTTGGACCAGCACTCAGGGGTTGACCCCTATATATGCAAGGCATTGCGCCGGAACTCAAATGATGGGATAGTATTGAGGGGAGAGATTAGGAAAGGTGAGAAGATAGACAGTTTTTTTTGTAGCTATTTCAACCTTTTTTACTTCGCCGGGTAGTTTGGGAAATCTATTTTATTATTAAAAAACATTTATTTATGATTTTACATATATACGTCTAAACATTTTTCTGAATTTGATTACTTACAAACTTTGCTAAAATTTTTTCATTAATTTAAAACCACAGCTTAAGTTTACATCACCGTTTATTTCAATGCTACTTTGTAGCTTGTGCTGATGTTGTCCGTATATTCCTTTAAATTCCTCGTCTTCTCTATCCTTTGTTGTGTTCTTAAGCTTTCTATTGTATATCTTTTCTTTCCAATACTGTCTCTGTCCAAGATCTTGACACTTTCAAAATCAGCTGTGTGTCCAGTGTCCAGTATATGTTGTGATAGTGCTGTTGATTGTTTATTTTTCTCTATATCTTTCTTATGTTCTTCCATTCTGGTCTCTAAATTTCTTTTGTTAGTTCCAATGTATAACAAATATAAATAGATTTATATCGAATACAATTTGTTTGTTGTGTTTTCTGGAATTTCAATTCCTATGGTTTTGCTTGTGTAATTCTCAATTTATATTTGGGAATTTATGTATAAGCTGAGAGGTTTTGTTATTTTATTTATTTATTTTTATCTTGGACCAGCACTCAGGGGATGATCCCTATATATGCATTGCGCAGGAACGGAAAACGGGGGGATTGTATTGAGGGGACAGATTAGGAAAGATGAGAAGATAGACAGGTTAAAGTCCACTGATGATTTGGTGTAAGAACCAAACACATAATAAACAAAAAAGCACAAATTTATTTGAGACAATATGTCGAATGAACGATTTTAAAATATTTTATTTTTCAATATTTCGTCACTCCTTTGGTGACTTCTTCAAGAAATTAATTATTTAAAATAATAATTAAGAAGTCTCACAAAGGCGTGACGATATATTGAAAAATAAAATATTTTAAATAAAAATAAAGAGACCTTAAGCTTAAAAATAATAGAGTACAATAATAACTATAAAGAGGTAAAAAAACCAGAAGAATTTTAGATCAATTATTACCATTTTTAATAATTCATTTATAACACTAAAAAAAACTTAACATATTGTAAATATCGCCATAGAAGATGCAATCAATTTTACATTGTTTTTTTTTTCTCCTGTAAACTTTTAAAGTGATGCACTTTCTCTGCGATATTTTATTTCTTTTAAGGTAACAAAAGTAAAATAACGTTTAAAATAACAAAATATATAATAACGTATGAATTTCAATTTGTATTTGTTAAAGGTCAATATCAAAGTCCGTGATTTCCTCATCCGCCCATAATACTGTTTTTATTTCATATTCCGACGTTTTATAAACCATGTTTGTATTAATATGAATATTTGCCTCATCTGGAATTTCGTACGTTTCGCAACAAGAAATTTCCCTTTTAAGTCCGTTTTTGATTTGTAAAAGCTCATTAACCGAATAGAGAGACATTCGGTTTCTAATTTTTTTTAAAAGATTCATTGAGCTGAAAATTCGTTCTACTTCAGGATTTTAATATGGTAGAAATAAAAGTTTAATATCAAAATTTTTTTATTGTCTGGTGCCACCGAATGAAAAAAAAGCACTAAAAAAACACTAAAAAAGCATTAAAAACCAAAAAGCACTAAAAACAGTTGCAAAAGCACTGAGTTGACAACGCTGGTTATAGGAATCAATGCATACTGCAGCACTTTGTCTTAACAAAAACACACGTGAAGAAACTTCAACTCATTCTAATATGAGGGTGCTGTTGGCTGAAGTAGGTAACATGAGACTATAAAGCGGAGGGTCCTGAGTTCAATCCCGCTCGCAGTCATGGATTTCGCACTCAGCATTAATGCATGTGTTAGTTGATGTCAGCCTGTTTCAGTGATGAAGGCATAGCACTGATCACTGAACATAACTGGCAGCGACTGACAGAATCATGTACTAAAGAGCAGCGGAACAGCACTCTCCTTCGTCGGCCTTGTAGCAAAAAAATAGTCGGCGAAGTAAGGTTCAAATTGCTATAAAAAATTCTCTATCTTCTCATCTGTCCCCTCAATATTTTCCCCTCTTTTTCAGGCACAATGCATTCCTACTCCCAAAAAAAAAATAAGAACCTTAAGACAATTTATGACCTAAACAGACGGTAGTCCACAGCCAATACAAACAAGAAACTTTTTGAGTTAAAACTCAAAATTTGTTCAATATAAAAATAAATTGCAATTATTTGTAAGTGTAATAATGATAGAAATAAAAAATATATAAGAAAAAGCACCAAGAAAGCTCCTATTTTTTGTTGATCTGCAGTAATTGATTTATACTCGAAATTACTTAAAATATTCTTTATAACAAATTAAAATTTTTCTTCCTAACACTCTTTTTGAGATTTTTGACATTTAACTTTTGTATAAGGGCACTGAAAATTTTCACGAAATTGGGATCATCAATAGTACTTAAAGGTTTCATGCTCTATACAATAATATTTCTGTCGAGTTTTTCTAGACAAACTCTTTCACCTTGCGTTTTCAGTTTAGTTTGTTTGATTTTAGTTTCATCAATTAAAAGCACTTCTGATCTTTTATAGCGGGTTTGTTGGGCTAATTTCCTGATTTCATACTTAATTACAATATTAGAGATGCTTTCTCTTAATGTAAATTAAAAGAATTAATAAAAAGCTTAGCACGGTATTTGATTAAAGCTTACTTTTAAATAAACTCAGATGTTACTTGTCGCCATTAGCTTCCCTTAATAATGGCCTTGCATTCAACAGAAGAAGCCTGAATATTGTCTACTTTTATCCTCACTAACCACTTTATCTGAATTCTATTTAAACTAATTTTAGCTGGTTGAACGTATAACCAGCTAAAATTACTAGATATTCGATATTATTTTTGCATTATCTTCAATATACATTGCTTCTAAAGTTGTTGATGAAATTTCTTCATCCATTGCAAAATACATTATATAAGTAATTACATACAAAAATGAATTAGCTTAAAAATTTTCCAAATATATTTTCCGTAAAAATAATTGAACTTAGAAAAAACCAAAAATGACAAGAACATGGTGTATTCACTTTATAAGTGGTGTTATGAGACCAAGCTCATTCTATGCTTGCTACTTAGAGTAGTATCGAGGAGCCATCTGTTTTTATTTTATTATTATACGATAAGTTTCAATTGTTGTTTATATTATTAATATTCCCAGAAACGTTTAACAAACAACATGGCAGATTTGTTTACAAATAAAGGCCAGAATAGAAGATACAACAACAGGTGCTACTTTTCTTGTGTTTCTTCGTATGCTGGTGGACTGTTCGACTCATAGGAAAAATTATATATCATTTCACCATGGAACATATGATGAAAATTGTGCTTATGTTGACAGCACTGTCTCATAATGCAAAAACAAGCATAGTTTTTTCGGAAATCTGTGAATACATGAACAAGCAAAAATTGCTAACAGATGATCAATCGGGCTTTAGACATAGCAGAGACTGCATTACTGTTCTAATTGACGTGATTGAAGAACTTCTGTCTGCACTGGAGAACAACATGGTATTCTTACTTCTACTGGTAGATCACAGTAAAGCACTCGATTCTGTTGAGTATCCTATTCCACTAGAACAGCTCAAAAAGTTTTTTAATTTCACCTGTACTGCTAGTAAACTCATTTTGTCGTATCTCCTAAATCTGAAACAAACTGTTTACTTTAATGTCTTAATATCAGATTCTCTTGAAGTTAACAGAGCGGTTCCACAAGGCTCTATTTTGGGTCCACTTCTTTTTTCTTTATATATAAATGATCTTCCGGAGGTATTAAATCATTGCAGAATACAAATGTATGCTGACAATGTTCAACTGTACTTTAGCACTACAATAAGCAGTGCCAGTTGCTATCTTGAGACCATAAATAATGATCTCAGTAAAGTTCATCACTGGGCATTTTCATATCCAGAAATTATAAGAAAGCGAAAACAATTTTTCGTTATTAATTAACAAAAATATAATCGACGTTGCTCCATCGTCACAAAATTTAGGGATTATGTTCAATGCTGAACTCTCATGGTCTAAGCACATTTGTATTGCGGCAGGAAAAGTACATGGCATGGTACGATATCTATGGGCTATTCAAGGTTTCACTCCTTTGAATATACGGTTACTGTTAGCTAAAACTTATTTAATACCATATAATAAGGATGCGAAATCTTTGCCAATTATGACATCTCCAACATGTACAAACTAGAAGTAACCTACAATAACATAGCCAGATATGTCTTTAAACGAAGTAGAACTGATAGCATTTCGTCGCACTAATTACAAAATCCTACTTATGATGCATAAAATATTATACATGAAAGAGCCCGAATATCTATTTAGAAGAATTATTTTCGCCAAATCTCCACGTGGTAAAAATTTAATTTCCCAAATATATAAATATCTTATCTCTTCAAGACAATTTTTCAACCATACAATTAGTCTTTGGAATAAATTACCGTCGCATATTCAAACTTTAAGCAACACGTTATCCTTTAAAAAAGAATTATTACGTTATTCGAAAAATATCTATTATTAATATAAATGCATAAATAACTTTAATCATAAAATAACTTTATTTTTTTTACATATATTAAATTGTCATGTAACTTACTATCACTATAAATTATAAGATTAATATCTTGTTGTGATATGTATGAGATAATATATAATAATAATTTGGGGCGATCGACATAGTTTTTATAGGTCAGCTGATTACGTTCTGAAATCGATCGACAAAGCAATTTAAAAGTTTTTTTTAACCAGATTTGAAAAAACATTTTTTCTTATATTAGTGCTTTCATTTTATTTTATCAACTATGTCTATATACCTGCATTTCATTAGTTCTTACACCAAATCATCAGTAGACTTTAACCTAATTCCAAAATAACAAAACCTCTCAGCTTATACAAAAACTATCAAAAATTAATTGAGAATTACACAAGCAAAACTATAGGATTTGAAATTCAAGAAAACACAACAAACAAATTTTATTCTATATAAATCTATTTTATTTTTCCACCTTCAAACAAAAAGCACTAATTTAATTGAGACAATATGTCAAATGAACGATTTAAAAACATTTTTTCTTATTTTTATACCCTTCACAAAAAAGTGAAAGGGTATATATAGGTTTGTCAATCCGTGTGTAATTTCTTCGATATGCACATGGGACCCCATAAAGTATATATATTCTGGATCCTTATGAATTGCCATTGCGATTGAACGATGTCCGTCGGTCCGTCTGCACGTTTTCCCAAGCCCCCAGCAGAGCTAGAGATTTCGTTCTTGGACCGTTGGATTGGAAATGAACTTAAATAGGCTGCTATTGAAATTCAGAAAGATCCGAAGTATGGTTCCAGAGCTGGGAAGCTTACACCTATTTCTCGACGCATAATTTATACCAAAACTCAATTATTTTTTTTATGTTCGTAAATTAAACCTATTTCGTGCTTTGGGGAGCCTCAATGGTCTATTAAAAACTAAAAAAATAAAAAAAAATTTCCAGGGATGGGAAATTAAAATTTTTTTTTTCGGACCATTCCGTATTTTGTAGTACACGTAGTAACTAAAATTGTTAAAAATTTCAAGTTTTTCTTTAACAAAACCACTTTATACGTCATGAAGATTTGCATTGGCCAAAAAAATTTCTTTTTACATTCAAATTTTGCTTCCAGTGGTGGGAAATTGAATTTTTTTTATACATGAAAGTAATTAAACAGGCAACTGATGTTGTTTTTATACCCTCCAAAAAAGAATTTGGAGGGTATATTCACTTTGTCATTCCGTTTGTAACGCATCGAAATATCCATCTCAGACCCCATAAAGTATATATATTCTTGATCAGTGATGAAATCTAAGACGAACTGAGCATGTCCGTCCGTCCGTCCGTCTGTGGAAATCACGATTCAGTCCAAACGAAAAGAGCTAGACTCTTGAAATTTGGCATAAATATATTTTAAAGCTTAGAGCAGATTAAGTTCGAAGATGGGCTAAATCGGGCAAGAGGGAAAGAAGTTCCCCTAAGAAGAACTAAACCAACCCAGAAAAAACAACATAATTTTTATAGTTTTTTGGTCATTTTGTTAAGCAAATGATATATTTTTATGTCAAATACGGTCCAACGCCTTAAACTTGGAGCCATTAAATAACATAAAAATATTTTTTGACCCCGCCCACTTCAGTGGGCGTTATTATAGGCAAAAATAGCATAAAAATTTAACAAATTGTTTTACTTAAGCCTACATTCCTTAAAAATAACACTTTTAAGCTTTAATGACGAAGCTGAGACTAAACCTGGTACTACTCTGTCCTACCCCCTCCTTCCCCTTCGCCCCCTAAATGATCCTACCAAAAAAAAATTTTTTTTTTAATTTTGTATATAATCATCCCAAGCATTTATCTTTAGAGTTTTATGACTGCCGATTTCTGCCCGACCTCCCCCCCCCCCTCTTCCTTTGCCCCCTAAATGACCCTACCAAAAAAAATTTTTTTTTTTAAATTTTGTATAGAATCATCTCAAGCATTTATCTTTAGAGTTTTATGACTGCCGATTTCTGCCCTACCCCCCCCCCCCCCCTCTTCCTTTGCCCCCAAAATGACCCTACCAAAAAAAAAAATTTTTTTAAATTTTGTATATAATCATCCCAAGCATTTATCTTTAGAGTTTTATGACTGCCTATTTCTGCCCTACCCCCCCCCTTTTCCTTTGCCCCCTGAATGGCCCTACCAAAAAAAAAAAAATTTTTTTTTAAATTTTGTATATAATCATCCCAAGCATTTATCTTTAGAGTTTTATGACTGCCTGTTGCTGCCCTACCCCCTCCTCCCCCTTTGCCCGCTAAATGACCCTATTAAAACTAAATATACATATTTTTTTTTTATTTTGTGTATAATCATCCCAAGCATTTACTTTTACAGTTTTATGTGTATCTGTTTCTGCCTTACTCCCTCTCCCCCTTTGCCCTCTAAATGACCCTTTAAAAAAAAGAATTTTTAATTTTGTATATAATTATCCCAAGCATTTATTTTTAGAGTTTTATGACAAAGGTGAAATGTTTCCCCCACAGCCCTTGCCAGAGCGACCCCGCCAAAATACAGTTTTTATAAGTAAATATGTATATTATTGATCAGTGATGAAGTCTAAGACGGTCTAGCAATGCCCATACGTTCGTCTGTGGAAAACATGATATTGTATATTTTTGAACCCCGCCCCCTTTAGTGGGCGTTGACGTACGATATTTTATAAAGGAACTCTGTCCCACCAAGTTAAAGATTTCAAATTCACTTACTAAATATTTGGAGGGTATTTAAGATTCGACCCGGTCGAATATAACGTTTTTACTTGTTTTTTTTTTGTTTTTGCTAACTAAAACTGTCTTATAATTTAGGAAGAATAAAATTGGTATCAAAAATTCAAAAATAAAAAATAAAATTTCGAATCCAGGGATGACAAGTGCAATATTTTATGGTACATGAAAGTTACCAAAATGGTAAAAAATTTGCAATTTTTCTTAAATAAAACTACTTTATGCCTCAAGAAGCGTTGCACTGATAAAAAAAAAAAAAATTAAAGATTCGTTTCCAGGGTTGGAAATATTACATTTTTTTTGGTACATGCAATATATTGTAGTACATGTAATAAACAAAATGGTTGCAAAATTCGATTTTTTCTTAAACCAAAATACTTTATACCTCATGTAGATTTGCATTGATAAACAAAATTTTAAAAAATTTAAATTTCGCCTCCAGGGTTGGGAAACTGAAATTTTTTTTATACATAAAAGTAACCAAAATGGCAATTGACGTTGTTTTTTACTAATTAAATCTATTTTTTAGTTCAGGAATAACAAAATTGGTATCAAAAATTAAAAAAAAATCAAAATTTAGATTCCGGAGTAGGATAACTGCAATATTTTGTGGTACATAAAAATGACCTAAATGGTTACATAGATTAAGTTTTTCTTAAATAAAACTATTTCATGCCTCATTAAGAGTTGCATTAGTAAAAAAATTTAAATTTCGTTTCCAGGGTTGGGAAATTGAAATATTTATTCTGCATAAAAGTAACCAAAAAGGCATTTGACGTTGTTTCTTTTTGCTAATTCAAGCTGTTTTATAATTAAGGAAGAACAAAATTGGTATAAAAATCTTAAAAAAATCAAAATTTCGACTCCAGGGTTGGACAAATGAAATATTTTATGGTTCATGAAAGTGACCAAAACTATTACAAATTTTAATTCACTAAGAATTGCATTGGTAAAAAAATAAAAATTCGCTTCCAGAGTTGGAAAATCGAAACATATTTCGTCCATAATAGTACATACATAAATTCCTAATTTTGTGATTTTAGTGAATTGAACCTACTGAATATTTCAGACTGGTAAACTTAACTTAACTTTAAACTAGTATCAAAAAATTATAAATTCGGTTCCAGGGTTGGAAAATCGAAATTTTTTGTTATATGAAAGTAACCACATAAGTTCCCCATTTTGGTTTTTTTTAGTGACTTAAACCTATTTTATAATTCGCTAAGAATTAAATTGGTATTAAAAATTTTTAAACCTAAAAATTCGGTTCCAGGGTTGGAAAATCGAAATATTTTTGGTACATAAAAGTACATACATAAATTCCAAATTTTGTGTTTTTAGTGAATTAAAATTATTTTATATATCAGAAAAATAAAGCCTTAAAGGCCTTACTTCCTAAGGCGTTATTGCACCCCTCCATTAAAAACCAACAAAATCTAAAAGACGATTCTACGGTTGGACAATTAGAACTTTTTGGGGTACATGAAACGGATTTTTTGTTTGTTTGTAAATTAAATATATATATTTTTTAAAGACATTCATAGGTATTAGATATAAGAAAAGCCAAACATGTATCTTCCTAGCCGAAAAATTAAAAGGTTTTCTTATATATAAAAGTAACCGATAACATCATTTTGATTTTTTAATTAAACCTACTTTCTGTTTTGGCAAGAAAGAAAGAAGAATTACATCTGTGAAGGGTATTTAAGATTCGCCACAGCCGAATATAGCACTTTTACTTGTTTTTATATATATTTCTCGAAATCTATTGACTCACGATACCTCACGAATGCGTTCGATTTTGACCTGCTTAGTAGCGCCTGACGTTGTTTTTAAGTGCCAAATGCTGATTAGGTTTTGGAATCGAGCAAAGCCGCTTGAAAGTTGTAAAAATTCCACATATAAAAAAATTACTTTTTTGCTTAGTTTTTTGTATATCTAGAAATATACCGTACGGAACCAGTTCCAATGCACATGAGATCTAAATAAGAACGGAACCCTGCTTCGTTCGATTCAGTTCGGCCGTTCAAAAGTTATAAGCGAGTGATATACTTTCACACACACCTACATACAGATATAGTGAGGCTTTCTCAAGAAGTCGGCATCTGGTGAAAACTCGATCTTTAAAACGTGGGCAAGTGAAGAAAACGTGTGTAATATCACCTATCACCAGAAGTCGGACAAAACGGGCAATTACCATACCAAAATCTCTATAGATATAATCTAAATCGCACCGGTTTACTTAGCAATTTATTTTAAAAGAAAATGTGTTCATCTTCCCTTTACGAATGCACAACAATGCCATCCTGCAACTATATCGTCTTATACTGTGCTATCTGTAGTCCTTTTTCCGAGATCGATGGACATCATTCCTGCTTTCATCCCAGCCTTCTCATTGGAGACTGGTCGAAATGCATTGCTAACTCGTAGAGCAGTCACTTTTTATACGTAATAAATTAACCTAAATAATAATCCTTAAATTAACCTAAAGGCTATAGACCATTTAGGAGACGCATGTTTGATAACGCTTTTTACCATTTTAGCTAAAAGCATGCGACGCGGATATCTAGAGCCTCTAGTATTCGTCATTATTCGAGAGTTGTTGTTCATGTTAGCGCTTCCTTCTTAGTAGAATATAAAAGATTTATCAAAACTCCAATGTATTTAATAGGGAGTTTTGTCTCAACAAGACAAAATTTAGTTCTGTGGTTTAAATTGATTTTGGGATTAGATAAGAAATGCCTTCTGCGACTATCTTCTTTTTACAGACCTGAAGAAATTGCTGGGTCGAAAGAAATTTTGGATCGAATGAAGATGTTACAATCGAAACAAACTCCCACTTTTAGTACAAGTTTTTATTTGGAGCGAATTAAGAAATTGGATAAACACAGGACCGAATATACTGATGTAAAAGGAGATTATGTGGAATAATAGAAAGTTTATTTGCCTGAGAAAAATTTATTTAAATATTCACGGTGTTTCAAACAGACCTCGTATAAACATATACTGCTGTATTCACAAAAATTAACGTGTACTTCAAGTGTGCTTTAAAGTAAAAATTTCATAGAAAATTTATTTTAAAGTGTTGATCAAGTCTATTTTATTTTTTTGTGAATACTGCTGATAGTATTTTGAATCTTGCGACACTTTAAAGCTGGATTCATCCATTGTTTCGGAACAAAAAATTTGTTCCGAAACAATTTTTTTATATGTAGTTTGACGTCTCTCTTTTTGAGAGAGAGAGAGAGAGAGAGAGAGAGAGCGAAAGAGAGTTAACTTTGTTCGGAACATGAATTGGTTTAATTCAGTGGTGTTCAGCCCATACAACCACAGTTGCCACAGTTGGTAACATTCTACCAAAATTGGTAATTTTTTTTAGGGTTGGTAACTTGGTAACTTTGTTTTTAAGGCTTGACAAACTATCAAATTATTGCTTTTCTTTTATCATTTTTCCGCATTACTAAACACTGAGAAAAAATCATTAAAAACAACTGTGTGAATGTGCGCCAAATTGTTCAACGGCGTAATATGCAAATGTCATTATGTTGGGTCAGCAAAAGATTATTTTAAATGACTGCAATATTAAATAATTTATTTCAATTAAATACGGAATTCGTAGGTATAATGAATTGAAATATTTATATATGTTCTAAAATGAATTAAAACGTTTTATGTTATTTTCTTTATTAATAAAAGTTGTTGTTTTTATTATAATAAAAATAAAGATTTTTGTTTTTATAAAAAAATTTTGGTAACTTTTTGGTAACATTTTCGGAACATTTTGGTAAAAATTTTTTTTCCTCAGTGGCAACCGTGCATACAACAATTGCTTAAAAAATTTACACACATTTGTTATGCTCTTATAAAAATTTTCATTCAGTCGTCGTTGAGCAAGCGATGAGAACACATGCGGATGGTTGTTGTCATTTTATTTCAGAAATTTATTAAGCATTGTTGTTGCTTCTTGTTGGACGAAGCATAGCAAACACAAGCGATTCAATTACAATTGAGCACAAAAATTAAACTCGAAATTGAATTAAAGCGTACACGTTCACGGAATGAAATGTGAAAAGTATTTTATGATAAATGATGCTTTCTAACATTCAAGTTTTAATCTTACATAAAAAACTGGTTTAAATAGATTTATTTTTGTTTTGTTCTCAATATAACTGTTCTATTTTTTGATATTGATAACTGCTATTTACGGTCCCCGATATTTTTTTTCTTAAAATTACATTCACTTAATAAGTTGTTTATATATGGCAAAAACTCTTGTCTGCTTTTCTTATTTTAAGCGTTTGACATTATGTTTGCTGGGCAAAATCTCTCACCAATACATCTTCACTTTTATTTTTGAACACCACTATTTTAATTTTAATTTTTGTTCTGAAACATTTCAACTGTAATGCCAGTTACTTTAAATTTTTAAGTAAAGATGAACTGAGATGCCACATCATATTATATGTACATATGCATATATATATATATATATATATATATATATATGTGTGTATATATATATATATATATATATATATATATATATATATATAATATAATACAATCTTAATAGAGTAAAATTTTTATTTTATTAAGATTTTTTAATTTACAATTTGTTTATTACACAATAAAATATATGAGTGTGAATTGTGTTAATGTACAGAAGTGTCTTAAGCTGGATTCACCCATTGTTTCGGAACAAAAAATTTGTTCCGAAACAATTTTAGTTTTTTGAGAGTTTCTTCTGAAACGATTCACCCACTTCGAACAATTGTTCTGGAAAAACAAGGGTACCATATGAGATATTTTTGTAAACGATGCGTGTTAGTTTTTCAATTAGGCAGCACAGTAGCAGATACATGCAGTTTACTTGTTTTCTTGGCGTCACACTCATATATTTTATTGTGTAATAAACAAATTGTAAATTAAAAAATCTTAATAAAATAAAAATTTTACTCTATTAAGATTGTATTATATTATATATATATATATATATATATATATATATATAATATAATACAATCTTAATAGAGTAAAATTTTTATTTTATTAAGATTTTTAAATTTACAATTTGTTTATTACACAATAAAATATATGAGTGTGACGCCAAGAAAACAAGTAAACTGCATGTATCTGCTACTGTGCTGCCTAATTGAAAAACTAACACGCATCGTTTACAAAAATATCTCATATGGTACCCTTGTTTTTCCAGAACAATTGTTCGAAGTGGGTGAATCGTTTCAGAAGAAACTCTCAAAAAACTAAAATTGTTTCGGAACAAATTTTTTGTTCCGAAACAATGGGTGAATCCAGCTTAAGACACTTCTGTACATTAACACAATTCTTAAAACCTTTTGTGATCCTAATATGTATGAGGTTGTCTCAGTAAGAATATTTTATATACAGGTAAATAATCTTCGTCAATGATATGAAGAGAAACAATAATATTTTATGTAAAGTAATCGTAATTATATCTGCGTTTGCTTTAAAATCAACATCTCTAAAAAAAATTAAACAATTTTAATAGAAATAGTTTGAGACGCCATTCGTACAGGATCACAAGCCTAAGGGTCACTGATTTGAAATAAAAACCCCAAACATTTTACGAATCATTTCAATTAAAATAATAACAATAGCAGTATCAAAAATTTCACAATAAACATTTTTATGAATATACATACGCATTTTAAAAGACAATACTTATATTTAATTGATAATGACACGTACAGAGAGATGGGTTGTCAATGCCACACAATAGAACTCTCAGCAATCGAACGTCCAATGTAAAAATTAAAGAAATTTAAATTTGTTTGTATTCACGTACGAGTATGTGCACTTGTTGCTTAACTTAACTGATTCATCTTTAAAAGATTTTTTTCTTTAAGCACGTATGCAAATACTTTTTACATCTGGCTGTGGAAATGTTTTGCTTTAAAAGCATATATGCATGATTTCAAATAGAAACACATTATTTAACATATGTATATATGAAATACACCAGAGGGAAAAAGATGGTAAAATTTGTTATAGGTTCACAAGCGAAACTATCGCTTTAAAAGGGATATAAGCAGCTACTTCCGTTAAATATATGGAAAACGGTTAACTCTTGAGGACATCCCTGCAACTTCTCGCTAAGTTTAACCACATCGTAACGTGGAGTTACGATGAGGAGTTTAAAAAAATAAATTTTTTCCAATTTCTTCGGTCACGATAACTCACAAACGAATTAACAGATTTTGACTGGGCTAGTTTCGATGTCAATGTTTTTGAATGTCAAGAACTGATTAGATTGTGTAACTGATTGAGAAAGTTGTTTAAAAGAGAAAATTAAACCGCATTTGAAAACAAAAATTTCTTTCGAATCGGTTACAATTCACAAGAAATATAAGCTTGATAGAATTTTTTGGAATGCCTATAGCTTGGTTCGAACACTAATCACTTGTTTCGAATTATTTCGTTCACGATATCTCGTGAAAGCATTAATCGATTTAGACCCGGTCAGAAGCTGATTATTTTGTGGAATCAATCGATAGAGCTGGTTAGAGATTATTTAAAAATAAACATTTTCCCTTAAATTTTTCGATTTTCTTGTCTATATATTGTATATACTTCAGTACTGTTATATGATTTTTTTTTAATCTTTTAATTTCTGATGGTATTTAATGATTAACGCTTTCCGTTTTTTTAATAATTACAAAATTCCTGATGTTTTATTTCAGTTTTTTCAAAAAACGTCATAACTTTTACATTCCCGCTTATAAGAGGTGAAGGACTGACCCAAATAGTAGCTAAATACTCACGTTCAAAGGGTTTTTTCAAACTTAGATTTCTTGTGAATTGGAACCACTTGGGACCGATAGATTTTGAGAAATGTCACACAAAAAATCTATTTTTAAATTTGGTTTTTTAAACGGCTTTTGCCGATCTCTTCCAAAAGCTAATTAGCTCTTGACATTTAAATCGGTAAATACGTTCCGGAGATATCGTGACCGTAAAAATTCGAAGAAAGTGATATGAGAAAAACTCCGAAATTTTATATCTGATTAATTAGTGTTCAATTGGTGGTATTTCAAACAGTTATATCAAACTTAGATGTTCTGTGAATTGAATCGGCTTCCAAGATCTTGCGATTTAACACCGCTAGACTAAGCCGATAAGTCCGAAACGATAGAACACTTGGAAGATAACATTCGCATCGTTATTGCCGAAATATTGTCACAAATGTTTTCAAAAGTCATTGAAAATTGGACTTCCAGGTCAGACTAGGTGTTCAGTGGCGGTCGTGAGCTACAAGTCAAATTTAAATTATAATCCGTGGAACAAAGTATATATCATATTAATTAAAAAAATTCACTTTCGTTTTATACCATTTCAAAATTCTATACCTCCATAAAAAAACACGCTTTATGTGATCAAAAAGTATTCTCGAAAAACTACATCAATCACGGCTTAGCACTTTGAAAATTAATATACTCGTAATAGCATTTTTAGTGCTTAAAATTAGCGGGAAGTTACAGGGATGGCCTTTAGGGTCAACCGTTTTCAATATTTTATTAAGTCAGCTGTGTGTACATTATTTTGGTTTCTAATCTATACAGCAATTTTAAAAATAAAAAAAAGTGGTTTGAAAGATAAACAAGTTATATAAACAGTGAATCCATACTTATGCTGAAAGAATTCGATATTGGTAAGAAATAATCGAAAAGAGCAGCTCTTGGTGATTAAGAGGAATATAATTAGAATTTATTGTTACAAAATATTACAAATATATAATAGTACAAATATAAAATTAAACCAAAAAATATTTAATATTTTCTTAGTAGCGAAAAATTTGTCTATTAATAAATGAATATTCGTATGTAAAAACCAACGCATTTCTTCTGGGAAAGAAGTGTTTTATTTTTCAACATAAACGTTTTTTAGATCAATACATTTAATCCAATTTTTATTCCTTCCAAATAATAGGTTTTCTAGACCAGTTTATAGATTCTTGCCATAGTTGTTCATTGTATTAATGCGTACGAAATTGCATCACCTACCCCGGGGTCAACTTTTTCTTGCCGTACCCGACCTAACTTATGCCGTACCTTTAGTTGTGCGAGTACGACCATAAAAGTATGATTTCTACTTCTTATCCATGGAATTGATAAAGTTTTTACTTTGTTTAAGTTATGGGTTTTTACCCAAAAAATATTACTTAAGCAAAACCTGAAATTCACTGTACTCCATTTCTGTTAAAATTTACGAGAATTTCTGTTTTTAATGGCTGTGAAGCAAGAATAAATGACGCAGCTTATTCAATATTTCAATAAATGGTGGTTGACGGCAGCAGTATTGCACTTAAAGTTCATAAGAGTTAAAATCAAATAAGTAAAATTGCTATATTCGGCTGTGCCGAATCTTAAATACTCCTCACAGATTTATTTCTTCTTTCTTTCTAAAACAGAAAATAGGTTTAGTAACATTAGTAATATTTAAGAACAAGTTTAAAATTTTCACCTCAGAAGCTGTATTTTTGGCTTTTCTCATTTCTAATACCAATCAAAGCCTTTAAAAAATGTTAAATATGTTTAATTTACAAACAAAAATAACAAATTCGTTTAAGTCGGTTACGTTTATGTACCAAAGAAAGGTCTAGTTGTTCAAATCTAGAATAGTCTTTTAGATTTTCAATTCCATTAAAAAATTCTTGATCTACCTGGTTACTTTTATGTATAAAAAAATTTTCATTGGCCCAACCCTGTCCAATATTGAAATAGGATTTTTTATTTTTTTTAGGTTTTTAATTCCAATTTAATTCTGTAAATATATATAGTTCACTACAAAAGCCTTCATTAGGAATATGGTTATATAGGAATATGCCAAAAACAATTTCGATTGTTCAACCCTAGAGTCTAATTTTAGTTTTTCTATCAATTAAATTCTGCTTGAAGTATAAAAAATATAAATGTGATTCACTAAAAAGGCATAACTGGGATCTTACACTTTTATGTACCAAAATATTTTGGTTGCCCAACCCTGGAATCTAATATTATTTTTTTGGGTTTTTAATACTAATTTACTGTTTCCAGAAGTACAAAGTCCAGATCCATAATACAGGGTGTTTATTTTAAAGGTATAGAACTTCGAATTGAAATAAAACACAAGAAAATCGTTTTAATGTCCATCAATTTGGCTTTATTGGAAGGATAATTTTATGCCATTAATGTTTAAATATGATTTCGGGCATGTGGCCGCCGCGGCTGGCTCGAATAAAGCCAATTCTACAGGTCCAATTTTCAACCACTTTTTCGAGCATATGGGGCGGTATGTTGGCAATAGCGCCACGAATGTTGGCTTCCAAGTCCCCTAACGTTTCTGGTTTGTTGGCGTAGACGAGCGACTTCACATATCCCCAAAGAAAATAATCCAATGGTGTCAAATCACACGATCTTGGTGGGAAATTGACAGGTCCATTCCGCGAAATTATGCGCTCATCGAATGTTTCCTTCAATAAATCGATTGTGACGTGCGCTGTGTGGCATGTAGCGCCGTCTTGTTGGAACCACAACTCATCCACATTCATTTGTGCAAAATCTTCTATAAAGTTGATGGACAAAGCTCCAATTGCTGTGCACGGTGGCGAATCGATTCATTCGGGTCCTCTTCAACACTTTGCTCTACAGCGGCAATTGTTTCTTCGGTGCGCACTGTTCGACGTCTCTGCGGATGCGTATTATCACATAGAGTAAACGTAGTGCGAAAACGATCCATGGTTAACCGAATTAATTGCTCTGATGGACGATTATGTCGACCATAAAATGGATGGAGCTTGCGGTAAACTTCGCGAACTGAACCATTACTTTCGAAATAAATTTGCACGATTTGCAAGCGTTGTTCTTTTGTCAACCTGTTCATGATGAAATGGCAAACCAAACTAAATATTAATCACTTGACAGCTGACAAAATGGCCGCCAGTTAAAAAAGTGATGCCAACTTAAAGTTCTATACCTCAATAAAAAACACCCAATATATGTACTTTATGAAGTCCTATATTAAATATTGAGGAAATTACACACGGAATGACAGACCTACATATATATACACTTCCACTTTTTTGTGAAGGGTATAAAAAATAAGAAATTACCGAACTGGTCTCGTACAAAGTCGGTCTTATAAGGAGTAAACCTTTTATTCTAAACGTTTCGAAGATTTTTATGTAGTTACTGCAGAAATGCAATTTAGATTTATATAAAACAGAACAGTTTTAGCTTCATCTTAATAATACACAGTGTAGAGCTTTAACAAAACAACCTCAATTAATGTTGACTTTGTGATATGCCATATATTTAATGAAATGTCACTGCGCGAATTAGAATTCATTTCCTGATGTTTACCAACAGCATTATTTGGGCGTAAAAATTCATTGAAATTTATGTTACAACTGAAGTTTCTTTTGAAATATTACAGAAAGAAATCAATTTTAATTGTTCTTAATAATCAGTTTGGAAACATATCTATACTTATATATCGATAGTCACAAGTAGAAATGCCCTAACTCAAATAATTGTAACTTTAAAGGAGTATTCGAAAGCATAACACAAACCGCATTGATCATAATAGAAACTGTAATAATAATTATATTCTCGTAAAATCGATGTTTTTGATACTGTGTCAATAAATTTTTGCGACAAGTTATATTTGTGTGAAATGTATTTGAATCACTGAAAAACTCAATTTCGTGTAATTTCGAGCTAGGGCCTTTCTACTTGGGATTATCGATATGTACATATATACATATATGTATATGCACGTATGTAAGTAAATATCTTTGCTAAAGGAATGTTCTTATACACACACCAATAAGGTATATACAAATATACTGAACATACGTACAGTAATAATAATTCATTTATTTGGTGCCATTAAATGTATTCGAATTACTCAACTCTGTACACTTTCCAACCAAAGTTCTCAGTAAATATGACTTTGAGTTTATGGATGGCACTACCATGTAGAATTGGGTCGTCATTGAAATTCGTTTAAGTAAAGAAAATTAAAAACATTCTCATTTAAAATTTTATTGACAAACAAATTGAATTGATTGATTTAAATTAATTTATGGTTCCTATTGCCGTCTCTTACGAGTGTACACGAAAAATAAATGAATGAATAAGTAAATTTTGTACTGGTTCAAATCCAAATGCGGAATAAAAATAAATTTTTCGTTTACTAAAATAATAAACATCACAGTATCTCTTCACTTATTACTAATTTTAGCTATTTTGCTGCACTTCATCTTTAATTTTACGCAAAGTTAAACTAAATACAATTTATTTTACTGCCTACAGACAACTAAAGAAATATTTACCATTCGAATTAATTTCATGCTTTAATTTTTACATTTCAACAGTCAAATGTATTTCTACAACGAAACTAATTTAACAGCTTTATGGTATTTCAATGGTTATGACTTTGGTAATGTAGGGGAAAAACCAGCAACTCTAGAATATACATCAGGTTTTCCTTGGACACAGGTGGCAGAACCGTATGAAACTACACCAACAAGTTGCATAGTTTTTTGTGTGGTAACCAAAGGTCCACCAGAATCTCTCTGAAAACATAATAACTATATTAAAAATAAGTTTTGCTAAATTATTTTAAGCTAAACCAATGGTATGAGGGACATCTTACGTTTGTAAATGTTGCTGGACATATCCACCTTCAATTCAAGAACCTTGTCCTTTAGTAAATAAAGCACAAATTTCATTGCGAGTTGCTCTGAATCCATTTTTCCTAAATTGGATATAGTGAGGTAGCTTAAGTGCTGCAGCTGATTAGGCAAACCTCCTGCTGCAGTTGGTGTAGTGGCTCCCCAACCTGTTAAGCGAACATGCACTCTTTCACCCACACGACTACCTGTGCCCAGCTCCTATAGATCTATATATGCAACTTAAAAGCTGGCTGTACTTTTAATACAGCAATATCATTTACAATCTTTGGACGCAATGAATATTGAAGATGTACGCGCTTAGATACTGCTATATGTCTTTGTACACTCACATTCCAAGTTAAGGTACCTGCGGGTTTTAATATATTTACACAATGGGCATCTGTTAATACATGATAAGCACTAAAAATGGAACCACCGCAGAAGTGGCGCCAACTATTACATCGATACACTTGCAAAGATACTTGAAAATGTATAATTTTCTTTACTAATTCACCTCCATTTACCCGGGCGTTATTATTAAATTTATTAAGGGCCATTATTACAACTTACAAATAGTTAACAATAGGATGCTATCTGGCAGATAAATATTATTTGATTATTACAAGTTAAAATTAACCTTAATGGTAACTGATAAGCTAACAAGAGGTTTATCCTCATGATAACTTTCAAAGTTAACTTTAAGCAAATGAAGAAAATATGGCAAATTTAATAACTGAAAAATGGACAATAGACAACGTTTATTTTATTTAAATGATTTAGAAGATATTTTTCGTTCTCTTTCTTTCCGATTCAGTCGTATTATTTAGCTTCGACATTATTTTCAATAACACAATATACGAAAACAACAAAAGCACTTAACACAGGTAACAAAATAATTTAACACACAGAAAATATAATAACGTTTTCAATTTAAGAAATAAACAAAAGTATGTCGTTGCCACTACGCTTTTTTAAAACCACTAATAGTAGTCGGTATCCATCGCAATGTTGCCACAATATATAAATTAGATTATTTATTTTATCTGAGAGTTGTTATAATGGAAAAACTTTAAAGGTCACTTTATCGTTCACGTTAGCTAATGTTAAGGTTAAATATTGGGAACTTTATCGTTAAGTTGTAATAATGGCCCTAAATTTGTCGCCAACGCTATGAAGAGAAATAAAGTGCTTAAAACAACCATCGGTATTATTTGCTTCCATCATTTCAGTGTGTCTATCTACAAGTCAATAGTGGCATTGAAAGTAATTTAATTCTAGAAATAGCTTTTAAAATACGTATTGTTTTTCTTGTATGTAAGTACAATAATTATACTTAAATTACTTAATTCTGTAGTTAGGTTGAATTTTAATTTCAATGATAAAATTTGTGCTATTTTTAATAAAGATATTTACTTGACACGCTACTCTTGTACTGTGGACAGGGCTGCCTTTGAAAATTTCAAAAAAGTGTCATAGGGTATTTAAGAAAAAAAAGGGTATTTTAAAGTAAAATAGGGCAAAGTTAAAACATATATAGGGCCAAATATAAACATGTGAATATGAATGGCACGCTAAACTACAAAATTAAATGAAAATCTAACGAAAACAAGTAAAAACGTTATATTCGACCGGGTCGAATCTTAATTACCCTCCAAATATTTAGTAAATGAATTTAAAATGTTTAATTTGGTGGGACAGAGTTCCTTTATATAATATCGTACGGCAACGCCCACTAAAGGGGGCGGGGCTCAAAAATAGACAATATCATGTTTTTCGCAGACGAACGTATGGACATTGCTAGACCGTCTTAGACTTCATCACTGATCAAGAATATACATATTTACTTATAAAAACTGTATTTTGGCGGGGTCGCTCTGGCAAGGGCTGTGAGGGAAACATTTCACCTTTGTCATAAAACTCTAAAAATAAATGCTTGGTATAATTATATACAAAATAAAATTTTTTATTTATTTTTTATAGGGTCATTTACGGGGAAAAGGGGGTAGGGCAGAAACAGGCAGTCATAAAACTCTACAAATAAATACTTGGGATGATTATATACAAAATAAAAATTTTTTTTTTTTTGATAGGGTCCTTTAGGGGGCAAAGGGCGAGGAGAGGTTAGGCCAGAAACTGGCAGTCATAAAACTCTAAAAAGAAATGCTTGGGATGATTACATACAAAATTAAAACAACAATTTTTTTTTGGTAGGGTCATTTAGGGGGTGAACGGGTAGGGCAGAGGAGTACCAGGTAGCGCCTCAGCTTCGTCATTAAAGCTTAAAACTTTTATTTTTTAGGAATGTAGGCTTAAGTAAAACAATTTGTTAAACTTTTATGCTATTTTTGCATATAATAACGCCCACTAAAGTGGGCGGGGTTCACAAATAATTTCTTTTTATTTTATTTTAAGGCGTTGGACCGTATTTGACATAAAAATATATCATTTGCTTAACAAAACAACCAAAAAACTTAAAAAATTATGTTGTTTTTTCTGGTTGGTTTAGTTCTTCTTAGGGGAACTTTTTTCCCCATGCCCGATATAGCCCACCTCCGAACTTAACCTGCTCTAAGCTTTAAAATATATTTATACCAAATTTCAAGAGTCTAGCTCTTTTCGTTTGGACTGAATCGTGATTTCCACAGACGGATTTTTTTTGGAGGGTATAAAAACAGTTCACACATTTAATTATATATATATATATATATATATATATATATATATATATATATATATATATATATATATATATATATACATATATACATATATATATATATATATATATATGTATATTGGGCCGATAGCCATTAGTTGCTAGTGCCTTCACTTCTTTTTGTTTATTGTAATTTTAATTATAATAGACTTGAAATAATAATAATAATATATGTAAATATAAAAATAAGTTGCATTGTGTTAGTAATAAATGTTCTCTGGAATGCGTGAACCGATTTTGTTTCTGCAAAGTTTATATGAAAGGTGACGTCAATACCAAGCTTTTTATGTATAAACGGCCTCTGTATGTGTATTGAGTTATAGCCATTTTAGTGAACACTGCATTCATTTCGAAATATAGGAGTTAATATTTTGAAAAACTAAAAAACAATTCGTTTTTAAATTCATTACAATTCAATTTTAGTCAAACCATTAATTTGATTTACATATATACTTAGCTATTGTAAATCACAACTTCGGGGATCTATGAAATAAATCTAATATATAACAAGTAAAAACGTTATATTCGACCGGGTCGAATCTTAAATACCCTCCAAATATTTGGGACAGAGTTCCTTTATATAATATCGTACGTCAACGCCCACTAAAGGGGGCGGGGTTCAAAAATATATACAATATCATGTTTTCCACAAACGACCGTATGGGCATTGCTAGACCGTCTTAGACTTCATCACAATTCTCTTTGGAGGTTATAAAAACTGTATTTTGGCGGGGTCGCTCTAGCATGGGCTGTGGGGGAAACATTTCACCTTTGTCATAAAACTCTAAAAATAAATGCTTGGGATAATTATATACAAAATTAAAATTTTTTTTTTTTGATAGGGTCATTTAGAGGGCAAAGGGGGAGAGGAGGTAGGGCAGAAACAGGTAGACATAAAACTCTAAAAATAAATGCTTGGGATGATTATATACAAAATTAAAAAAAATTGGTATTTATTTTTAATAGGGTCATTTAGCGGGCAAAGGGGGAAGAGGGGGTAGGGCAGCAACAGGCAGTCATAAAACTCTAAAGATAAATGCTTGGGATGATTATATACAATATTTAAAAAAAAAACAATTTTTTTTTGGTAGGGTCATTTAGGGGCAAAGGAAGGGGGGTACGGCAGAAATCGGCAGTCATAAAACTCTAAAGATAATTGCTTGGGATGATTATACACAAAATTTAAAAAAAATTTTATTTATTTTTAATAGGGTCATTTAGCGGGCAAAGGGGGAGGAGGGGGTAGGGCAGGAACAGGCAGTCATAAAACTCTAAAGATAATTGCTTGGGATGATTTTATACAAAATTTAAAGAAAAAAAATTTTTTTGGTAGGGTCATTTAGGGGGCGAAGTGAAGGAGGGGGTAGGGCAGAGTAGTACCAGGTTTCGTCTCAGCTTCGTCATTAAAGCTTAAAAGTGTTATTTTTAAGGAATGTAGGCTTAAGTAAAACAATTTCTTAAATTTTTATGCTATTTTTGCCTATAATAACGCCCACTGAAGTGGGCGGGGTCAAAAAATATTTTTATTTTATTTAATGGCTCCAAGTTTAAGACGTTGGACCGTATTTGACATAAAAATATATAATTTGCTTAACAAAATAACCAAAAAACTTTAAAAATTATGTTGTTTTTTTCTGGGTTGGTTTAGTTCTTCTTAGGGGAACTTTTTTCCCTCCTGCCCGATTTAGCCCATCTTCGAACTTAACCTGCTCTAAGCTTTAAAATATATTTATGCCAAATTTCAAGAGTCTAGCTCTTTTCGTTTGGACTGCATCGTGATTTCCACAGACGGACGGACGGACGGACATGCTCAGTTCGTCTTAGATTTCATCACTGATCAAGAATATATATACTTTATGGGGTCTGAGATGGATATTTCGATGCGTTACAAACGGAATGACAAAGTGAATATACCCTCCAAATTCTTTTTTGGAGGGTATAATAATTAAAGTTCGTATTTTATGCGCGGTCAAACCGCTCAACCGATCGCAATGAAATTTGGTGCACTTAGTCTGTGCAACTCCGGGAAGGTGATAGGGTACTACTTTTTTTAAAACTAGGACCAGGAGGGCGATACGGGGGAAAATTCTATCCCTCCGAAACCTTCAAACCGATTTTAATTAAATTTTGATCGTAGATAGATCTGCGTGTACAAAATCACATAGGCTATGTATATTTTCAAAATCAGGACGAGGAAGGCGATAGGGGGGAATTTTTTGCCCTTCCGAAACGTTCGAACCAATTTTAATGAAATTTAGAACAAAGATAGATCAGTATCTAAGAAGTCACATAGGCAATGTACAATTTTAAAACCAGGACCAGGAGGGCGATAGGGAAATTTTCTGGCCCTCCGAAGCGTTCACACCGATTTTAATGAAATTTAGAACGTAGATAGATCTGCGTCTAAAAATACACATATGCTATGTAACTAGGACCAGGAGGGCAATAGGGGAGAATTTTTTGTCTCTTTGAAACTACCAATCCGATTTTAATGATATTTAGAACGTAGATAGATCTGCGTCTATAAAGTCACATAGGCCATGGCCATTTTCAAAACTAGCACCAGGAGGAAGTAATGGGGACAATTCCTGAGTCTCAACTTGATTTTGGTGAAATTTAAAATATAGATACCCCTTCGTTTAGAAGGAAACATACGCCATAAATAAATACGTAGATTTACAACTGTCGGCCTGGCCTGTGAATAAAAAAATTACAACTCTCTTCACATATACCTCCTGTATATTCAGCAAATTTGAGAGAGGCAACTCAAAAAAAAAATAAAAAAAAAAATTAAAAAAATAAAAAAAAAATTTCAGGGATGGGAAATTATAAATTTTTTTTCGAGCTATTCCGTATTTTGTAGTACATGTAGTAACTAAAATTGTTAAAAATTTCAAGTTTTTCTTTGACAAAACCACTTTATACGTCATAAAGATTTGCATTGGCCAAAAAAATAAGTATTTTTAAATTCAAAATTTGCTTCCAGGGGTGGGAAATTGATTTTTTTATACATGAAAATAATCAAATAGGCAACTGATGTTGATTCTTTTTATTTTTTGCTAACTAAAACTGTCTTATAATTTAGGAAGAACAAAATTGGTATCAAAAATTCAAAAATAAAAAATAAAATTTCGAATCCAGGGATGAACAAGTGCAATATTTTATGTTACATGAAAATTACCAATATGGTAAAAAAATTTCAGTTTTTCTTAAATAAAACTACTTTATACCTCAAGAAGCGTTGCACTGATAAAAACACAAAAAAATTAATATTTCGTTTCCAGGGCTGGAAAAATTAAGTTATTTTTGGTACATGCAATATTTTGTAGTACATGTAATAAACAAAATGGTTGCAAAATTCGAGTTTTTCTCAAGCAAAACTACTTTGTACCTCATGAAGACTTGCATTGATAAAGAAAATTTTAAATAATTTAAATTTCGATACCAGGGTTGGGAAATTGATTTAAAAAAAAACTCAAAATTTAGATTCCACAGTTGGATAACTGCAAATTTTGTGGTACATAAAAATGACCTAAATGGTTAGAAATATTATGTATTTCTTAAATAAAATTATTTCATTGGTAATAAAATTTAAATTTCGTTTCCAGGGTTGGGAAATTGAAATATTTATTTTTATTTATTTATTTATTAGGTCAATAGATATTTACATCCTTACTGACTAAAATATGAATAACTGAACATTTTTACAAATATAAAAATAATTGGTTTAACAATTTAGATATAAAGTAAGATTTCTTTTCAGTACGTTATTACTCTCAGATAAGTTAATAATGTGATAACATTTATTAAAGTTGACACATGCACGACGAAAAGAATCATTATTAGCATATACAGAACGGTAATATTTTATTGACAAGAGTTCAAAATTGCGGGTAGGTCTTGCAGGAACGTTGAAGTTTATTTGTTTAAGCAGGAACTCCGAATCAACATCGCCATGAATCAGGCCCAGAACGAATAAAGCGCTCAGCATCGATCGGCGACTTTTTAGAGTAGGCAATTTTATTAAAGCAAGTCTGCTATGATATGGTGGCAGGACATAGGAATTCCAACCAAGACCACGGAGACAGAAAATTAAAAAATTGTTTTTGTACCGATTCGATACTATTAATATGGATAGAATAGCAAGGGTCCCAAAAAATTTATCCATACTCCAGAATTGGTCGAACAAGAGAAGTATATAAAAGTTTTGTTATGTAAGGATCAAGAAATTCCTTAGACCAGCGTTTCATAAATCCAAGTACCCCATAGGCTTTATTTACCATTATAGAGATGTGATCACGAAAGTTAAGCCTATGATCCAACAGTATGCCAAGATCCAATATGGTCTGAACTTTATCTAAGATATCGTTGTCTATATGATGAGAGGTCTCAATCGGAACGTGTCGGAAAAATGACATGTGCTTACATTTCTTTATATTTAACTCCAATAAATTAAATTTGCACCATTGCGAAAAGTTCTGAAAATCAGCTCTCAGTAAATTATGTCCATTAATATCGTTAAAAGATTTGAAAATTTTAACATCATCGGCATACATTAGTACATTAGAATCCAAAACAACGGTTGGAAGATCATTGATGAATAAAGTAAACAGAATTGGACCCAAATGACTTCCTTGAGGAACGCCAGAAAGGACTTGAATGAGTTTTGATAAAGAATTTCCAAACTTGACTTGTTGAGTTCTTTGTGAAAGATAAGAGTTTAGCCATTTTAAAGCAGAGCACTTGAAGCCCATAAGTGATAATTTGTGCAATAAAATATTGTGGTTAACTTTATCAAACGCTTTACTAAAATCAGTGTATATCACGTCAGTTTGCATTTTATTTGTAAAGCCTTCCTTGATAATAGTTGTGAGTTCCAAGACATTTGTTGTTGTTGATCGGGATCTACGAAATCCATGTTGACAGGGTGTTAAAATGGACGATATCTGATGATATAAGTAATCAGTAAGAATCTTCTCTAGAAGTTTCGGAATTGCATTAATTTTGGCGATACCTCTGTAATTGGATACATCAGTTTTACTGCCATTTTTGAATAAAGGAATTATATACGATATCTTCCACACTGATGGCACATAACATGATTTAATAGATTTGTTAAATAAAATAGTAAGAGGTGCAGACAGTATTGTAGCGCAGTTTTTAAGGATACAGCTAGGTATACCATCAGGACCTGGGGTAGACAAGTTTTTGAGCGACTTTAAGTTTGAAAGTACAGTGTCGCTATTTATAAACGGTAAGTAAATTCCAGATGAATGAGTTGTGCATAAAAGTAACCAAAAAGGCAATTGACGGTGTTTCTTTTTGCTAATTAAAGCTGTTTTATAATTCAGGAAGAACAGAATTGGTATTAAAATCTTAAAAAATCAAAATTTCGACTCCAGGGTTGGACAAATGAAATATTTTATGGTACATGAAAGTGACCAAAAAGTTTAAAAATTTTAATTTTTTTGCCAAGTTAAACCTCAGTAAGAATAGCATTGGTAAAAAAAAATGCGGTACCAGGGTTGGAAAATCGAAATATTTTTCGTACATAATAGTACATACTTAAATTCCAAATTTTGTTCTTTTAGTGAATTAAAACTGTTGCAAATTTCAGAAAAAATTAAACTAGTATAAAAAAAATTATAAATTCGGTTCCAGGATTGAAAAATCGACTTTTCTCATTCATAAAAGCAGCCATTTTATTTGCTGTTCTTGATTTTCATGATGAATTATACCTACTTTATATATCAGAAAGAAGTAAACTGGTATTAAAAACCAACAAAATCTAAAAGACGATTCTACGGTTGGACAAGTAGAACTTTTTGGGGTACATGAAAAGGTTTTTTGTTTTGGTTGTAAATTAAATATATATAATATTTTTGAAAGACGTTCATAGCTATTAGATATATGAAAAGCCAAACATTTAGCTTCCTAGCCGCAAAATTTAAAAGTTTTCTTAAATATAAAAGTAACCGATAACATCATTTTGATTTTTTAACTAAACCTACTTTCTGTTTTGGCAAGAAAGAAAGAAGAATTACATATGTGAAGGGTATTTAAGATTCGGCACAGCCGAATATAGCACTTTTACTTGTTTCTATTTAGTTAAATTTTGTTATTTGTTTTTTGATATACATATAAAAAATGTTCTACCAATACATTCTTAGACTTAGGTTAACGGGAAGTCAAAAGGAGAAGATGTGCTTATTCCGCGCATTCCCTTCGCTCCACCAACATGCCATTCAACTTTAAGCGATTGCAGTTCTCGATTCGCCTTGCTTTTTCAATTACAATCAACAAGTCGCAGGGACAGTCACTGCAGGTGTGCGGACTGAATTTAGAAAATCCATGTTTTTCGCATGCCCAGTTATATGTACATATATTGCGTGTTCAGGAGTTGAACAACCAAAAAATTTATATGTTCTTGCTGAAGGGAATAAAACAAATATATTTTCTACACCGAAGCGCTTAAATAAAACGTTTATTATTTTTATGTATGTAATTGTAATTTTAAGTTATTATACAGAACTATACTTATGTATATAAATACTGTTTCTTACAAATGTTTATTTTATTTAATGACGATGGGGGTAGCGAAGCACACCGAGTGTAGCTAGTACTTAATATATATAAGAGCTTCTCGCTGCCAAAACTTGAGATGAATCACATACATAAATCATGGGCATACTCACAGTTGATCATCAGTTTATTTTACATAAACTTTATACATATCAAAAATTGGTACGCATGGAATATGGCAGTTGCATAAAAGCCAGTTGCTATAATAATAATATCGCATGCAATTTTTATATGAACGTTAACAGAACGCATGTATGCATATACATATTGTTACGTTTTTAGACCTTTTCGTAAAAACGCTTTTCACTTAACCTTCAAGGATTCGTTTAATTGCATCAAATTAAAAACACAGACACTTAATTTTAGAAATATAATGTGGCAACACTTTATTTACTACTTTATTAACACGAGTATTTGTACTACTAAACACTTAGCGATGTTAACACGTCTAGATTTAAAATCACACTAATCCCGCTGATCTCTGGCAGCGACTTTATATAGCAAAGTGACGTCGTCTGGTAACTTCGTGAAGCATCTGGTCATGGTTGTTGTTCGTTGTGCTTTACTTAATATGTAGCTATATGCGTGTGTTTGTTTATACATATGACAATGCTGTCTTGTGTGTTTTGTTTATTGCAACTATGTGTGGTTGAATGTATGAGTGTTCTGTGTGTTACGTAGTTTTGTTTCTTCTTGTGTTATGTGGGTATGTTCCTGTGTATATTTGCTGTGTATATTGGTGTACATCATAGATGTTCAGCCCATACAACAATTGTTTAAAAAAATTACACACATTTGCTATGCTCTTATAAAAATTTTCATTCAGTCGTCGTTGAGCAAGCGATGAGAACACATGCGGATGGTTGTTGTCATTTTATTTCAGAAATTTATTAAGCATTGTTGTTGCTTCTTGTTGGACGAAGCATAGCAAACACAAGCGATTCAATTACAATTGAGCACAAAAATTAAACTCGAAATTGAATAAAAGCATACACGTTCACGGAATGAAATGCGAAAAGTATTTTATGATAAATTATGCTTTTCTAACATTCAAGTTTTAATCTAACATAAAAAACTGGTTTAAATAGATTTATTTTTGTTTTGTTCTCAATATAACTGTTCTATATTTTGATATTGATAACTGCTATATACGGTTCCCGATTATTTTTTCCTAAAAATTCTCAACGATGTATCCGAAATATTCCATTTCCGTTAATTGAAATATTATCTGCATTGTGTTGACCAGGGTTGTAACATTTTGACAACTAGAGATGAGTAGACAGTGCTGCCAAGTAGCTATAGCCACATTGTCGTTATATTTGAATCTATTTTTAAACTTTGTAACACTCCCGCCCACTTAAGCCTGTTTGACCCGAATAGGCATACAATCACCTCTTCCATAGTGCGCCAATCGTTCGAGATGTACTATCTTCATTTTCGACCTTGGGCTATTGTGCTTCTGTATCCAGTACACAACATCATTCACTCTCTTAATCACTTTATACGGGCCATCCCAGTGAGTCTGTAATTTTGGGGACAATCCTTTCTTCCGTTGTGGGTTATAAAGTAGAACCAATTGACCTTCCATAAATCCCTCCGAATTTGCTGCGCAGTCGTATCTACCCTTCATCTTGTCACTGACCATCTTGATTCTATTACGCACAAACTCATGCAGTTCGTTTAAGTCTTCCTTCTCTTGGGACGTAGTGGCTCCTTCTTCTACAGCTGGCTTAACACCAAATTCCAAGTCACCAGGCAGTTTTAATTCCGTCCCGAAGATAATTTTGGCTGGCGTTCTCGATGTTGAGTCGTGTACAGCTGACCTATATGCCATCAAAAATTTGGGAATGTGTTCGTCCCAATCTCACTGATGGTTGCTTACCACTTTTCGCAGGTATTCTTCTGAGGTGCGATTGAACCTCTCTACCATGCCATCAGACTGTGGATGCAACGGCGTGGTTCTGGTTTTCTTTATCCCATATAGTTCGCACATTTCCCTGAATATGGCAGACTCGAAATTTCTTCCTTGGTCGGAATGTAATTCTATTGGGACACCATAGCGACATACCCTTTTGGTGACGAATGCATTTACAACTGTCTTTGCTTCTTGGTTAGGTATAGCATATACCTCTAGCAATTTACTGAAATAGGCCATTACCACAAGAACATAACGATTTCCAGCTTCAGTGACGGGGAAAGGACCTGCTATATCCATTGCGATCCGCTTGAATGTTGCTCCTGAGTTGTATTGCTGTAGCTGTCCCCGTCTTCTTCTTACTGGGCCTTTGGCTGCTATGCACTGTGGGCAGTTTGCTATCCAGTCGGCTACGGCTTGTTGACATCCAACCCAATAAAAACGCTGTTTCAGTTTCTCAAGTGTTTTTGTTACTCCAAGATGACCGCCACTAGGTCCATTGTGAAATTCTTGCAAAACTTTACTTATCTTGGTGCATGGCACAACTATTAAATTTGAAGTTGTTTTGCCATCTACACTTTCCCATTTCCCTACCCTTTTAATACCTTGAGGCTTTTCCACTAAGCACAATAAGATTTGGCGAGTGGGCTCTCAGCCGAAATTTCATTCCGGGATGGTCTTCTGTCCTCCTCTTTGTCTGCTACAATTTTCCCCAGTATACTGTCGTCCCTCTGTGCTGCTGACCAGTCTTCATTAGAGTCGATGTGCATTAGCCGAACATCAACCACGCCTTCTTTTGTTCGGTTCTAACGCAATGTTTACACTCTAAACAGCAGGGTCTTCTTGAAAGAGCATCCGCATTGTTATGTTTTATGCCCATTCTATGCTCAATACCTAAGCCGTAGCTCTGCAGGCTCTCAATCCACCTTGCCAGTTGCCCGTCATTCAGTCCAAACAAAAAGAGCTAGACCCTTAAAATTTGGTAAAAATATATATTGAAGCTTAGAGCAGGTTAAGTTCGAAGATGGGCTAAATCGGGCAAGAGGGAAAAAAATCCCCTAAGAAGAACTAAACCAACCCAGAAAAAACAACATAATTATAGTTAGTTAAAGTTTTTTTGTTATTTTGTTAAGCAAATAATATATTTTTATGTCAAATACGGTCCAACGACTTAAACTTAGGTTAGGTAAGGTTAGAGGGCCGTTGTCCCTGGCGGGACAATTCACTTGGGTCCGTCAATTTGGTTCCTTTGTGATGCCCTTAAGCAGAGGACCTCCTAAGGGATGTCCTCCGCCGTTTCAAACCATCCTGTACTCCTGAGGAAGGGTGATACCCCTGAAAGCTCCATGTTTGCCAGGCTGTCTAAGTCTGACAGGAATAGGGAGCCCAGCGCCACTGCCCTTGCATTTGCAAGTGCAGGACACTGACACAGAAGATGGAGGACAGTCTCTTCATCATTGCAGCTTCTGCAATAGTCTTTGTATATTAGACCCATCCTCCTCGCATGAGTCCCAAAGCTACAGTGTCCTGTCAGAACAGTCACCAGTTGACGCATGCGCGCCTTGTCAAACTTGAGAAGGTCGCGTGTTTTGCGCAAACCATAATGGGGCCACGTGGCTCTTGCCACGTGAGCTAGTTTGTATGATTCGCTTTGAATCAGAAACTTGCATCGCGGTAATGGAATGCCAGTGAAGTGACTGATCATTGAAATGTTCAATTCAGTCCTTGTCAGAATGTCCCGGCACCCAAACCAGTGTCACCCTCGAATGTCTCGCTATCTCGTTGATAGACAGTCGGCATTCGACCACAGTTTTTGATGTACTGTACACACCACTAATAGCAGAGATGGCTGCTTTGCTATCGGTAACAATGAAGATATTATTCGATATCCCATAGTACCTTAGCTATCTCGCTGCCCGAGTATTAGCAGAGATTTCGGCTTGCAAGACAGTACAACCGTCTTGGAGCCGGAATGGAGATATTACAGTGAAGTTCTCCACATAGAAGTCTCCGCCCGTTCTTGTTCCCCTTTTGGATCCGTCAGTGAAAACTCTAACTGAATCCTCGGGAAAGGAAAGTCTGTCCACCTGTTCCCTGTCAACGACAATGGAACGGAAAAGTCCACCAAAGAAGGGTCTTGGTACGCAATAGTCAATGTTGGCATGGATTTCCAAGTGCTCTCCTAAAATCCTGGCATGCCAATAGTCAGTCCTAGTCCATGGACATACTGTATTCAACCTGACCGCAGAGAATAGAGCCAATTGTCTGGCCAGAATGTCAACCGGGAGCCAATTTAGCATTGCAAAAATTGCTCCCGTTGGTATAGATCGTAGTGCGCCTGTCATAAGTCTCGCTACGACCCGAAAGACTTTTTCAAAGGTCCTGCGATGAGCCTGCTTGTCCATCGCATTCCACCATACCAACACCCCGTAAAAGAGTACTGGTTTAATAACAGCCTCAAGGATCCACTTGATCCCCTTAGGGTTGATACCCCATTTGAGGCCTACTGCCTTTTGCATGTATAAATAGCCACTAAGGCCCTTTCCGCTCTCGCCTGTATGTTCTGATTCCATGATAGCTTACTATCCAGAATCACACCCAGGTACTTGGCGGTTTTAGAAAGTTTCAAGAAGGTGCCGTTAAGCTTTGGGTGTGTAAAGCTATCGGTCTTGTACCTCCTAGTGAAGAGCACCAACTCAGTCTTAGCTGGGTTGATGCCGAGCCCACAGCTGACACTCTGCCTACTCAGCAGAGTCAGCGCAGACTCCATACACTGAGATATGGTATCCAAGTGCTTACCCGATATCGCCACCGCTACGTCATCCGCGTACGCGACAGTCATAATCTGTCTGCGTTTTAGACTTAGCAAAAGCGAATTAATGGTCAGGTTCCACAACAGAGGTGACAGAACACCTCCCTGTGGAGTGCCCCGATATACTGCCCTATATTCAGTGACATCCCCAATCGAGGCCCTAAATACCCTGAAAGTTAGTAAGTTTCTAACAAACCGGCATAAATTGTTATCAACCCCAACTGCTACCATCCCATTGATGATGGAGTCGGGGTTGACATAGTTGAAAGCACCTTCTATGTCCAGAAAAGCCCCCTAAGTAATTTCCTTATACTCAAGAGATTTTTCTATGTGGCCCACCAGAGAATTTAGTGCCGTTTTCACAGATTTGCCTTTAGTGTAGGCGTGCTGTGATTTAGAGAGAAGCTCATTCGGAATGGTCATTCTCAGGTGAATATCAATTACCCTTTCTAAAGTTTTGAGTAAAAAAGAAGTAAGACTTATCGGTCTGAAGTCTTTAGGCTTGGTGTGTGACGTCTTACCCGCCCTTCGGGATAAAGACAACCTTGCACGTACGACAAAATATAGGTATGTATGCCCTCCTAAGGCATTCACTGTAAATTACCGTGAGCCAAGGTAGGACAATGTCCGCATTTCTCTGTAGATCCGCTGGAATTATTCCATCTGGTCCCGGAGATTTGAACGGATCGAAGCTGTGTACAGCCCAGCGGAGCCTATCCATATCCAATGGAATTGTGACTGCTCCTGTCGTCAAGCTGCCATCGACAGTGCCTGTTAAAGGTGCCGCCTGGCTACCAAGAATATGAGTGTCGAGTAGTACGCTCAGCGTCTCTTGACTACTCATGGTTCAGCTTCCACAGGGTTTCTGTAAGTAGCTGGGTACAACCGGTGCGGTTGATAGCATCTTACGCAGCCTGTTGGTTTCAGATGAACCCTCCACATTACTGCAGAAAGCCCTCCAAGACCTCCTGTTTTCGTTTCTGACAAGATTCTTGCAGCGATTCAACGCGGTTTTGTATGTCGACCAGTCGCCTGATCGTTTAGCCTCGTTGAATAGCCTACGACGTTCTTTTCATGAATGAGCAATTTTCGGGCTCCGCCATGGTGGTTTGGCCCTTCCCCTGCAAACCGTTGGTTTGCAAGCCGCATTAATGGCACAGCGGAACGATTCATTAAGAATCTCCACAGCATAGTCAATGTCCCCAATATTTCTAATAGTTGGAGACGTCGATAAGGAGTTGCAGAGTACATTGTTCTGTAGCTCCCAGTCAGTCTTCTTCCTGTTATCTATAGGATTAAATCTACTTTCACCTAACCCTATGTTAAAGTCAATATAGCGATGGTCGGATAGGGAGCAGTCATCTGCAACCCTACAACCGCTAACCAGATTGGTGTGCACTGCACTAACCAATGTTACATCTAAAACCTCTCTACGGTTAGACACAATAAAAGTGGGTTCTGAACCCCTGTTGACAATTTCAAGATTATTATTTAAAATGAAATCGAAGAGACACTCACCCCACTCGTTAGTATCGCTACTACCCCAGGAGGTGTGTTGTGAATTAGCGTCAGCACTTATTATTATAGGCGTCCTCGTGCTTATCGCCCTGGACACAATACCATGCACCTTGCCATTTGGTGAACTGCCCTCGTGGTCATGCGCCATATAGCTCGAGACCAGCCAAACCGTACCGGACGGGGTCTCCATAGCAGCTGCTACAGTATCCCCATCACTGAAATCAGATAGGATAAAGATACGCAAAGAGTTTTTAGCCAAGATACAAGATCTAATATTACCTGTGCCTTTGGCAAACAATAGCTTATAGCCCTTTAGTGTCAGTCCATGAACCCGTCCTTGGTGGACCCAGGGTTCCTGGACCATAACCAGCTCCTCCTTCCTCCTTAAACTTGGGGCCATAAAATAAAATATAAAAATTTTTGATCCCGCCCACTTTAGTGGGCGTTATTATATGCAAAAATAGCATAAAAATTTAACAAATATTTTTACTTAAGCCTACAGTCTTTAAAAATAACATTTTGAAACCTTAATGACGAAGCTGAAACGTAACCTGGTACTACTCTGCCCTACCCCCCTCCTCCCCCTTCACCCCCTTCACCCCCTAAATGACCCTAAAAAAAAATTAAATTTGTATACAATTATACCAAGCATTTATTTTTAGAGTTTTATGACTGCCGATTTCTGCCCTACCCCCTTTGCCCCCTAAATGACCCTACCAAAAAAAAAAAATTTTATTTTGTATACAATTATCTCAAACATTTATTTTTAATAAATTGTATTACAGGATGTTAATTTCCCAACAGGCTATAGGTTCAAATCTGCGAAACTGCAAATTATTTTTTATTTTATTTTTATTATTAATAAATGAACGTGATTGCATTCTATTTATTAATTTTTTTTTTTTTTTTTGAGAATGGAATATTTAGAATATTTTTCATAGTCATTAAACCAGCAGAACGGATCAGTACTGATTTCGAGGCCGCTACGCCATCTCATCAGCGTTCTTTGTTCAATTTTTCCACTTTTGCAAGTGGTGCTAGTTAGTAGGAATATCAACTATTTAACCAATATTTTAACGAAAATTGAATATGAGAAGTTATCACATTCATATTATTAAGTTATTACATTTTTGGTTAGTACGAAATTCCCCAACCCTGACAAATAATATTTCCAATATTCCATGTATTTCTTTCGCTTTTTCCAGAGCCATCGGCTGCTGATAACTAAAGCTTCTTTTGTTATTTATGTTCAAGTAATTGAATCTAGTTGTCAATTTACAATGAACATGTAAACAAGTGCGCGTGCCCTCGCAACGTTTTAAATTAATGTATGGATTTCTATTTTAATAGTGAACCTTTTGTTTATGTAAATTGTATTACAGGATGTTAATTTCCCAACAGGCTATAGGTTCAAATCTGCGAAACTGCAAATTATTTTTTATTTTATTTTTATTATTAATAAATGAACGTGATTGCATTCTATTTATTAATTTTTTTTTTTTTTTTTTTTTTTTTTTTTGAGAATGGAATATTTAGAATATTTTTCATAGTCATTAAACCAGCAGAACGGATCAGTACTGATTTCGAGGCCGCTACGCCATCTCATCAGCGTTCTTTGTTCAATTTTTCCACTTTTGCAAGTGGTGCTAGTTAGTAGGAATATCAACTATTTAACCAATATTTTAACGAAAATTGAATATGAGAAGTTATCACATTCATATTATTAAGTTATTACATTTTTGGTTAGTACGAAATTCCCCAACCCTGACAATTAATATTTCCAATATTCCATGTATTTCTTTCGCTTTTTCCAGAGCCATCGGCTGCTGATAACTAAAGCTTCTTTTGTTATTTATGTTCAAGTAATTGAATCTAGTTGTCAATTTACAATGAACATGTAAACAAGTGCGCGTGCCCTCGCAACGTTTTAAATTAATGTATGGATTTCTATTTTAATAGTGAACCTTTTGTTTATGTAAATTGTATTACAGGATGTTAATTTCCCAACAGGCTATAGGTTCAAATCTGCGAAACTGCAAATTATTTTTTATTTTATTTTTATTATTAATAAATGAACGTGATTGCATTCTATTTATTAATTTTTTTTTTTTTTTTTTTTTTTTTTTTTTTTGAGAATGGAATATTTAGAATATTTTTCATAGTCATTAAACCAGCAGAACGGATCAGTACTGATTTCGAGGCCGCTACGCCATCTCATCAGCGTTCTTTGTTCAATTTTTCCACTTTTGCAAGTGGTGCTAGTTAGTAGGAATATCAACTATTTAACCAATATTTTAACGAAAATTGAATATGAGAAGTTATCACATTCATATTATTAAGTTATTACATTTTTGGTTAGTACGAAATTCCCCAACCCTGACAATTAATTTATTTTTAATGTTTTATGACTGCCGATTTCTACACTACCCCCTCCTCCCCCTTTTCCGCCTAAATAACCCTACCAAAAAAGTGAAATTTTAATTTTGTATATAATCATCCCAACCATTAATTTTAAGAGTTTTATGACTGCCTGTTTCTGCCCTACCTCCTCTTCCCCTTTTGCCCCCTAAATGAACCTATAAAAAAAATAATTTTGTTTAAATTTTGTATATAATCACCACAAGCATTTATCTTTGGAGTTTTATGACTGCCTGTTTGTGCTCTACCCCCTCCTCCCCCTTTGTCCCCTAAATTACCCTTTTAAAAAAAAGAAATTTTAATTTTATCCCAAGCATTTATTTTTAAAATTTTATGACTGCCTGTTTCTGCCCACACCTCCTCCCCCTTTTGCAGGCTAAATGACCCTATAAAAATATAACAATTTTTTTTAAATTTGGTATATAATCATCCCAAGCATTTGTTTTTAGAGTTTTATGACTGCCTGTTTCTGTCCTACCCCCATTGCCCCGTAAATGACCCTATAAAAAAAAATATATAAAATTTTATTTTGTATAAAATTATCCCAAGCATTTAGTTTTAGAGTTTTATGACAAAGGTGAAATATTCCCCCACAGCCCTTGCCAGAGTAATACCCTCCCAAGAGAATTTGACCTTATACAGTAAATATGTATATTCTTGATCAGTGATGAAGTCTAAGACGGTCTAGCAATGCCCATACGCTAGTCTGTGGAAAACATGATATTGTCTATTTTTGAACCCCGACCCCTTTAGTGGGCGTTGGCGTACGATATTATATCAAGGAATTCTGTCCCATCAAGTTAAACATTTTAAATTCACTTACTAAATATTTGGAGCGTATTTAAGATTCGACCCGGTCGAATATAACGTTTTTACTTGTTTTTCTTATTATGCCGTACTACAACTACTAAATAGATTTGTTTAAAAATTTTAATAATTAAATTTTCAGAATCCAAAAGACTTTAGCCCCACCAAGATCGGAGGTATAAAGCTTATCTTAAAATTTTGCTGGGTAAAATAAAAAACGCTGCTGCAATTGTTTTTGTAAAAGTTTCGATTTGGTACAAGCAGTATTTGTAGTGCATGTAATAACTAAACTGGTTTAAAATTTTAAGTTTTTCTTAAATAAAACCGCTTTATACATCATTAAGATTTGAATTGGTAAAAAAAAAAATTTTTTTAAATTAAAATTTCGCTTCCAGGAGTGGGAAATTGAAAATTGTTTTTATACATAAAAGTACCCAAAAAGGCGACTGACGCTGTTTTTATTTTTTGCTAACTTAAACTACATATTTTAGAATTTGGGAAGAACAAAATTGGTATCAAATATTAAAAAAATCAAAATTTCGAATCCAGTGTTGGACAAGTGCAATATTTTGTAGTACATGAAAGCGACCAAAATGTTTTGAAATTTCGCTTTCAGGGTTGGGAAAATGACAATTTTTTTTGTACATGCAATATTTTGTAGTACATGTAATAACCAAAATGGTTAAAAATTTTGAGTTTTTCTCAAATAAAACCACTTTATACTTCATAAAGATTTACATTGATAAAATAAATTTTAAAAATTCAAATTTCGCTTCCAGGGTCGGGAAATTGGAATTTTTTTATACATAAAAATGGTTAATAATTTAAAATTTTTCTTCAATAAAACTACTTTATACCTCATGAAGAGTCGCAAATTTTAAGTTTTTCTTAAATAAAACGACTTTATAACTATAAAGACTAGGATTGCTAAAAAAAATTAAAATAAAAATTAAAATTTCGCTTCCAGTGATGTGAAATTGAATATTTTTTTACATAAAACAAGCCAAAAAGGCAACTAATATAGTTCATAATATTGATTTTTTTGTAAATGAAATCATTTTTATACTTTGGGAAGAGTTAAATTGGTCATAAAATCCAAAAAAAAATTAAGGATCCAGTTTCAGGGTTGGAATATCGACATTTTCTGATTCATAAAAGTAACCATATAATTTGCGATTTCTGATTTTTATGATGAATTATACATACTTTATACATCAGAAAGAAACAAAAACCAAAAAATATCTAAAGGACGATTCTGCGGTTAGACAATTAAACCATTTTGGGGCACATGAAACGGATTTTTGTTTTGTTTTTAAATTAAACATATTTAATATATTTGAAAGATGTTCAGAGATACATATTAGAAATATCAAAAGTCAGTCATTTAGCTTTCTAGCCAAAAAATTTAAACGTTTTCTTAAATATAAATGTAACTGAGTAGTATAATATTGTTCGTGCCAGGACCATTAAAATTCTCAAATTTCATGTAAAATTTTAAAAATTTGCATGTTAATTACCCAAATTTTGATTTTAATGTGTTTATTTTGTAATTTGATACTTTAATGTTTGTGTGTGTGTATTTTCCCACGGTTTAATAAGGGGGTTCGCATTGTTGTTGTTTTTTTTTTATAATGTTGGGGTAGGCGTGGGAATTTGTGTCTGTCCATATGTGACCTTGGAATACATGTCCGTCCATATGTGAGCGTGGGAATTTTTGTCTGTCCATATGAGAGCTTGGGAGTTTGTGTCGGTCCGTATGAGACCGTGGGAATTTCTGTCCGTCCATATGTGAGCTTATGAGTTTGTGTCTGTCCGTATGAGACCGTGGGAATTTCTGTCCGTCCATATGAGTTTGTATAAGTAAGCGTGAGACCGTGGGAATTTTTTGTCTGTCCATATGAGAGCTTGGGAGTTTGTGTCTGTCCATATGTGACCTTGGAAATACATGTCCGTCGGTATGTGAGCGTGGGAATTTGTGTCTGTCCATATGTGAGCGTAGGAATTCTGTCTGTCCATGTGTGCTATGGCCTAATAGAAAATAAGAAATTTTTAGTATCTGACACAAAACTTTTTTAGGAAGTACAATATCTTAAAAGTGTTGTATAAATGGATCGCCCTAATGTTTATGGTTCGTTTCTTCTTGCTGGAGTGAGATTTCTTCTTTTATTTTTGGCTTGTTTTTAATTTTGGTGTGTTTACTTAAGATATTTTGTCCAGGCTGGAGTGAGGTTTCTTCTTTTATTTTTTGCTTGTTTTTAATTTTGGTGTGTGTTTACTTAAGATATTTTGACCAGCAATTCAGTTATTTCTTTTTTGTGTGCAATGCTTAAGTGTGGGGGAATAATTTGATTATTCTGATCTTGAAGACGTTGAGAAAAAAAATTTACTATTGCATAAATATTGAATCTGATATTTTGTTTATTTTATACATAACGATCATCGATGGATTTTATTTGGGGATCTGGATGGTGGTGCGATTTCTGTATTTTGTAGAATATTAATATTTATGCTATGTTTAAGTGTGTGTATGTGTGTGTGTGTGTTTTTGTGTTCTGAGTGGCGATTGGAATGTCAGACTGGGGGGGGGTGTGTGTGTGTGTGACGATTGGTGAGTCTGTGTGACAGTCCGCTTTTTTTTGTTGCCTTCCTGGATTTAGCGCAAGTGGGTCAGTATGCAATGTGATAAGATGTACATATTCATGCGTACATAAATATCAACAAATTTATTTCATTTACGCATGTACATATGTACATACAAGTGTTTGCTTCTTGTACAAAAATATTTGCTCGACCGCTTGCTTCAATGAACCATTGTACGAACCGCTGAAATAAGTATTTTGATTACAATTAAAATAAAAAGCCATTAGTTTTTTGTTTTAATTTTTTAGATGCATTTATTTATAAATTTTTCAGATATTTCACTTTTAAAGTAAGTTTTCCACCGAACGAGCTGCCTCATCCAAAATTGCATCGTCCGAGTTTTCATACATTGCCAAAAATATTGGCAAATCGATTGGTGGGAGGATTTCCACACTGATGATATCAACAGGTGGGCGATGCGTTTCTTCAAGCTGTTGAGAGTTTATTGCAAGTAATGCATCCTCATCACCTTGCAATAGCGTCTCGAACTCTTCGTCTTCTTCAGTTCGGTGCTGAGTATTTAGCGAGAGAAATAACTCTTCGTCCCCTTCCAGGTGTCTTTCGAATTCCCGCATCATAACTGCTTTAGCCCAGTCTTTTCGAATCTGACGCATGACCCTTTTATATAGAGGTGTCTTCCAAATGGAGGGCATTGTTGAAATGAAATAATGATAGCATTATAAGTTAACAAGTAGATTCGCTGAAAAGTTCTCTTTTTTCTTTAGCTACAAAATTTTTGTAGCATAGACACTCTATTCTCTTCGTTCACATAAATTTGCTTACGTGGCAGTTACTTTCTATACAATATGTAGTAAGGCATCTATCTGCCTTACTACACTATAAAACTTTGTAGCCTATCTGCATGCTCGAGCATGCCTCCGTGTTCTGTGTATATCACTTATGAAAAGTTTGTTTACATGTATATTACTTATAAAAAGTTTGTTTACATAAATATTGCTCACGTAGCAGTTTCATTCCCTTAGTTATTTTTAACGTATATGCATGCACGAGCATGCTTCCGTATTCTGTGTATATTACTTATAAAATGTTTGTTTACATAAATATTGCTTACGTAGCAGTTTCATTCCCTTAGCTATTTTTAACGTATATGCATGCACGAGCATGCTTCCGTATTCTGTGTATATTACTTATAAAAAGTTTGTTTATATAAATATTGCTTACGTAGCAGTTTCATTCCCTTAGTTATTTTTAACGTATATGCATGCACGAGCATGCTTCCGTATTCTGTGTATATTACTTATAAAAAGTTTGTTTACATAAATATTGCTTACGTAGCAGTTTCATTCCCATAGTTATTTCTTAACTAATCTGCATGCATAAGCATACTTCAATATTATAATTTTTTTGTTTCATGTCTCCAGGCACCAAAATATTTGTTTACATAAATTTTTTCTACGTAATAGTTTCATTCCCTTAAAAACGTGCGACTTATCCGTATGATGAAGCATGCTTCTTCATTCTACCTACATCGGATGGTTTCGTACACATACAAGAATTCGGTGTTTACATTAATTTTTGCATTATAGCAAATTTTATCCCAAAAAAAGAAATGTATTATTCTGTCCACAAACATATTTTGCAGCTAAAGTTTTTTGACTTTGAAAACTACTTTGTTGGAATGAAGTTTACTATATCATTGAAAAAATTTTCATGAATTAATATCAAACAAATTTTCTAGGACAGAATTCAGTACATTTTTGTATCTAAAACTAACAAGTGCTGAATATTTTAGTTCTTTTGTGTTCCTAAACTTAAGTAAAATAAAAAAATAAAATATGAGTTCATCAGTTTTCCGGTGTAATATCTGTAATAAGGAATACAGATATCAAAAATCCTATTTGACACATTGTAAAGGACATGTTCAACCTCAACAAGGACAACTGTCCATACAACAGCCAACACCTGCATACAATCCATTACCTACATATAACCCAATGGGCTGGAACAATTTTCAGTTGCAGTATCCAGTGCAGGAATATCCAATGGGTTCTTATCAATTCTTATTACCTATGGAAGTACAACCTTATCCATATCAATACGCTGTACCCTTGCAGTTGCAACAATATAATTTACCCAGCTATTACCCTAGTTATTGGCCCACTAATAATCCTCCTCATCAGGCTGACAATTATGAATACAAAGACATGGAGATAAGTCAAACAAACAATAGTGAAGATATGGATATACCCAATTCCTTGAATGAACAGCAGGATCAAGTTACAGATGATCCTAAATATTACATAATAAACAGTGCATTTAAAAATAATATTATAACTTATGGGATACCAATAATTAAGGACTGTCTTCTATTGGAAGATGTTGTTAAGGAAAATAGAGCTTTCATCAAGGAAAGGCTTGAAAATAGTCTAGGTGTACACAACATTATCAAATTTAATATTACTCTCATTGGAGAGTATATTAAAATTACTAGCGAAGATATGGAACTGTGTACTATTTCGCATAGATCGAAAATGAATCTTTTATGTCTTGGGGATGATGTTGAGGAACTCATAACAAAACAACTGCAAGAAATTGAAAATAAAATGTCAGATTTTCAAGAGCGGGATTCTGGGTGGACCTTAATAAGAATTGCTCGTCTTGAAATTTCGGTAAATAAGTCATCTTTAGTGAGAGGATCCAATTGGATAAGCACACCAGAAAAATTAAAAAATAAATCTGCATGTATAAATGTAGAAAATAACGACATTTTTTGTTTTAAATGGGCTTTAATATCTGCATTGGATACGTGTGTTGTTAAAAGAAGGCAACGGTGTTGCTCATACAACATCACAGACATCAGCTCTGATATTATTCACCTACAAAACGGAGTTGAAATTGATTTTAAAAACTTAAACTTCCCGTTAACATTAAAAAGTATCAAGATATTTGAAGAACGCAATCCTGATATTAGCGTCAATGTATTTGGATATAATAATGAAAGCGATGAAATTGTTGGGCCGTACTACATCACCAAAGAAGAAAGACACAGCCATGTGAATTTATTACTATTAGAAAATACTGAAGGATATCACCACTACATTTTTATAAAACACATATCAAAGTAAGTAAAGACATATAATATGCTAATATATTAACATGCTTACTTATAATGTTTCCCTTTCTTCCCATAGACTTTTAAAATCCCAGACAACAAAGCACCACACAAAACTTTTATTTTGCAATAGCTGCTTGCAATACACTCACAATGGTAGGACTATGGAGCAACACAAATTAGAGTGTGGAAAAATCGTGTCTGAGCTCCCATCAGAGGACGAATCCATACTATACTTCAAAGATCATCAACGGCAGATGGATGTACCGTTTGTCATATATGCGGATTTTGAGTGCATATTAGAGGATAGTAATATTAGAGTAAGTGGAAAAAGTAGTTATACAAAAAAGCACATACCTTGTGCTTTTAGTTATTATATTAAATGTAGTCATGATGATAGGTTAGATAAGTTTAAGTTATATACAGGCAAAGATGCTGCGGAAAAGTTTGTAGATAGTATAATTAATGATAGTGAAGATATTTATAATAGTTATTTAACAAATAAAAGTCAAATGGATGCATTGACCCCTTTCGAAAATTTTAATTTTCAACATGCTACAAATTGCCACATATGCCACAAATATCTAGGGGGTGATAGGGTGCGAGATCACTGTCACATAAGTGGTAAATTTAGAGGTGCAGCTCATAACATTTGCAATTTGAAATTTCAAATCCCAAAATTTATTCCAATCTATTTCCACAATTATTCATCCTATGATTCACATCTCTTTGTTAAAGAGTTGGCTAAAAGATCAGACAATATAAAAGTCCTTCCTCTCAACAAAGAATTATACATTTCACTTTCTAGATTTTCACACATGACCGACAACTACAACCTTGAACTGAGATTTTTAGATACAATACGTTTTATGTCTGAGAGCTTAGAATCTCTAGCCAATAATCTCTCAGAACAAGATTTCTTCATTGTTCAAACACAATTCAAAACCAAAAAAGAGTTTGATCTTGTGAGAAGAAAAGGTATTTTTCCTTATGAATTTCTAAATTCTTTTGAAAAATTAAATGTTAGCCAGCTTCCAGCAAGGGAAGATTTCTTCAATCATCTTAATAATAAGGAGTGTTCGATTGAAGATTATGAGCATGCGAAGGAAGTTTGGAATGCATTCAGCTGCAAAACCTTGCAAGATTACATGGAAGTATATTTAAAAACAGATGTACTCTTACTTGCTGATATATTTGAAAATTTTAGAAAGGTATGTAAGAATATCTACCATTTAGATCCATGTCAGTATTTCACTGCACCAGGACTATCGTGGGATGCTATGTTGAAGTATACTAACGTTGAATTAGAACTTCTGACAGACATAGATATGTACAATTTCTTTAAGAAAGGAATACGTGGTGGACTTGTACAATGCAGTAAGAGATATTCCAAGGCTAACAATAAATATTTACAAGATTTCGATAGAGAGAAGCCCTCAGAATATATTGTGTACTTAGACGCCAATAACCTTTACGGTTGGGCGATGTCTGAATATCTACCTTATGGAGGATTCAGATGGCTGTCAACTGATCAGCTAAATCTGGATCCGAAAACCATAGATGATAGTTCAAGTGATGGATATGTCTATGAAGTTACTTTAGACTATCCTTATAATTTACATGACTTGCACAATGATCTTCCTTTCTGTCCGGAAAATAAAAAAATTCCACAAACAAAGCATACTAAATTGATTGCAGATTTTTCCACCAAACAGACATATGTTATACATTACAGAGTTCTTAAACAATGTTTGAAGTATGGGCTAGTTCTAAAGAATGTACATCGGATTCTCACTTTTAAGCAATCGACCTGGCTGAAAAGTTACATAGACTTAAACACCAAACATAGGGCGACTGCAAAAAATGCATTTGAGAAAAATTTCTTTAAATTGCTAAATAACGCAGTTTACGGTAAAACTATGGAGAATGTGGAGAAGAGAAAAGATGTACGAATAGTTACGAAGTGGAATAGGACAAATCGAAATCAGTTAGGAGCTCAAGATTGGATATGCAAACCAAATTTTCATAGTTTATCAATATTTTCTGAGGATATGGTAGCAATTGAAATGAATAGGCTAAAAACCTATTACAACAAACCTATTTATTTAGGATTTTGTGTACTTGAGCTCTCCAAATGGAAAATGTATGATTTCCATTATGGATACATGCAACCTAAATTCAAGTCAAAATTATCACTAAATTATATGGACACTGACTCTTTCATTTATAATATAAAAACAGAAGACTTTTACCACGACATCAAAACTGACCTCGACCAAAAGTTTGATACGTCTGATTATCCCCAAGATAATACTTATGGTTTACCCTTGGTGAACAAAAAGGTGTTGGGTATGATGAAGGATGAAAATTGTGGAAAGGTAATGAAGGAATTTGTGGGATTGAGATCAAAGATGTATTCTTTTAGTGTGCAGTATCAAAATGATATTAAAAAGTCGAAAGGGGTAAAGAAATGCGTTCTTGATATGTATAGTATAAGTTCATATAGAAATTGTTTATTTGACAAGTCTATTGTATATGACACCATGTTAACTTTTAAGTCTAAATTGCATCAGATATATACTAACCATTTGAGTAAAGTAGTTTTAAGTTATTCAGATGATAAAAGAAAAATTGACAGCAATAGCATAAATACCTTTGCATGGAATCATTTTCGGATAGAGGAAACCAATCCTGATTATGAGCTAGATATGCTGTTAGCAGAGATTGCTAAATTGCAAGAAGCAGATTTAAATTAATAACAAATAAAAAAATTTAGTTCCTAAGAAGTATTCTTATGTTGCTAACTTTAAACAAAAAAATAAATGTATAATGAAAACACAATCATATTTTAGTCTTGATTTATTTTTATTTTAATGAAATTTCAAATAGTATGAATTGATTAAATTTTCTACTACTTCTTTTCTTAATTGGTATATGGAGCAGCGGCAGGTATCTGGACCTTCTTCACAAAATGGGTTGTACCATGGACAACATTTAAAATGTAACTCGTTTTTGTCCTCATCTTCTATAACGCCATATTCCTCGTTCTCATCAAGCATGTTCAGGAAAAATTTAATCAATTCGAAATGATCGTAGAGTTTAAAGCACTCGAAATCTACTAAAAACTTGTTAATTTTATTTCTGATTTGAGACATTTCGGTATATATTAACAGATGAGAGTGATGATTGATTGAATGCTCCTTTTCTACTGATTTCTTTTATAAATTTTGAAAGTAGTCTTTCTGATATTTAAAAATATGTATATCAACAATGCTATGGTTAATTCCTTTATTATTACTCTCTTATTCCTCTCTTTATCTCTCCCACTCTTTCCTCTTTATTTTTATTTTTATGAATTCATTTGCTATTTCACAAGAAATGTTGTCGGTTAGGCTCCTTGGGACTACCAAAGCTTCATTTGCTATTACTTTTGAAGAAACGTTCGAAGAGTAAAGTTTACAAAAAATGGACTCCGTAAAATCTTTAGTGAAAAAATTTAATTCGATCAATAATAAAAGTATAATTCACGCTAAAGAATTGGATATTTTAGAAAAATATCCTATAATTAAAGCAAAGCGAGTGACAACAAAATATGGATCAACAATTCAGTTAGAATTGGAAAATCATATAATGTTTTTACCTAATCGATATGACTGTCTAACAGATGACGAAATAAAGGATCTCTCGAGTGGTACATTTCGAGTACATCGAGAAGGAGAACGAAGCTTAATTCTGGATACTGAGATGGATGAGTTTCTAATACCAAACTCCCAGTACCCCGTTTGGCAATAAAAATAAAATGTTATGTGTGTTTTATATTTGTTAATATAACAAACCAAATAAAAAAAATTATTAAAATACATATATGTGTATAGTATATTTGTGATTTTATTTAATATTTTTCGTTATTTCACAAAGAAATTTTAAACATAAATGTCCACAATTAAATGTATCATATGTTTGATGTTGAGTGTAGTTGTATTTAATATTTCCACCAAGATATTTGATTAATTCTGAAGGAGGTTGTAAATTTCCAAAGCTGTCGAAATATTCATTTTCGCTGCAGTTTTTATAATATGCTACCCAATGAGTTCCCGGTCCTGTTGATAAATCTAAATTGACTATTCCACATTCTATTTTCTTTGGTCGTTTTGGTAGCGAGTCTATCATGAAAACTCCTCTAAAATATGGTACATTTATACAAAAATGACTCAGGTCGACATCAGATAGTGGTCTGTTAGGTAGCATCTTTAACAGTTTTTTGATTTTCCTTCGTAAACTAAGCCATAACCCTTCTTATATGGTTTTAGAAAAAGTCCTTCACCGACTGCTATAGATTCCATTGCTTTATTATGTCTATTTGCCTCTTCAAGTTGATTTTTTGCATTCTTTGTTGCATTTACCGCTTTAGCTATAGCGGCACCTCCAGTGGCAAGGCTACCTATTGCACCTAGAGCAGTTAGAATTGGAATTATGGGTAGAAATCCTCCAATTTTTGGAACATTTATTATACGTGGTATCACAACTCGTGCCTTTTTCCCCTTGAGCGATTTGTTGATTACTTTACGGGCAATCTTAATAGCTGAGTTAATGTCTTGGGGTTTTTCCGCCTTTAATATTTTTGTTGCCGCTTTAATTGATTTATTGAACAATTTTTTATCAAATAAATGAATTCGTGGCGAAAGTATTTTCATATTGTTTTTCTTCTTCGCCTTCTTCTGTATACCCATACCAAATTTAGTTTTTGCTTTCATCGCATTAGTAACCATGTACGCAAATGATTTCTCAGTAAGACTGCTGTCAGTAGAAAGAACTCTTTCCCAAGCTTTATTTTCAAGAACTTTATCAGCTTGATGTCTACTGTTTAATTCTTTGTTTTTGGAGTAAGCTATATCGTGATTTTTGCACGCAGCATCCAATAAATTAATTCCTTTATCTCCTCTAGCTAAACGCTTTTCCAATCTTGTGCCAGGTCCACAGTACTGATATCCAGGAAGATGTAATTCAAAAGGTAGAGAATTTATTGTTCTATTTAGTAAACCTTCACCAACGATAGTTCGTTTGTGACTAACACTTTTGTTATAAAATACAACCATATTACTTTAATCTACAATAAAAGATATTGTTTTGTGAATTTTACAAGTAGTTATTGAAATGCGCTTAGTAAAACAACACAAAAATATTTTAGTTCGTAATGTGGATGTATCTTCAGATGACAGTACAAAAATAAGACATAGTTCCTTGCTACCAAATTCTATTCGAGCATTAATAGTTGGTCCCTCCAATTGTGGAAAAACTAATGTAATGATCAGTTTGCTAGAAAGTCCTAATGGTCTCAAGTTTGAAAATATCTATTTGTACTCAAAATCTCTGTATCAACCTAAATATGAATACCTAAAGAATTTAATTTCGCCAATTAAAGGAATGGGATACTACACATTCGCAGACAATGAGTCCGTTGTTCCTCCTAGTGAAGCTAAAAGCAATTCAATTATGATTTTCGATGATGTTGCATGTGGAAACCAAAACAATATACGTGCATATTTTTGTATGGGGCGTCATAAGAATGTAGATTCATTTTACTTGTGTCAAACCTACACAAGAATTCCAAAACATTTAATAAGAGATAATGCCAATTTAATTATAATGTTTAAACAAGATGCGAAAAATATGAGACATGTATACGACGATCATGTTGCCAGCGACATGAACTTTGAAAAGTTTCAGTATATATGTCAAGAATGTTGGAAGGATAAATATGGATTTTTAATGATAAGTAAAGATAATGAACTAAACAATGGTCGCTATAGAAAATCATTTGATTACTTCATCATAATATAAATTACTGTTCATCAAGGGTATCGCTTAGTACATAATCTGGCTTTAAACATTATACATGTGATTGTTATAACTGGTCATCTAAGCAAAACTTGATTTGATACCTAATAAGCTGATCTGATAACCTGATCTGACACCTGATAAACTGATCTGATAAACTGATCTGATACCTGATAAGCTGATCTGATACCTGATAAACTGATCTGATACCTGATCTGATAAACTGATCTGATACTTGATAAGCTGATCTGATACCTAATAGCTACAATGAATGAAAAAATTCTAAAAGACTTGGTGACAACAAGAAATGTATTGAAGAAAAAGCTTCGTAGTATAAGAACTGGTGAAATAGATACACATCAGCAATTAAAAGATACATTCCAGCCCATAACAGAACCTTTAAAAGAATTTATAAATATCTCTAAACTTATTGATATACCGAATAAAAAAGAAAAGAATGATAAGAAAACTGAATATGAGGACAGTGCCAATTTTCATCTTCAGAACTCAACAATGAAGTTGGAAACAAGTACTCCTAAGAAACTAATTGAAGAATCAATGTTTAAACAGTCTAATAGTAAAAGTAACAGCGATTTTGATGAAGATGACTTTTATTCACAACATTCTAATGATGACGAGAGTTATCCTGACTTATCACTATTGCAATCGAGAAATGAACTAGATACTAACTATGGTCCACATAGAGATTATAATAACGAATGGAAATTTGGTAGTAGCAACATCGAGTTAAATCAAGATAAAATACAAGTTGGTGGTCAAATATGGGCTCTCACCCCAGGACTGTTTTCCTTAATGTTTCATAAAACACCAAAAAACTATGATAAATTCGAGCTTGAAATCTATAAAAAAATATTACTTACTACCAATGCACACAGAAGAGATTATAAGTCCGATGGTCAAATCAAGGGGACTAGAGGGTACAAGTACAAAAATATTATTGGAAAACTTTTTAAAGAGAAAAATCATAAGAGCTCATCGGAATTAACAAAGGCTAATTATTTAGGTAAGGGGGTGATGCAGGTAAATCCTCATAAATCAAACTATATATACTGGGATGATCCAAACGAGTTGGTAGATCGACTTAGACTACTGCTTGCATCACAGTCTGCAGGTCATACTAATCACAACAACGAGATTGTTTCAATTATTGAAGAACTACGTGAAGCTAATATAATAGTATAAACTATATAAACGCATACACATTTTATATATAAATTATGTCTGTTGATAAATTCGGACATTATCTAAACGACACTAGCAGTATAATTTCATTGAAAAATGCACCTAAATTGTTGGGGTTATTTTTGGATGCGAACAACAACATTGATGTCCAAAACAAAAGAATCAAAAATGTTGCAAAAGCTTTGGAGGAAAACGATGCTATCAATAAATTGTTTTTGCAAACTCAAATCGAAGAAGTAGAATACAAAATATTAAAAGAATTTAAAGACGATAACAACAAAATGCATAATACTCTAAGAAATCAAATCGAAATGCAACAACATGAAATAATATTACAGTTGGAAGAGAATAAAAAAATGCAAGAAAGCATTTCCAAGATCAGTGCATCCTTCGAAGAAGAAATTGAAAGATTAAATGAGAAAATTTATAGATTTGAAAATTACATGCTTGTGTCAATTGCTGAAAGCGCATCAGTTAGATCGCAACACACCCAAAAGACTTCTTAAAGCTTAGACATGGATACAAAAAGAAATTTAGTGAACGAGCTCCATAAGGAAGCTCGAAAAATGTTTGGACGCAGGAGAGTTGTTATGAAAGGAATAGACGATCTTTGGCAAGCGGATTTAGTTGAAATGGGGAACTATTCTACATACAATAAAAATTATAGATTTTTGCTAACTGTAATTGATACATTCTCCAAATATGCTTGGGCAGTACCTTTGAGAAGAAAGACAGCTGTTGACACAACGCAGGCAATGTATACTATTTTTCAATTGGGGCGTGTGCCAAAAAACTTACAAACAGATGATGGTAAAGAATTCTTCAACAAACAATTTAATCAATTGATGGGTAAATACAACGTCAATCACTACTCAACCTATAGCATCATGAAAGCATCAATAGTAGAACGATTCAATAGAACATTAAAAGGAATGATGTGGAAAGAGTTTAGTTTTAATGGTTCCTACAACTGGCTTGATATATACAAAGATTTACTTAATGCATACAATAGAAAAGTTCATCGCACAATTAAAATGCCACCGATTAAAGTCAACTCAAAAAATGAAAAACAGCTCCTAAATACAGTATACAGCCATTTAAAGATGTACAAAATGTCAAAATTTAATGCAGGGGACCATGTACGTATTAGCAAATATAAACATATTTTTGAGAAAGGCTATACTCCGAATTGGACAACAGAAATTTTCACAATCAAAAGAGTTCAAAATACGTATCCTACAACATACATATTAGAAGATTATCTGGGAAATCCTATTAAAGGTGGCTTCTACACGGAAGAACTGTCAAGAACTAGATTTCCAAATACATATCTAGTTGAAAAGGTGATCAGACTGAAAGGAGACAAAGCATTAGTTAAATGGTTGGGATTTTCTAATCAACACAATTCCTGGATAAGCAAAGATGAAATACTGTAGTTGGAAAATGAAATAAATCGCCATCCGCAATGATAACAACGACAATAACATCAATATTTTTAATAACTAATGTTAATTTCAAAATAAGATTATGAAATATATATGAAAATTATTCTTATAAACCATGCTGTGTAGTAAACTTTATTTATTTGTGAACAGGCTGTTATAATGTCAATAACACTTACTCTGAGCTCTAACTCATCAGCGCTATATGCTAATTATTTTCCTCCCATTGAATTAAACGACACATATGAGTGTGCGCTAACTGATTTTCATTCATACAACAGTATTCCAAATGTAGACTCCTATAACAATATGTTTCATATAGGGGAACATGTAATTGAAATACCAATTGGATCTTATGAATTGAAAGATATAGTTGACTACATAGAAGAGCAATACAAACGACTTAGTCCTGGAGAGCATATTTTTATAGAAGCTAACAACAATACGATGCAAGTTAAAATAAATAGTTCTAAAGATCCGATATATTTTAATAAAGAAAATACAATTGGGAATCTTTTAGGATTCAATAGTAAAATCCTAAAACCGACCGATGATCATTACTCAGATCTTCCAGTTAATATTTTTAAAATAAATCTCTTGCGAATTGAAAGTAGTATCGCTACAAATACATATATGAACAATTCAAAATCACACACACTTCATGAGTTTCCGATTAATGTGCCTGCAGGCTATAAAATAGATGAGATTCCAAGGAATCTCATCTATTTACCTGTAAACACCAAAGAGATAAGTTCTCTATCACTGCGCGTGGTTGATCAGAACGGTGATTTAATTAATTTTCGAGGAGAGGAAATTACAATACGAATACATTTAAGGCCAACTAAGTAATGATAATATACAATACAAGTATATCACAAAATACGGCAGTCACGTCTCATCCACAGATATTACAACCTAAACCACAATTGAAAAGATCTGCTCGTCAAAGGTCACTTACAACAACAAACAAAAGTTTTCTCAAGTCTTTGAATTTCAAACTGAAAACAAAATGAGCTCAATAATAAACGTATTGGATAAGCCATTGTCTGATGAAAATATAATAAAAAAGGACTATCATACCTACATACCATATCTACAATCGTACAACAATAATGATGAGATTCGAATCTCAATACAAAATCAAGATTTGTACGTGTTACCTAGTGAGAGTTATATATATGTGGAAGGTTTAGTTGTAGATGAAAAAACTGGAAATTTTTCAGAAAATTTTAAATTAAAAAATAACTTTGTTGCACATTTATTTGATGAAATCCGCTACGAGCTTAATGGTATTGAAATCGATCATACAAGGTATTTAGGAACAACAACAACAATAAAAAATTTGGTATCTCTATCACCAACTGAAAGCGTTGTAATGCAAAATGGTGGATGGCATAAAACTGATGATTTGAATCTTAAGAATGGATATTTTAATTTTTATGTACCACTAAAAATGCTTTTGGGATTTGCTGAAGACTACAACAAAGTTATACTTAATGGAAAACATGAATTGATACTCTTGCGCAATAAAAATGATGAAGCTCTTGTACACTCCAGCGTTTCTACTGAAAAATCGAAACTTACAATTTCACTCATCTCCTGGCGAATTCCACACGTACAATTATCTGATCAGAGCAAGTTGAATATGATTAAAATCATTAACAATGGTGCTTCTATACCGATGGCATTTCGTAGCTGGGATTGTCATATGAATCCACAATTGAATACAGGAACAAGTCATATTTGGAATGTTAAATTAGCTGCAAGTAAAGAGCGACCACGTTTTGTACTGGTCGCATTTCAACGAGATAAAAAATTTGTTCACTGTGACCTGACTAATTTAAAAGTACATTTAAATTCAACCTCTTACCCCTATGATGATCTTAACATAAAATTTAAAAATGAGCGTTATGCAATTCTATATGATATGTATGTCAGATTTCAACAAAGCTACTATATGAAAGAGGCTCAACCATTGTTAACAGCCCAGGAGTTTAAAGACGACGCCCCAATTATTGTAGTAGATGTAAGCTATCAGAACGAGTCAGTCAATACCGGACCGATTGATATAAAACTTGAATTTGAAACAGCAACAAATATTCCAGCAACGACATCAGCTTTCTGCGTTCTTATTCATGACCGCGTAATAGAATACATACCAATAAGAGGTCAAGTCCGGAAGGTCTTATAAATTAAATAACATGGATGGTGATATTGTTTTTGTAGACTTGCAAGGTTTCAAAAATAATTCAAATGACTTCATCGCAAAAGAAGTAGCTGTAGTTTTCACCAACAACGAATGCCTCAATTTCATCATAAAACCTCCTTTTGATTTCGCATGTTTATCAGCCGAAAAACAGAGAGAAGCAGTTTGGTTAACAAAAAACTATCATCATATTAACTGGAATGATGGATCAGTCTCATTTCAAAGCGTTTGCAAGTTTTTAAGATCCAATATAAGAAATTCACATATATATGTTAAGGGAGGAGAGAAGAAAAAATGGTTAGAAAAAATGATTCATCAAGCAGTTTATAACATTGAAGACATTGGCTGCATTAATTTTAAACAAATGGAAGCTAAGCATTCAAAATATCTCTATTGTAGCTATCACGACTATGGTGTTTGTGCCTTAAGGAATGCAATTTTACTTAAAAATGAAAATGTTAACAAACTTTTAAATAAATGCTTATAAAAATTAAAATAAATGTTTTTTATTTCAAATAAAAACCTACATACATACATATTTATTTCAGAGAACACACAACAAACATAATGGTTCATTCATTCAAATGGTCAAGGGAATATTTGGGCACAAAGAATAAACGCTTATTATTTGTTTGTATGTATATGCGTAAATGAAATAAATTTGTAGATATTTATGTACGCATGAATATGTACATCTTATCACATTGCATACTGACCCACTTGCGCTAAATCCAGGAAGGCAACAAAAAAAAGCGGACTGTCACACAGACTCACCAATCGTCACACACACACACACCCCCCAGTCTGACATTCCAATCGCCACTCAGAACACAAAAACACACACACACACATACACACACTTAAACATAGCATAAATATTAATATTCTACAAAATACAGAAATCGCACCACCATCCAGATCCCCAAATAAAATCCATCGATGATCGTTATGTATAAAATAAACAAAATATCAGATTCAATATTTATGCAATAGTAAATTTTTTTTCTCAACGTCTTCAAGATCAGAATAATCAAATTATTCCCCCACACTTAAGCATTGCACACAAAAAAGAAATAACTGAATTGCTGGTCAAAATATCTTAAGTAAACACACACCAAAATTAAAAACAAGCAAAAAATAAAAGAAGAAACCTCACTCCAGCCTGGACAAAATATCTTAAGTAAACACACCAAAATTAAAAACAAGCCAAAAATAAAAGAAGAAATCTCACTCCAGCAAGAAGAAACGAACCATAAACATTAGGGCGATCCATTTATACAACACTTTTAAGATATTGTACTTCCTAAAAAAGTTTTGTGTCAGATACTAAAAATTTCTTATTTTCTATTAGGCCATAGCACACATGGACAGACAGAATTCCTACGCTCACATATGGACAGACACAAATTCCCACGCTCACATACCGACGGACATGTATTTCCAAGGTCACATATGGACAGACACAAACTCCCAAGCTCTCATATGGACAGACAAAAAATTCCCACGGTCTCACGCTTACTTATACAAACTCATATGGACGGACAGAAATTCCCACGGTCTCATACGGACAGACACAAACTCATAAGCTCACATATGGACGGACAGAAATTCCCACGGTCTCATACGGACCGACACAAACTCCCAAGCTCTCATATGGACAGACAAAAATTCCCACGCTCACATATGGACGGACATGTATTCCAAGGTCACATATGGACAGACACAAATTCCCACGCCTACCCCAACATTATAAAAAAAAAACAACAACAATGCGAACCCCCTTATTAAACCGTGGGAAAATACACACACACAAACATTAAAGTATCAAATTACAAAATAAACACATTAAAATCAAAATTTGGGTAATTAACATGCAAATTTTTAAAATTTTACATGAAATTTGAGAATTTTAATGGTCCTGGCACGAACAATATTATACTACTTAACTGATAACATAATTTTGTTTCTTTTTTCAATTAAACCTACTTTCTGTTTTAGCAAGACAGAAAGAAAGAATAATTACATCTGTTAAGGGTATTTAAGATTCGGCACAGCCGAATATGTGTAGCACTTTTACTTGTTGTATCTCTAATAGTTCAGGAGGTATTTCCCTTCAAAATTAAAATTTTTAATTTTCTGTCTCGATTTTTAGTTGATTTGATTGTAACTTTTCTAAGCATCTGATTTTAATTTGTAGTACTCCATTAAATTGTTGTTAAAATTGTAACACATAACGTAAAACTTTGAAAATCTAGGCGTTATGTCGTAGAAAATCTTTAAGCGCAAAGCTCTGAAATTTTACTAAAAAATCGTAAGCTTTTTCCAAAGAAGTGCTTTTGAAAATGTAAAAAATACGTTTGAAAATGTTGAAAATTTTCTTACACAAATAAAGGTCATAGATGTATTTATTGGATTTTCTTTTTAATTCTGTACATGTGGATAACCTACCACTACGTAGGTTATCGACGCGGTTTTCGAAAGCCAAGAGCTCGTCAGTGCTAGAATCAATTGACAAAGTTGTTTAAAAATTAAAAGAACCAGTTTTGAAAACCAAATTTTGTTTTTTCTTTTTTTTTCTTTTAAGATTTCTACTAAAATCTACCAGTCCGAATCGCTTACAATTTACGGGAAATCTAAGTTTGATTTAGTTCTTTGAAACGCAGCTAGCATGAGCCGACTACTAATCGATCAGACATTTAATTTCGAAGTTTATAAAAAAAATTACTTCTCGAATTTTTTTCGGCCACGATATCTCAAGAAGGCATTAACCGATTTTAAAAAGGTTAGTGGCGATCGACAATACTTTTGAAAAGCTGGTTATTTTGTGGAATCGATTGATAGATCTTGCTAAAAGTTATTTAAAAAACTATTTTTTTAAAACATTTTTCCTTAAATTTTCTGATATTTCTAGAAATCTACCAGTACGAACCGGTTCCGATTCATGGGAAATCTAAGCTTGAAAACAGTTTGGAACGCCAAGAAGTGGTTAGTGTTTGGAATGGATCGACAAAGCCGTTTAAACATTATTCTACGATAACCACTTCTGAAAAAAAACATCATATTATTTATTTTGATAGTTCCAAAATATACTAGCCCGAACTGGTTCTAATTCACAGGCAGTCTAAGTTTGAAACAAGTATTTGTTTTCGATTAAGTAATCTCATGAACGGATCAACTGATTTTGACTCGGTTAGTGACATGGCTTTTAAATGTCAAGAGCTGGTAAGCTGGTTTATCGGCAAAGCCGCTTAAGAGTTATTTTAAATAAAACAAGTAAAAACGTTATATTCGACCGGGTCGAATCTTAAATACCCTCCAAATATTTAGTAAGTGAATTTGAAATGTTTAACTTGGTGGGACAGAGTTCCTTTATATAATATCGTACGTCAACGCCCACTAAAGGGGGCGGGGTTCAAAAATATACAATATCATGTTTTCCACAGACGAACGTATGGGCATTGCTAGACCGTCTTAGACTTCATCACAATTCTCTTTGGAGGCTATAAAAACTGTATTTTGGCGGGGTCGCTCTGGCAAGGGCTGTGGGGGAAACATTTCACCTTTGTCATAAAACTCTAAAAATAAATGCTTGGGATAATTATATACAAAATTAAAATTTATTTTTTTTTGATAGGGTCATTTAGAGGGCAAAGGGGGAGAGGGGGTAAGGCAGAAACAGATACACATAAAACTGTAAAAATAAATGCTTGGGATGATTATACACAAAATAAAATAAATGTATATTTATTTTTAATAGGGTCATTTAGCGGGCAAAGGGGGAGGAGGGGGTAGGGCAGCAACAGGCAGGCATAAAACTCTAAAGATAAATGCTTGGGATGATTTTATACAAAATTTTAAAAAAAAAATTTTTTGTTTGGTAGGGTCATTTATGGGGCAAAGGAAAAGGGGGGGGGGGGGGGAGGTAGGGCAGAAATCGGCAGTCATAAAACTCTAAAGATAAATGCTTGGGATGAATATATACAAAGTGTAAAACAAATTTTTTTTTTTTGGTAGGGTCATTTAGGTGGCGAAGGGGAAGGAGGGGGTAGAGCAGAATAGTACCATGTTTCGTCTCAGCTTCGTCGTTAAAGCTTAAAAGTGTTATTTTTAAGGAATGTAGGCTCAAGTAAAACAATTTGCTAAATTTTTGTGTTATTTTCGCCTATAATAACGCCCACTGAAGTGGGCGGGGTCAAAAAATATTTTTATTTTATTTAATGGCTCCAAGTTTAAGGCGTTGGACCGTATTTGACATAAAAATATATCATTTGCTTAACAAAATAACCAAAAAACTATAAAAATTATGTTGTTTTTTCTGGGTTGGTTTAGTTCTTCTTAGGGGAACTTTTTTCCCTCTTTCCCGATTTAGCCCATCTTCGAACTTAACCTGCTCTAAGTTTTAAAAGACGGACGGGCGGACGGACGGACGGACATGCTCAGTTCGTCTTAGATTTCATCACTGATCAAGAATATATATATTTTATGGGGTCTGAGATGGATATTTCGATGAGTTACAAACGGAATGACAAAGTGAATATACCCTCCAAATTCTTTTTTGGAGGGTACATTATTTTTTGAAATAATTTCCGAGTTTTTTTATATATCTTAAAATATACCTGTCCGAACCAGTTCTAATTCACAGGAAATCTAAGCTTTAACCCTTTGTGACGGCCTCTCAGGAGTACTCAGGAAAACTTTCTAGCGACTCAAAACGTCGAGACGTAGTGAAAGCTCGGGTTATTCAAAACAGGGTAAAACCCGTCATTTTTGAGAATGTTCTATTTTCATAGCGGCAACTTAAAAATATGGAAATCGGTTGGCCCTATATGGCATCCCTGCACCTTCCCGCTAATTTTAACCACTAAAAAATTCTAATATTTTAATTTCCAAGTTGCTATAACCTTCGAATGGATCAGCCGATTCCCACGTGGTTAGCGGCGATTGATGTAGTTCTTTAATATCTATTAAAGAATAAAGAACACTAATTGATCACACATAATTTATATTTTTTCTTTTTTATACCCTTCACAAAAATGTGAAACGATATATATAGGTTTGTCAATCCGTGTGTAATTTCTTCGATATCAATATAGGACCCCATAAAGTATATATATTCTGGATCCTTATGAATAGCGATGACGATTGAGCAATGTCCGTCTGTCTGTACGTGAAATCGGGTTTCCCAAGCCCCCAGAATAACTAAAGACTTCGTTCTTGGACCGTTGGATTGGAAATGAACTTAAATAGAGTGGTATTGAAATTCAGAAAGATCCGAAGTACGGTTCCAGGGCTGGGAAGCTTACAGCTATTTCTCGACGCAAAATTTATACCAAAAATCAATTATTTTTTTCAATGTTTGTAAATTGAACCTATTTCGTGCTTTAGGAAGCCGAATGGTCTATTAAAAATTAAAAAAATAAATTTTTTTTTCCAGAGATGGGAAATAAAAATTTTTTTTCGACTTATTCCGTATATTGTAGTACATGTAGTAACTAAAATTGTTAACAATTTTAAGTTTTTCTTTAACAAAACCTCTTTATACGTCACGAAGATTTGCATTGACCAAACAAAATTTTTACATTCAAATTTTGCTTCCAGGGGAGGGAAATTGAATTTTTTTATACGTGAAAGTAATCAAACAGGTAACTGATGTTTTTTTTTCCTAAGTAAAACTGTGTTATATTTTAGGAAGAACAAAATTGGTATAAAAAATTGAAAAAAAATCAAAGTTTCGAATCTAGAGTTGGACAAGTGTAATATTTTATGGTTCATGTACCATAATAGTCAAAAATTTTAAATTTTTCTTAAATAAAACTGCTTTATACCTCAAGAAGCGTTTCATTGATAAAAATATTTTAAAAAATTATAATTTCGCTTCCAGGGTTGGGAAATTAAAATTTTTTTATACATAAAAGTAATCAAAACTAACTAAAAGTATTTTATATTTTAGAAAGAACAAAATTGGTATCAAAAATTTTAAAATAAAACAAAATTTCGAATCCAGGGTTGGACAAGTGCAATATTTTAAAGTTCATGAAGGTGGCCAAAATAGTTCAAAATTGTAAATTTTTCTTAAATAACACTACTTTATAACTCATGAAGAGTTGCGTTGGTAAAAAACAAAAAAATATTCAAATGTCACTTCCAGGGTTGGGAAGTTTAAAGTTTTTTTGGTACATGCAATATATTGTAGTATGGTTCCAAATTTTAAATTTTTCTTAAATAAAACGACTTTATACCTAATTAAGATTAATTGGTAAAAAAAATATAACTTATCTTCCAGGGCTGGGAAATTTAAATATTTTTTATACATACAAGTAATTTTGGTTACTTGTGGCAACTATCGTCAGTTTTTTACTAATTAAAACTATTTTTTAGATCAGGAAAAACAAAATTGGTATCAAAAATTAAAAGAAATCAAAATTTAGATTCCAGAGTTGGATAACTGCAATATTTTGTAGTACATGAAAGTGACCAAAATGGTTACAAATATTAAGTTTTTCTTAAATAAAACTATTTCATGCCTCATTAAGAGTTGCATTGGTAAACAAAAAAAGAAAATTTAAATTTCGTTTCCAGGGTTGGGAAATTGAAATATATTTCCTACATGAAAGTAACCAAAAAGGCAATTGACGTTGCTGTTTTTGCTAATTAAAACTGTTTTATAATTCAGAAAGAACAAAATTGGTATTAAAATCTTAAAAATTCAAAATTTCGACTCCAGGGTTGGAGAAATGATATATTTTATGGTAAAGGGAAGTGACCAAAAGCTTAAACACTTTAATGTTTCAAGTTAAACTATGTTACACTAAGAATTGCTTTGGTAAGAAAATAAAATTCGCTTCCAGAGTTGGAAAATCGAAATATTTTTGGTACATGCATTTGGTACCCACATAAATTCCCAATTTTGGTTTTTTTCTAGTGAATTAAACATACTTTGTACTTCGCTAAGAATTAAATTGGTATTAGAAATTTTTAAGTTAAAAATTCGGTTCCAGTGTTGGAAAATCGAAATTTTGCGGTACATAAAAGTAACCATAAAAGTTCCCAATATAGATTTTTTTCAGTGAACTAAACTTATTTTATACTTCGCTAAGAATTAAATTGGTATTAAAAATTTTTATATTAAAAATTCAGTTCTAGGATTAGAAAATCGAAATTTTTTGGTACATAAAATTAACCATATAAGTTTCTAATTTTGGTTTTTGTGGATGAAATCTTTTTTATACTGCGGGAAGAGTTAAATTGGTATTAAAAACCAAAAAATCTAAAAGGCGATTCTACGGTTTTACAATTAGAACTTTTTGGGGTACATGAAACGGATTTTTACTTTAAATTAAACATATTTAGTATTTTTGAAAGACGTTCAGAGGTATTAGAAATAAGAAAATCCAAACATTTAGCTTCCTAGCCGAAATATTTAGACGGAAAAAATTAGATCTGTGAAGGGTATTTAAGATTCGGCACAGCCGAATATAGCACTTTTACTTGTTTTTAATTAATTTTTGTGGAATTTTTCGGGTTGAGATGATCGACGTAGTTTTTTAATGTCAAAATCTGATTAGTATTTGGAATCGATCGGTAAAGCAGCTTAAAAGTTATTCTAAAAAGCCACTTTTGAAAAAATATTTTTTCTTAATTTTTCTGATGTTTCTCAAATTGTGCCGGTCCAAACTGGTTCCAATTCATAGGAAACCTAAGTTTGAAAAACCTTTTGAAAGAGCGAATAGGGTGCGAAAACTAATTGGTCATATACTTGTATAATTTCGGTTAGAGATACTCGATGTGCTTTTGAATGTCAAGAGCTAATTATTTTTTGGAATTGATCAGTAAAGCCGTTTAAAAGTTATTCTTAAAAAATACATTTTTAAAACAAATTTTTCTTAGTTATATAATATTTCTTATAATCTACCAATTCGAATCAGTTTCACTCTTTGAATCGCGACTATTTTGGTTCGATTAAATTCAGCTGTTCAAAAGTCATAAGCAGGTCACATACTTACAGGCATAGTGACATCCTATCAGAAATAGTCAGGAAAGCTTCCTAGAAACACAAAATGTCGAGTTTTTTTATGCCTCAATTAACCCGAAATGATCAAAAACTGCTTTCACCTCATGAATTTCTTTTTATTAGTATTTTTATATTAAAAGCAGGCAAAAATTGGAATTCATGGTAAGGTTAGCTACCGATGCCGTTATTAATGGCGCGAAATTGTTTTCGGTTTAAAATATCGGTATTCAAATGCCGCTATGTGCAATGCCGTTATAATAATTTCAGTATGACAAATTTTATTTCAATTCACGAACTAAAGGCTAAACTTGTTTGTTTTTATACCCTTCAGTGATGAAATCTAAGACCATTAAGCCATGTCCGTCCGTCCGTCTGTAGAAATCATGATTCACTCCAAATGAAAATAGCCAAACCCCTGAAACTTGGTATGAATATATCTTGAAGAATAGCTCAGGTAAAGTTCGTAAATGAGTTGAATCGGGCCAGAGGGAAAAAAGTTCCCCTATGAAGAACTAAACCAACCACTTAAAAATAACATAATTTTTAAATTTTTTTTGTAATTTTGTTAAGCAAATTATATATTTTTATGTCAAAGAACGTCTAAGCCTTAAAGTCATAAAATTAAAAAAATAAAGTATTGGACCCCGACCCGCCTTATTATATGCAAAAATAGTGTAAAAATATATAACTTAAGCCTCCGTGTGGAGAACTTTGCTTGGATTTATTCCCATCGGACGCATCCCTAGGTGGCGGGTATGGGGGATTTGGAATAGTGCGGGCGATTCGCGTCTCGAGATGGATTGAGGAATTGTACACATCAGTGAATAGGAACTCATCACACCCGGGGATGTTGCTCGTCCGCAGTGCCCCAGACCTAAGGGATTCACGTAGTCCCTCGCGGACCAAACAAAACCCAGCTAGGGTGGTACCTGAATAATAACTATAATGGACAGTAAATCAAAAAAATAAAAATTACGCTGCAGAGCCTAAATAACTCAGTGTCTGCGGCTAGTGTTGGTGAACAAACAGGCCCCGAGTCATCGTTAGGAAGTGACTGTACGAAATCAACTTCGGTGGTGAACAACTTGGCTTCCGCTGTTGCCAAAGCTACAAGAAACCTAGGGTAGGTAGAATTGGTGCCAAGGGTGATGACTAACCATCCCCAACAAAAGACGGGCGAGGTCTCCAATTCTTCTCACCCCAAAGGAGGAAAAGGAGTCCTCAGAAGTAAACAAGATGGTAGAGGAAGTAAGTGCTAGCATAGCCAAACTCACCACGAACAGGAGGAATCTTTCAGTCGCACAATGGCGAAAAGCGGCCAAATTGAGACGGAGGAATCGGCGGGATGCTACAAAGGAAGCCTTTTCGGGGGCCCAAGGCGAGTAAGGACTATACTGTGCGCTAGCACCTCCAAACAAGCGATGGTGTTGGGGAAATTTCTGTGGTTGTTCAAGACGTAATGTTTCTGCAATTGCAGTCTGACTCCTGTGTGGAGATACAACGAAACCGAATAAACAAAATGAAGACACCATGGGAAGGTGGAAGACTCTCGCTTGTGAAGAAGATAAAAATATAACTGATACGTCAACAGCCCCAAGGGAGTTGCGTACGATTCCTCCGAAAAAAACCATATTTGCTACACGTTTCGCATCGGATACAAAAGCTGAAGATATGAAATGGTATATTCAAAGGAAATTTGAAAATTGCTCACCACAGTATATTCTCGTTTTTAAAATAAACTCTAGAAATAGAACATCATTCAAAATAATTGTACCGGAGCTACTGTTTCAGCAAATTGTTAGTCAAGAGTTTTGGCCTAAGAATGCTTTAGTACGTGAATTCATTTACAAAGATGATAATAATGCTCGCTTGCCTAATTTAGTGCATCCCAACCCAAAAAACTAATATCTATTTTATACCAAAATGTCAGAGGTATTAATTCAAAATTGACAACGATATTATAGCATTCACTGAAACCTGGCTTAATAGTAAAATTAATAATACCGAAATTATGTGTTCCAGATACCAAATTTTCAGGAAAGAAAGAGAAAGTTGTCAAACAGCCAATAATATTGTAAAAAAATCGGGTGGTGGTGTTTTAATTGCTGTCTCAACTATGTTTTCGTCGGAAGAAATTATACTGCATGATTTTTTGCACATTGAGTTTATATGCGTATTAGTGAAAATACATAAACAGCTTATGTATATTATTTGCTTGTATATTCCTCCTAACTCGCAATATTCTATCTACGACGATTACCTAAAAGCTATATGTTATTGCAGATAAAGTAAATTCAAATGATATTATACTTGTGCTGGGAGATTTTAATATGCCAAATGTGTCCTGGAAATCAGTGCCTGATTGTAATTATTTGTCACCTCTTCAATCTTCGGAATTATCGCAGTATTTCATTAACAGTTTACTGGAGTGCTGCCTTTTTCAAATCAACTGCATCACAAATACTTCTGATAAATTGTTAGACCTTGTATTTGTTAATGAACCGTCAGACTTTTCGATATCGCAGCATGCCCCGCTTTCAAATCCTGAGGATAGTTATCATCCTATGATTGAATTAACTTATATCTACCAACCTCATCGACGGTCAAATACATCTCAGCAATATAAAATTTTTTGTTTTAAGTCAACAAATTACATTAAACTTCAACGTGAACTCTCTCAAATCGACTGGTTAAATGAATTATCTTATGGCAATGATTTAGACAAAAGTATCGAAAAATTTTACCAGATACTACACAAATGCTTCCTATCTTCAATACCTAGAGTACTACCTGCCCCCTGCCATGGTCCACCTTGGAACACTAGACAACTTTCAAGACTTAAAAACCGCAAGAGTAAACTATTTAAAAAGTACAAGCAAAATGCATCTCAACTAAATTATTCCATGTACTCCTCAGCAAGATCTGCATATACCATTGCTAATCAACTGGCAGGATAAAAAATAACCTAAAAAATGATCCCAAATGTTTTTATAAGTTTGTCAACTCGAAGAGGCGTGTGTCAGATTTCCCTTCTGTTATGAAGTTTAAAGATTATGAGTCGTCAGATGATAAAGTTATAAGTAATATGTTTGCTAAATTTTTTGCATCAACCTATTCTTCGTCTACGTTTAGCAATATAGAGCAGTATTCTTACCATATCCCTGAATCAGAGAATTTTAATGTACCCCGTATTGAGCAGCAAACTGTTTTGACTTTTATGAAAAATCTAAAACTTTCGCATGATCCCGGTCCTGATGGTAATCCTAGTAGTATTTTAAAATACTGTCCTCATTTACTAAGCACTCCATTGACCTATTTATTCAACAAATCACTCAAATTGAGTTACTTTCCTCCAATTTGGAAGAAATCGTTCATCATTCCGCTATTCAAATCTGGATCTAAAGCTGATATATCCAATTATAGAGGTATAGCTAACTAAACTCAACGCTATACCAAAGTTGTTTGAGCAACTCTTATGCGATACATTGTCTTATCAAGCAACGTCTATCCTTTCTTCTGCGCAGCATGGTTTCTGTAAAGGTCGATCAACTATTACGAATCTCTTAGAATTAACAACCTTAGTTAACGATGGATTTGTCACTGGCAAACAAACAGATGTTATCTATTTTGATTTTAGTAAGGCCTTTGATAAGGTGAATCACAACTTACTTATTCATAAGCTTGATCGAATTGGATTTGGAACGTCTCTAATAAAATGGATCGAATCTTATTTGAAGAACAGAATGCAGTGTGTCAAGTTCCGCAATATGCTCTCTACTGATATAAATGTTATATCAGGTGTGCCTCAGGGTAGTCATCTCGGCCCACTTTTATTTACTTTATTTATTAATGATCTTCCATCCGTTGTTGAAAACTCAAATATACTAATGTATGCAGATGACGTAAAGTTATTCTTATCGCTTGATTCTATTGATCAACAGTTGCGTCTCCAAGCTGACATTGTACACTTAACCGCTTTGTGCGCTAATAATTTAATGGACCTAAATGTGAATAAGTGCAAATATATGATTTTCTCAAGATCAACACTAATCAATGAACTCTATAAAATGAATAATGCTGTTCTTGACCTAGTGAATTCATTTAATGACTTGGGAGTTATTTTAGATAAAAAATTGGACTTCAGGTGCCATATAACCTCGACGATTAACAAAGCTACTGGTGTTCTGGGTTTTATTAAACGCTGGGCTAAGGAGTTCTCTGACCCTTATACAACCAAGATGTTATTTACTACTTTAGTTCGCCCAATACTTGAATACGGATCTGTTGTATGGGACCCACAATATCTTTCACATTCAAATAAAATAGAGTCAGTACAAGTGCAATTCTTATTATTTTGTCTTCGTGGTCTTCCTTGGAACTCTAATATAAGATTACCATCTTACGAGAGACGCCTAGGACTTATTAAGCTTCCAACATTAAGGAGCCGTCGACAAATGCTAAATGTTACCTTTCTGCTGAAATTAATAAACGGCTGCATCACATCTCAATTTCTCCTGAGCAAAATAAAATTGAATATACCCAATCGTCCAACAAGGTATTATAGCTTCTTTAGAATTAAGTTTTACACTACAAACTATAGTAACTTCGATCCCTTTCGGAGAATTTGCAGTGATTTTAATAGTCTTTACCCTTGTATCGATTTCAACAAAAGTATTGATGTCGTAAAAAATGATATAATTTTACATCTTAACTCAGTACAAAATTGATTATAAATAAATGTTTAATTTGTTAAATCGACATTTGTTAAAGCCATATTTTTTTGATTTTGCTGTAATTTGTCTTGTTACTATTAAAACAAAGCTTTCCATTTATATATGTATGTATGTAATTATCATTTCTGAAACATTGTTATATTTTAATTGTATCAGTCTGTAAGGATTAATCCATAGACTAAATAAATAAATAAAATAAAATATAAAAAAAAAAGACAGAAATCCGAGCCCTAACAAAGGCATCCTTTTATATAAAAGGATGAGGTGGAAGCCTGAAAACCGAGGCATAACAAATATTATTAGTAAGCAAAAAAGATAAGGCGGACCCAAAAGAAAAGGATTAATCTGAGATCACTGCATGTCAAGAGGCCTCCTTAAAAGCCGTTATATAAAGATGCTGCTGCAGGTAAATCCCCATCGGAGTAAAACAGATACCTAAGCCTTGATGGAGCAAGTAAAAAAAGTAAGATACACGCTGTGTTCACACAGGAACCATGGACAATTAAGAACAAGGTTTCTGGCTTGAACGACTGTAATTATCAACTTTTTTATGAAAAGTGCGCCACAACTGTAGTATATGGTAGTCGAAACATGCTGGTGGCTTCAGTGTATCTACCCTCGGATACCCCGACACATCCACCAACGTCGGAATTGAAGTGCATCATATCTTCTGCCAGGAATAAAGGTAGGAATATAAAAAGGCTATGATGCCAACTCGCATCATCTCTCTTATGGTAGCACTAATTGCAACAATAGAGGAAATGCGTTATTTGAATATTTAATGGCAAATAACCTCTACAGAATTAAGAAAGAGGTTATTGACATCACTATATGTTCAGAAAACTTCATCGATGAACTAAGCGATTGGCATTGCGCCATCCTGATCCTAACCCCATAACATTCAGAAACAGGACCAAAACGGGCTGGACAATATTTAGGTCTAGTTTACAAAACAAAAACCGAGAACTATACATCACCAGTAGATACTGTAGGGCGCATAGATTCAGAGATACTAGGAAATCCTTTGAGGACAGTTGTCCAGTTGTAGGCGAAACCCAAAAGGAAAACCCTGGATGATGGGTCATCTTATAAATCTCAGGAAAGAAACCAAAAGGGTCTTTAACGGGTCCCGCAGGAAGAAACTGGATATATACTGGGAAGAATACAAAAGTAAACTTAATATTTAGAATAAAAATAAGGGATGCCAAAAGGGAATCCTGGAAGCTTTTTTCGAATACGTATACAGCGTTAGTGAGGCTTCCAAAATCAAGAAACTTTTGTTGAAAACCAATATCCAACCTGAGACACTTGTCAACTCGGCAGGCATGAGGGCAGAAACGATGAAGGAGTTATTAGGACTTCTTACAGAGGCACACTTCCGTACGGAACAGGAGGGCAATCCGGAAGTGACATGCCTTAATGAAATTTAAACAACACGCTTATATTAGGGGCAGGTCCGTTGAGACAGCCCTACAAGAACTTGTATATCATATAGAAAGAACCTTCGATCTAGGTATGTATATCATGGCTGTATTTATTGATATAGGAAGAGTTTTCAATAATATATCGACCTCGAGCATTATTGATTCGATAGGCAATTTTGACTTGGATCAAAGATTAATAGCATGGATCAGTCATATGCTTAGGAACAGGAGAATAACTTGCGAGGTGAATGACACAAGAAAAGGGGGGAATGTATGTTGCGGAACGCCACAAGGGGGGGGGGGGGTACTATCTCCCTTACTGCGGGTCGTAACTATAAGTATCCTATTAAAATTCTATCCCAGGAAGGATTTGTTCCCGTCTGCTATAAGAGGAAACAATCCGTGGGATCTTTGTGAAAGAGCATTAGAGGCCCTAAATTTAGCTTATAACTGGGCTACAGAAAGAGGCCTCAATGTTGACCCAGAAAAAACAGGAATTTGTTTGTTTACAAGAAAACGGAAGATTCCACTCTTGGAATCACCGGTTTTTCGAGGTCAAGCAATAAAAATTAGTAGAAGGGTCAAATATCTAGGAGTGATACTCGACTGGAGGTTATCCTGGAAGGACCATATAGAAAGTAGGGCAATCAGAGCCCAAAGGGTGTGGACTACTTGCAGAAGTGCAATCGAGTCCAAATGGGAAATGAGCCCAAAGATGGCACACTGGCTCTATACGAGTGTGGTAAGACCAATTTGTAACATAAGCCTCGTTAGTAGGATGGACATTCTTGAAAAATAAGGTTAATATCAAACAAAAAACACAAAGACAGTGGTGCAATAAAAACCACATCAACTAAGGCGATGGAAAATATTCTATCAGTACTACCTATTGATATACGGATTAAATATGAAGCTCTGGCTGCTACAAGATTAATGGTAATGGGTGAATGGTTGACAGGAGAACACATAACCAAACCCCAAAGTATAATACATATCTTACGCAGGGACAATGCTCTCACGGTTACGTGTGATAGAATCCCAATTAGATATGTACAGTCACACGGCACCACCATAATATCAGAAGATATGGAATGGGAGGATGCAATTACAACGAACCCCATAACTATCCTATACACGGACGGGCCGAAGATTGGTGACCGATCGGGTAGAGGATTCTGTGACATAGAACGTAGCGTTCGTAAATACTTCCGCCTGCCGGATCATAACACAGTATTTCAGACTGAGATCGCAGCTTTTACGGAAAGCATAAAATGGTTAAAGGAAATTGATAACAGACTACTGGTTCGTATATTCACGGATAGTAGGAAGGCCATCGAGGCTCTAATAAATCATGCGGTTCAATCTCGATGTGCATTACAATGTATATATGAGATAAACTCATACAAGCATTGTGAAAGCATCAAGATAATATGGATTCCAGGAAATCAAGGAATACCTGAAAATATTGAGCCAGATAGGCTAGCAAGGATAAGAGCTTTAATGACTAACATCACACTAGAGAAACCTAAGCCATTTCAAGTTTTTAAGGACGAACTGAAGCAATGGGCTATAGAGTTGAATACGAGAGAGTGGCAGTACTCTACCGTAGGTAGGGTGACTAGAATTCTATGGGGAGACCCAAATGGTAACAAGACAAAGGAAATCCTAAGATTAAGTAGACCAGCACTACGGAGACTGGTTAATTTAACAACAGGACATACAGAGTTAAGGAATCACCTGGCACGCATGAGTACCGTTGACGATATAACATGCAGGACTTGTCAGGAAGCTTTCGATACACTTGAGCATTACTTGTGCTTCAGCTTTTAGTCAAGTCAGGAGACAAACATTTAATCAGAAAATGGAATTTCTTAGGGGTTCTAAATGAAGATACATTGAGGAAACTAGGTTTTTAACGTACTCAAATTCGGAGGTTTCCATGGCTTTTGATGGAGGCTCCCAATAATAGTGTGGGAACTCCTCATAATAGAGCGCACAATAGGCCTATGAGGCCTAAGTGTAATTCTGAACGGATTGGCATAGCTTTGCTTACGACCCTCTCTTCAACCTAACCTAACAGTTTTAATGCTTAAGCCTACATTCCTTAAAAATTTAATTTATAAACTTTTACCCCTCCACACCCCTTATCCACTGAATGACCTTGTCAAAAACAAATTTTTTCCACACTTAATTACTTCGAAAATTTAGTTTTTAAGTTTTTACGATTTAGTTGAGATGTCACCGGCCTTTCTCGGAGTGACCCTATATAGAGTCTTCAAATTGGGCACAGATATATTGTAATGTATAATATTTCAATATTTGTATTTTTGTTTTTGCCGGCGCTTAAAAACGCCACTGGCTTATCTATTCCTTGAGGCAGTTTAATGCATTTTTTTTCAGCAGATGATATGCTTCTTGAAATAAAACAGCCGATTTTGAAGGCTAAGTCAAGATTAATTTTTATTTAACAATTTCTTCCTTTTTATATGTAACTAGCGGTATTCTTAAAATTACAATATTTAATAATTGTTGTTTTATATAAGTGGATAGTATTTGTTGTTTGACATTCCTCTGGGAAAGTGCACCTATTGACTTATACTTATATAGGTAAACTACATAGTACATATATATGGGTACACTACATAGTATATATATATGGGTACACTACACCCTACCCCTTAAGAAAAATTTTACAATTTTATGGTTTTTAAAATTAAATTTTTTTTTTTTTTTTACAATTATAACATATTAATATTTCTTTAAATTATTATTATGTATTTCTCTTAACTTACTTCCTAGGTCTATGACAGAGTTTACTCCTTTAGTTTGTACTATTCTATATGGACCATGGTATGGTGGTTGATTTTTTTTTCTATTAAAGGTTTTTACTAAGACCATATCTCCTATATTCAAATTTAACGGATTACATTTTACATGTTGTTCAATGCGTTTCCTTTTTGATATCTCCAATAACTCTCGTGCTTTTTGCAAAGAAAATTTTAATCTAGCTTTTAATTCTTTCGAATAATTATCTATATTATAGATTGGTTCAAAATGTAATAAGTTATCATTAGGCAAGTTTGGTAATCTACCGAATATTAGCTCGTATGGAGTGTAGTTTGTGTCTATATGTGGTGTTGTGTTATACGCAAAACAGAAATAAGGTATCCAATGATCCCATTCATTGTCTTTACAGAAGCCTAAGAGAAACTCATTCAGTACTCTATGACTTCTTTCAACTGATCCAAGAGTTTCATGGTGGTACGGAGCGCTGAAAATCTGTTTTATTTCCAGTAGCTCACATACTTCTGCCATTAATTCATTTACGAACTCAGTACCTCTGTCTGACTTAAGAATTTTGAAATGCCCGTATCTTAAAACCACGTTCTCTACAAGAGCCTTTGCAACAGTTTTAGCATCCTTCGTCTCAATGGGGCATGCAATAATATACTTTGTTAAATCGCACTGTATTGTTAGTATGTATCTAAAATTATTTGAAAATCTAAGGGGACCCACCGTGTCTATTGACACTGTTTCGAAGCTAGTCCCTGGCGTATCTGTTAGTGTTAGCTTTTCTTTGGTGTGTTTCGTTTGCTTGTTGATTTGGCATTCTTTACAATTTAATATATGCTGCTTAATCATTCTACCCATATTCTTCCATATGTATTTTTGTTTAATTTTTAGCGTCGTTTTTCTGACACCTAGGTGTCCTCCTATAGTTGAACTATGGTACTCATTAATGAGAGTATCCTGTACTTTCCTATCATATACCCTTACCGGCTCTTTATATATTAATATTCTTAAATTTGCTTTATTTTTAACTCTTAATTTGTTGAACGTATCTTTAAACTGTTCCTTTGTTACCAATCTGAAAATTTCATCCTGAGCATTTAATGCCAGTTCTTTTACATTTATTGATAGTAGTTTCGATAGTAGTTTCTCCAAATACGGCTTTGCGTTTAATGGATTATCACTACATCTCACTACAACCTCTAAATCATTTGCTACAACTTGAGGTGCTTTAATTGTTTTTATTACTTCAAACCTGAGTCTCTTCATCGATTTAATGTCTGAGATTGAAGTGCATTCCCAAATAAAAAGTTGATCAGGCTCTTTACTGGAGACGCCACCTCCATGCTCAACATCTTTTTGTATATCCTGTTTATTTTTCATGTTTCGAGTCATCACTAATATATCATTATTCACTTGTACTTTTTCGGTAGGGATTAACGTTTTTAATGATTCGCTGTTCAATACTATTCTTGACAACGCATCTGCATTGCTATTCATCTTGCCTTTCTTATAAGATATTTCAAAATCGTAGTCACATAAATCCAACCTAATTCTGGTCATTTTTGATGACGGATTTTTGTGAGAAAATAACGATACTAAGGGTCTATGGTCTGTTACTACGTAGAATTCTCTACCATAAAGATACGGACCGAAAAAGTTTATAGCCCAATGTATAGCTAACAGCTCTTTTTCTATAACTGGCTTGTTTATATCATGCTTACCTAACGATTTGCTCGCGTACGATATGGGCATATCTGACCCAATTTCGCCTTGTGATAAGACTGCCCCAAGTGCATAATTAGATGCATCAGTAGTTAATATAAACGGTTTCCTGAAATCAGGATATTGGAGTATTGGTGGGTTAATTAATTTTGATTTTAATGTTTCAAAAGACTTTTGACAACCTTCATCCCACTTGAAAACGGTATTTTTCTTTAACAATTTATTTAAATTTCTAGCTATTTCAGCAAAGTTTTTAACGAAACGCCTGTAGTAATTACAGAACGCTACAAAACGTCTGACTTCATCTACATTTTTGGGAACTGGATAATTTTCTATCACTTCGTGTTTGGCAGGGTCGGTACTTATACCCTTATCAGTTATAAGGTGACCTAGATAAACTACTTCTGTTTTTAAAAAACAGCATTTACACGTATTTAGTTTTAAATTGTACTGCTTCAATTTTTCAAAGACTTTTACCAAGTTCTCGTGATGGTGTTGAATACTACAACCAAAAACAATAATGTCATCGACATATAAAAACGCTTCCGCACCCAAGCCACTCAACGCAATTGTAAGCATCCTTTGAAAACTATTCGACGATATCTTCAGTCCAAAAGGTAACCGAGTAAATTGAAAATGACCATTCCTGGTAGAAAATGAGGTAATCGGTCTTGATTCTTTATCCAAGGCGATTTGATGAAATGAACTAGTCATATCCAGTGTAGAAAAATATTTAGCCCTACCTAACTTGTCTAAGACATCTTCGATTCTTGTTAATGGAAACTTGTCGCTTACTATTTTTTCATTTACTTTCCGGAAATCAACTACTAATCTCCATTTCTTTGTGTCACTTGCTGATTTTTTCGGTACCACCAATAACGGAGAATTGTAAGGACTCACAGATGGTTCAATGATACCATCTTCTAACAATTTATTTACCTGTTTGTTTATTTCGCTTATTTGTGATTCAGGTAATCTGTACGGTTTTATGTAAACAGGTGAAGAATCTGCCATCTGAATGTTTTGACTATAAAAATTATTTGTTGTTAATTTGTCACCATCAAGGTGGAATATATCATTATACTCTGTAACTATGTTTTTTAAGGACTGCCTAGCTAACGGATCTATAGATTCGATATTTAAATCTTCTAAAACTTTTTGTATTCTGTTTTTACTTGTACTGATATTGCTGCCGCAATTGTATATATTGTAATTTGCTAATGGCTTTGTTTCTAAATTCAGATCATCTAAAACTACAGCTTTGTTAGTTGTGTTCAACAATCTTATGTATTGTAGACCTGTTGATGGTACAATACTATTTCCTACGAAAATTCCCGGACATAATTCTTTGTTCAAAACAATGCTTTCCTGATTCGTACATATGCTGACTGGTGCTATTAGTTCTGAGCGTGCTGGTATACATATTTCAGTTTTATAAACGCGTTTTGGGGTAATCGGTAAAATAACTTCTTCATCAGCTATATTGATGGTTAGCGTGTATGTTTCAAAATCAATCTTGCATTTATACTTTTCTAAAAAGTCCCTGCCAATGATTCCATTAGTATTAATTGGGAAATTATCTTCAACTATGTGAAATTTGTGAGTTATCTGCTTATTTTCGAATTTTAAGGTTAAATATGCGGTGCCAAGACTTTCAATCGTATCTAAAGTAATACCACTTAGTGATGATATATTACGTTCATTTATGTTTTCTATATTACCTCGCTTGCAAATGGAAATATCTGCTCCGGTGTCCACCAAAAACTTAAGCTCTTTATTTATGGTAACGCAACTTATTGTTATTGAATTATCAGTATTATTTGAGATTTTGAAACGTTTTTGCCCTCCTGGATAACAATCTTTGCTATCCGGCGATATTAGTTTCCCTGGTTATGTCTACTATCACTGGGTTTATATGACGAATTGTTGCCATCATTACCATGTCTATATAAGGAATTCATATTATTATCATTATTTCTTGTTGCAAAGTTTCTATTCGCATTATTACTACTGTTTCTGTACCTATTATTGTTATTGTTGTTGCCATATCCATTGCGATCGTAGTTAGCATTATTACCGTAAAATCTATTATTATAATCGTTGTTATTTCTGCTATTATTTTGGTTCGGATATCTCTGACCTCTGTACCCTTTATGATCCCCATACGTTCTCTGCGAATTGTACCTACGTTCATTTTCACGCCTATTGATTCTAAAAATACTACAATCATTAGTTTGCGTGTTTCTTTCCACTATAATGCATTTCTCTACAGCTTCATTAAGAGTTTTTGGACCACTTGCTACCAATATATTTTTATATTAAGCATTAACACCTTTTGTAAACACATTTAAAGCCATATTTTCACTCATTTTAAATATTGCGTTTTTTGTTTCCTGCGATGGATTTTCTATTGCTTTGAGTTCAAAATCACTCAATTGTTCTGCCAACAATGCAACTTTCTCTCTAAAGGCTGATACACTCAAGTTTCCTTGCATTGTCGATCCTAACTCACTTAAGACTTGTTGCAGAGTTCTTGGGTTTGGGTACGCATTGACTAACAATTTCTTCAATTCATTAAACGTAGTAGGTCTGTTGGAACGTCCCAAAACACTCCTGACATTTGCAGCTAGTTTGAAATTATAGACATACTTTATAAATATCTCTCGGTCTTCTGTTCTTAAAATATCATGCAATAGCTCTGTTTGCACTATAAAATCTTCTAACACCTCATATGACCCTTTAAAAGCGTTAAGGTTTTTACTCACAACTCCAATATCGAATTGTGCCATATTAGTAATTTCCCCTGCAACACCTGCGTGCGAGTTATTTGTTAAATCTGTACTTTCTTTAATATTTATATTATTTACTAAGTTCAACACTCTTGTGTACAATTCATTGAATTTGATTATAAACGATTTGGTCTCTTCTTCCAGCAAACGACTACAAATATTGTCGATTTCTAATTTAATCTCAATTAAGCGTGATAATATTTCAATTTTATAGCTAGAGGAGTAAATTCTGTCTTTACTTTTTTTTATATTCTTTTCTAATTTTTCTAGTTCAATATAATAATCTTTAACTTCTTCCATTAAAACTATGGCATATTAATTATAAAACCAATATTTAAAAAAAAATTTTCTTACTGGCAACACTTAATTCAAAAAAAAGTAGTAGTGCCATCTACTGTTAATATTACGAATAAAAATTACGTTTTCGCTAAGACAGGGCTGATTGTGCTGTCAATTATTCACAGCTGCTTAGTTTGCTTCTTCGTGTTTTATACGATTCAGTTCTTTTGTTTTTTATCTTGTGAAATGTTTAATTTTAATGTTGAGTTTGTTTTATAGTAACATTTTTATTATTTACTGTATATGTTAATTATGTTTTAAATATATATGTGCATATATGTGAAAAAAAGAAATTTATTGTGTTTTTTTATTTATTTCGATGGGAATGCAACAAGGCCTCATATGCTTCAATCTGCATCCAGAGATCCGATGCTATTTCCCAGGCTGGCGGAGGATCAGCATTCACTGTCGCTCTTAACGCTGCTAATTTGCGGCGGATTCTCACCAGTTTACCACCTCGTTTATGTTTTGGTTTTGCTGTAGTTGGGATGGTGGTGAGCTTCTGCTCCGATCGCCGTTCCTGTCTTCTCCTATATTCTTCTACTGTGAGGGGTCTGGGGCCGGATTGAAGTGTCGCCTCCTTGATTTCAGTGACCGGTGTGTAGTCCTCTACGGGAAGTTCCTGTTTGTTTGGCAGGATCGCCATGTAATGTATAATATTTCAATATTTGTATTTTTGTTTTTGCCGGCGCTTAAAAACGCCACTGGCTTATCTATTCCTTGAGGCAGTTTAATGCCTTTTTTTCAGCAGATGATATGCTTCTTGAAATAAAACAGCCGATTTTGAAGGCTAAGTCAAGATTAATTTTTATTTAACAATTTCTTCCTTTTTATATGTAACTAGCGGTATTCTTAAAATTACAATATTTAATAATTGTTGTTTTATATAAGTGGATAGTATTTGTTGTTTGACATTCCTCTGGGAAAGTGCACCTATTGACTTATTATACTTATATAGGTACACTACATAGTACATATATATGGGTACACTACATAGTATATATATATATATATATATATGGGTACACTACAATATCTTAAAGGAACTGCGACCCAACAGGTTAAACATTATAATAAAAAATTGAGTATTTATTAAATATTTGGAGGATATTTAAGATTCGACCCGGTCGAATATAACGTTATTACTTGTTTAATATAATATGTTTCTCTGTTCTTGTTTAGCATTATTTCTTTTACTGTTTACTAGCGTTTAACCCCCGACATTGAGAAGAATATGGGAAACTTAAGCTAATATATCAATGATGTGTTATATTTTCATCTGCATCTAAAAGTTTCCGTAGCTAAAAGTTGCTTAAGGCTCATTTAGCCGAACGTTGAAACCGTAAATGTTAGGTAAATGTGTCAGCTGATCCAAACTGTAATGGCAAGTTGTGAAAACTCTTACTTGACTTTAATGAAATGTTGCCGTAACGTTGCAACCTGCAGAAAACAGAATTTTATTCTAAGGTTACGTGAGATTTGTTGACAGTGATGGGATGTATGTATGTTGAATGAGAATGGGCCACAATAGATATTTTTTGGTACTTATTTCTCTTTTGATATGATTAGTTGATAAATATGTATAAGGACATGATATACGCATGATATTGATATGTTTAGCTTTCTAAATAAATGTTTTATTCTCAATGAAATATCGCATATCTGTATGTGGTTGTTTGTTTCAGATGTATTAAACACTCGTTTGTACGTATATATAAACTGTTTGCAATATTGCAAATCATATAATATATATTGTAATATGGAAAAAAATGTGCCCATTTTATTAAACTTATGCCAATGAATAACTTATTATACTATTAGTTGTGTGTTTGGTGTTTCTGATACCTCTTTGTACCTACCATTTAATTAATTTGCGTACTTTTTCAACACGAACGCCAATAACATTAACATATTAAAGTGCCATCAATGTTTTAAACAGATGTATAAAGTTTTATTGTATTTATTTTTGAAAGTGATGCGCATCAGATTTTTTGTGATAAACATATCTTCCACATCCATTATATTATATTATTTTCTTTATTAAATACACTCAATCGATATAGCTTACAAGAAACGCAATATTTTAGGAATTTTTTATGATTTTGTTTTTATAAATAATTATATGTTGTTTTTTTGTCGAAAACATATGACACGATTTTAAGCATTCTATAAGTGTACATTTACATTTATCTAACATTTACGATTTCAACGTTCGGCTGAATGAGCCTTAAGTGTAGCAACATTTACATTTACCTAACATTTACATTTAGCTAACATTTACGACTTCAACGTTCCTTCTTGCCGAACTCAGCACAAGGAAGTCTCCTGGGCCGGATGGAATCCCTGCACTGGTCCTGAAGCAGTGCTCTTCGACGTTAGCATTTCCATTAGCCAAACTTTTCAGTACACTATACCACTCCGGTAAATTTGCAATGTGCTGGAAGGTTGCTAATGTAACGCCAATCCCCAAAAAGGGAGTGGCTAATAACCCTGAAAATTGCCGCCCGATTGCAATATGTTCTGCTATATAGAAGGTGATGGAAACTATGCTTAACTTCCATCTTGTGAAATATCTGGAGTCCAACGGTTTACTAAACGACCGCCAGTATGGTTTCCGCAGAGGCTGCTCTACGGGTGACCTATTGGCCCTTCTTTCGGAAAACTGGTGTAGTTCCATACACCGATTTGGCGAAAGTAAAGTGGTGGCTCTAGATATTTCTAAGGCATTCGATAGAGTGTGGCATGGAGCACTCCTGTCCAAACTTATTGCATTCGGTGTCGGAGACACCTTCTCTCGGTTTATATCGAGCTTTCTCAGGGATCGCTCTATACGAGTTGTTATAGATGGGGTCTCATCCGATGAGTTCAGACTCAACTCAGGGGTACCGCAGGGCTCCGTTCTTTCTCCTACTCTATTTCTAATATATCTTAACGATCTACTTTACCAAACTTCCTGTCTTATTTACTTTTTCGCAGATGAGAGCAGCCTTTCGCATTCTTATTCATTTAACTGCAGGCCGTCAACGTCTGAAATCAAGATGAGGAGGCAGTTTATGAATGACGTTCTGGATAGTGACCTCGTGAAGATTTCCGAAGGGGTCAGGCGAACAGGGTCGATTTTAATGCCCGTAAAACCCAGTGTTGTATGCTTACGCATCGACGTATGTATGACCATGCTGCTTCATCTGTTTCTATGGGTGGTGTAAGTATTATGGAGTCAGGGGCTCTTGATGTTCTGGGCATGAAAGTGCAGTGTGATGTCAGATGGACGGAACATGTCTTTCAGGTCGAAAAAGAAGCATTCAAGTGCCTTGGCTTCTTAAGACTGTGCAAGAGATACTTCACCCCTTCTGATCTTCTTAATATTTACGCCACTTACATCCGACCGAAGATGGAGTACAACTCTCATGTTTGGACCGGTGCTTCAAAGACTATTTTGAAGTTACTCGACCGCGTACAGGAGAGGGCGATAAAACTCATCGGAGACAGTAGGGTAGCCAACTCTATTGACTCTCTTGAGCATCGTCGAAATGTGGGGTGCGTATCGTTGTTCGATCGTTACTATAATGGCAGGTGCTCTGGTGAAATTAGGGAACTTGTTCCTGAAACCCATTCTTTCTTACGCTCAACGCGTTTTTCATCAAGAGCGCATGCGTTTGTGGTCGATATTCCAATGAACCGCACTACGCATTACATAGAAAATTCGTTTTTTGGCCGAACAGTCCGTATGTGGAACAAACTACCTGCAGATGTCTTCCCCGCCACTTACAATTTGAGGGGGTTCAAGTCGAATATCCATAGACACTACTCCCTTTATCCTCCTTCCCAAAATCTATTTATCCCCTGAGTGCTGATCCTACTCCAAAAAAAAAAAAATGGGCCTCTACCCTATCACGCAATGCATTGTGATGGAACTGTAACAGTGCTGAATGATATTGAGAGGGCAGATGAATAAAGATGAGATGATAGAGAATTTGTATTACCCAATTTATTCCTTAATTCGGCTTTGAATTTTGGATGCAGTCGCCGAGGAGCACTCGGATATTATAGATAGTTATCAATAGTTTTAAAAAATTGAGTATATCGGTAGGAAAATATTATATTATTATTTAAAATAAAGTCTTGAAAACATTTAATAACAGCTGGAACCAAAACGAAATAAAACTGAATGAGAAATTTTCTTATATATTATGTATGTTGCAAATAGAAGCATGTGCTTTATTTCTTCGTTTCACTCAGCTTTTGCAATTAGTTTTAGTTAATATAGATATGTGATATAAAGGACAAAATATTTAATGAATTATTAAAGCAATTTCGCACAGTAAATCTAGAAATTTGTAATTTCACACGCTCAACTGTATATTATATGTTGGGAAGTCGCCATCTTTATATACTGTTTGCCAGCATTAATTTTTAAATTCCCACTTAGAAAATTTGACATTTTCAAGGAAATTCTTCAAGTTATTAGCTTTACAAAGTTCAGAAAAATATTTTTTTACCAGATCACGACGTTTTGAGTTCCTAGGAAGTTTTCTATTCCTAAGAGGGTGTCGCTAACTATGTGTGTAAGTACTCGTATGTGTGCGTATGGAACTGTGTGGCCAGCTTATAACTTTTGATCGGATGAACTGAATCGAACCAAATTAGTCGGCTTGCAAAAGGTTCTTTCAAACTGTGAAAGAACCTTTTGCAACCTGGAACCGGTTTGGCCAGGTATATTTTGAGAAATATAAAAAAAGAAACAAGTAAAAGTGCTATATTCAGCTCTGCCGAATCTTAAATTCCCTTCACAGATTTAATTCTTCTTTCCTTCTTATTAAAATAGAAAGTAGGTTTAATAAAAAAAAACAAAATAATGTTATGAGTTACTTTTATACTTAAGAAAACGTTTAAATTTTTTTTGGCTAAGAAGCTAAATGTTTGGCTCTTCTTATATGGGTACTTTTATGTACCAGAAATATTTCGATTTTCCAACTCTGGAAGCGAATTTTTATTTTTTTACCAATGCAATTCTTAATGAGGTGTAACACAGTTTCACTTGTTAAGAAAATTAAAATTTTTAAACTTTTTGGTCACTTTCATGTACCATAACATATTTCAATTGTCCAACCCTGGAATCGAAATTTTGATTTTTTAAAATTTCAATACCAATTTTGTTCTCCCTGATAGTTTGAATTAGCAAAAACAACACGCCAATTGCTTTTTTGGTTACTTTTATGCATAAAATGTATTTCAATTTTCCAACCCTGGAAACGAAATTTTAATTGGTTTTTGTTTTTTTTACCAATGCAACTCTTAATGAGGCATAAAATAGTGTTATTTTAGAAAAACTTAAAAGTTTTAACCATTTTGGTCACTTTCATGTACAAAAAAATATTGCAGTTACCAACCCTGAAATCGAAATTTAGATTTTTTTTAATATTTTATACCAATTTTGTTTTTCCTGAATTAAAAAGTAGTTTTAATTAGTAAAAAATGCACGTTAGTTGCCTCTTTGGTTTATTTTTATGTATAAAAAAAATTTCAAATTCTCATCCCTGGAAGCGAAATTTCAATTTTTTTTACCAATGCCAGTCTTCAGTAGTCATAAAGTCGTTTTATTTAAGAAAAACTTAAAATTTTTAACCATTTTGGTTATTACATGTACTACAAAATATTGCATGTACCAAAATAAAATTCCATTTCCCAACCCTGAAAGCGATTTTTTTTGTCAGTGCAACTCTTCTTGAGGTATAAAATAATTTTATTTAAACTGTTCAATTTTTAACCATTTTGATCACTTTCATTTACTACAAAATATTGCAATTGTCCAAACCTGGATTCGAAGTGTTGATTTTTTATTATTATATTATTTTTTTAATTTACGATACCAATTTTGCTCCTCCTAAAATCTAAAATAATTTTAGTTAGAAAAAAAGAGACAACGTCAGTTGCCTTTTTGGTTACTTCTAATTAAAAATTTTTTTTTGTTGAACAATGCATGTCTCAATGATATATAAAGCGGTTTTATTTAAGAAAAACCTAATATTTTAAACCAGTTTGGTTATTATATGTACCACAAAATGTTGTATGTGCAAAAAACAAAAAATTTTGGATCCCCCATCCCTGGAAAAATAATTTAATATTTTTATTGAATTAAGATTTTATAGGCTAATTGTTCGAAATTTTAATTTAAATCTCAGTAAGACATGATAAATATTCCAAGGCACAAAGGCAAGTCAACATCGGTTTTTGTTATTCAACTTACACAGCAGAGCAGCTGTTTTCGAAAGACGCAACCATTTCATCATCAGTGCTCATGTGTATTGTGTTTTTCACCACTTATTAGGTGGCTTAGTTGAATGTTTATTTTTTATTTTTTTTAGTTTTTAATAGACCAAAAGCATGAAATAGGTTTAATGTACCAAAAAAATAATTGGTTTTTATACCCTTCAAAATGAAAGGGTATATATGTATAGGTTTGTGATTCCGTGTGTAATTTCTTCGATCTGCACATGGGACCCCATAAAGTATATATATTCTGTATCCTTATGAATAGCGATGACGAGTGAGCGATGTCCGTCGGCTTTGGGAAGCCTCAATGGTCTATTAAAAATTAAAAAAATAAAAGCATTTTTTCCAAGGATGGGAAATTAAAAATTTTTTTTGGCATTTTGTAGTACATGTAGCAACTAAAATTGTTAAAAATTTGAAGTTTTTCTTTAACAAACCCTCTTTATGCGTCATCAAGATTTGCATTGGCCAAAAAAAAAATTTTTAACTAAAATTTTGCTTCCAGGGGTGGGAAATTGAATTTTTTATACATACGTGAAAGTAATCAAACAGACAACTAATGTTGTTTTTTTTTTGCTAACTTAAACTGTCTTATCATTTAGGAAAAACAAAATTGGTATCAAAAATTAAAAATAAATCAAAATTTCGAATCCAGAGTTGGACAAGTGTAATATTTTTTATGTACCAGAAATATTTCGATTTTCCAACTCTGGAAGCGAATTTTTATTTTTTTACCAATGCAATTCTTAATGAGGTGTAACACAGTTTCACTTGTTAAAAAAATTAAAATTTTTAAACTTTTTGGTCACTTTCATGTACCATAACATATTTCAATTGTCCAACCCTGGAATCGAAATTTTGATTTTTTAAAATTTCAATACCAATTTTGTTCTCCCTGATAGTTTGAATTAGCAAAAACAACACGTCAATTGCTTTTTTGGTTACTTTTATGCATAAAAAGTATTTCAATTTCCCAACCCTGGAAACGAAATTTTAATTGGTTTTTGTTTTTTTTTACCAATGCAACTCTTAATGAGGCATAAAATAGTGTTATTTTAGAAAAACTTAAAAGTTTCAATCATTTTGGTCACTTTCATGTACAAAAAAATTTTGCAGTTACCATCCCTGGAAGCGAAATTTAAATTTTTTTTTACCAATGCCAGTCTTCAGTAGTCATAAAGTCGTTTTATTTAAGAAAAACTTAAAATTTTTAACCATTTTGGTTATTACATGTACTACAAAATATTGCATGTACCAAAATAAAATTTCATTTCCCAACCCTGAAAGCGATTTTTTTTGTCAGTGCAACTCTTCTTGAGGTATAAAATAATTTTATTTAAACTGTTCAATTTTTAACCATTTTGATCACTTTCATTTACTACAAAATATTGCAATTGTCCAAACCTGGATTCGAAGTGTTGATTTTTTATTTTTTATTATTATATTATTTTTTTAATTTACGATACCAATTTTGCTCCTCCTAAAATCTAAAATAATTTTAGTTAGAAAAAAAGAGACAACGTCAGTTGCCTTTTTGGTTATTTTTAAGTAAAAAAAAAATATTAATTTTCCCACCCCTGGAAGCGAAATTCTAATTAAAAATTTTTTTTTGTTGACCAATGCAAGTCTCAATGATATATAAAGCGGTTTTATTTAAGAAAAACCTAATATTTTAAACCAGTTTGGTTATTATATGTACCACAAAATGTTGCATGTGCAAAAAACAAAAAATTTTGGATCCCCCATCCCTGGAAAAAAAATTTAATATTTTTTATTGAATTAAGATTTTATAGGCTAATTGTTCGAAATTTTAATTTAAATCTCAGTAAGACATGATAAATATTCCAAGGCACAAAGGCAAGTCAACATCGGTTTTTGTTATTCAACTTACACAGCAGAGCAGCTGTTTTCGAAAGACGCAACCATTTCATCATCAGTGCTCATGTGTATTGTGTTTGTCACCACTTATTAGGTGGCTTAGTTGAATGTTTATTTTTTATTTTTTTTAGTTTTTAATAGACCAAAAGCATGAAATAGGTTTAATTTACCAAAAAAATAATTGGTTTTTATACCCTTCAAAATGAAAGGGTATATATGTATAGGTTTGTGATTCCGTGTGTAATTTCTTCGATCTGCACATGGGACCCCATAAAGTATATATATTCTGTATCCTTATGAATAGCGATGACGAGTGAGCGATGTCCGTCGGCTTTGGGAAGCCTCAATGGTCTATTAAAAATTAAAAAAATAAAAGCATTTTTTCCAAGGATGGGAAATTAAAAATTTTTTTTGGCATTTTGTAGTACATGTAGCAACTAAAATTGTTAAAAATTTGAAGTTTTTCTTTAACAAACCCTCTTTATGCGTCATCAAGATTTGCATTGGCCAAAAAAAAAATTTTTAACTAAAATTTTGCTTCCAGGGGTGGGAAATTGAATTTTTTATACATACGTGAAAGTAATCAAACAGACAACTGATGAAGTTTTTTTTTTTGCTAACTTAAACTGTCTTATCATTTAGGAAAAACAAAATTGGTATCAAAAATTAAAAATAAATCAAAATTTCGAATCCAGAGTTGGACAAGTGTAATATTTTATAGTACATGAAAGTGAACAATATGTTTAAAAGTTGTAAATTTGTCTTAAATAAAACTACTTTATACCTCATAAAGAGTTGCATTGGTAAAAAGAAAACCAAAAAAAAATTAAAATTTCGCTTCCAGGGTTGGGAAAACTGAAGATTTTTTTGTACATGCAATATTTTCTAGTACATGTAATAACCAAAATAGTTACAAAATTTGAGTTTTTCTTAAACAAAACTGCTTTATACCTCATGAAGATTCGCGTTGATAAAAAAAATTAAATTTCGCTTCCAGGGTTGGGAAATTTATATATTTTTTTTTTGATACATAAAATTAACCAAAAAGGCAATTGACCATGTTTTTTTTTGCTAAATAAAACTATTTTATATGTTAGGAAGAACAAAATTGGTATAAAAAATTTAAAAAAACTAACATTTCGAATCCAGGGTTGGACAAGTTATAGTTCATGTAGGTGACCAAAATGGTTCAAATTGTAAATTTTTCTTAAATAACACGACTTTCTATTTAACAAAGACTAGCATTGGTAAAAAAAATTAAAATTTCGCTTCCAGGGCTGGGAAATTGAAACTTTTTTATACATAAAGGTAACCAATTAAGGCAACTAACGTCGGTTTTTTATTAATTAAAACAATTTTTTAGTTCAGGAAAACCAAAATTGGTATCAAAAATTTAACAAAAAAAAACTAAATTTAGATGCCAGAGTTGGATAACTGCAATATATTGTAGTACATGAAAGTGACCAAAATGGCTACAAATATTAAGGTTTTCTTAAATAACACTAAACAAAAAACAAAAAAAATTTAAATTTCGTTTTCAGGGTTGGGAAATTGAAACATTTTTTATGCATAAAAGTAACCCAAAAGGTAATTAAAGTTGTTGTTTTTGCTAACTATTTTATAAATCAGGAAGAACAAAATTGGTATTAAAATCTTAAAAAATCAAAGTTTCGACTCCAGGGTTGGACAAATGAAATATTTTGTGGTATCTACATGAAAGTGACCAAAAAAGTTTAAACATTTTAATTTTTTTTGTCAAGTAAAAGTATGTTACACCTCACTAAAAATTCCATCGGTAAAAAAATAAAAATTTGCTTCCAGTACCCACATAAATTCCAAATTTTGTTTTTTTATACTTCGGGAAGAATTAAATTGGTATTAAAAAATTTAAAATTCAAAATTCGGTTCCAGGGTTGGAAAATCGAAATTTTTTAGTACATAAAATTAGCCATATAAGTTCCTAATTTTGGTTTTTTGTGAGTGAAATCTTTTTTATACCCTCCAAAAAAGAATTTGGAGGGTATATTCACTTTGTCATTCCGTTTGTAACGCATCGAAATATCCATCTCAGACCCCATAAAGTATATATATTCTTGATCAGTGATGAAATCTAAGACGAACTGAGCATGTCCGTCCGTCCGTCCGTCTGTGGAAATCACAATTCAGTCCAAACGAAAAGAGCTAGACTCTTGATATTTGGCATAAATATATTTTAAAACTTAGAGCAGGTTAAGTTCGAAGATGGGCTAAATCGGGCAAGAGGGAAAAAAGTTTCCCTAAGAAGAACTAAACCAACCCAGAAAAAACAACATAATTTTTAAAGTTTTTTGGTTATTTTGTTAAGCAAATGATATATTTTTATGTCAAATACGGTCCAACGCCTTAAACTTGGAGCCATTAAATAAAAGAAAAATATTTTTTGACCCCGCCCACTTCAGTGGGCGTTATTATAGGCAAAAATAGCATAAAAATTTAAGAAATTGTTTTACTTAAGCCTACATTCCTTAAAAATAACACTTTTAAGCTTTAATGACGAAACCTGGTACTACTCTGCCCTACCCCCTCCTTCCCTTCGCCCCCTAAATGACCTTACCAAAAAAGATTTTTTTTTTTAATTTTGTATATAATCATCCCAAGCATTAGTTTTATGACTGCCGATTTCTGCCTTACCACCCCCCCCCCCCCCCCTTCCTATGCCCCTAAATGACCCTACCAAAAAAAATTTTTTTTTTAAATATTGTATATAATCATCCCACGCATTTATCTTTAGAGTTTTATGACTGCCTGTTGCTGCCCTACCCCCTCCTCCCCCTTTGCCCGCTAAATGACCCTATTAAAAATAAATAAAATTTTTTTTTAATTTTGTGTATAATCATCCCAAGCAATTATCTTTAGAGTTTTATGACTGCCGATTTCTGCCGTACCCCCCCCCCCCCTCCCCTCTTCCTTTGCCCCTACCAAAAAAAAAGAAATTTTTAATTTTGTATATAATTATCCCAAGCATTTATTTTTAGAGTTTTATGACAAAGGTGAAATGTTTCCCCCACAGCCCTTGCCAGAGCGACCCCGCCAAAATACAGTTTTTATAACCTCCAAAGAGAATTGTGATGAAGTCTAAGACGGTCTAGCAATGCCCATACGTTCGTCTGTGGAAAACATGATATTGTATATATTTTTGAACCCCGCCCCCTTTGGTGGGCGTTGACGTACGATATTATATAAAGGAACTCTGTCCCAAATATTTGGAGGGTATTTAAGATTCGACCCGGTCGAATATAACGTTTTTACTTGTTATTCTTCGGGAAAAAAAAAATTGGTATTAAAAACCAAAAAAATTAAAAATCCAATTTCAGGGTTGGAATATCGAAATTTTTTTAGTCATAAAAGTAACCATAGAATTTGCTATTTTTGATTTTTATGATGAATTATACCTAAATTGGTATTAAAATCAAAAAAATCTAAAAGACGATTCTACGGTTGGATAATTAGAATTTTTTGGGATACATGAAACGGATTTTTTCTTTTTGTTGGTAAATTAAACATATTTATTCAGAGGTATTAAAAATAAGAAGAGCCAAACATTTAGCTTTCCAGCCAAAAAATGTAAACGTTTTCTTAAATATAAAAGTAACCGATAACATCATTTTGATTTGTTAATTAAACCTACTTTCTGTTTTAGCAAGAAAGAAAGAAAAAAGAGTTACATCTGTGAAGGGTATTTAAGATTCGGCACAGCCGAATATAGCACTTTTAATTGCATTTGTGGGAATAGATGTATGTCTGTCCACATGTGACCTTGGGAGTTTGTGTCTGTCCATATGTGTGTGTGTTTGTATGTGGACCTTGGGTGCTTCTGTCTGTCCATATGTGTGGGAGTTGGCGTCTGTCTATATGTGTTGGAGTTTGTGTCTGTTCCATATGTGGAAAATTTTTCTTGAGAAGTCCATATATGCATAAAAAGTATTTCAATTTCCCAACCCTGGAAACGAAATTTTAATTGTTTTTTGTTTTTTTACCAATGCAACTCTTAATGAGGCATGAAATAGTGTTATTTTAGAAAAACTTGAAAGTCACTTTTGGTCACTTTCATATACAAAAAAATATTGCAGTTATCCAACCCTGGCATCGAAATTTGGATTATTTTATACCAATTTTGTTTTTCCTGAATTAAAAAACATTTTTTACTGGTAAAAAACGGACGTTAGTTGCCTCTTTTGTTTATTTTTATGTATAACAAAAATTTCAAAATCCCATGCCTTCAGTAGTTATAAAGTCGTTTTATTTAAAAAAAACTTAAAATTTGTAACCATTTTGGTTATTACATGTACTACAATATATTGCCTGTACCAAAATAAAATTTCATTTTCCCAACCCTGAAAGCGAATTTTTTTGTCAGTGCAACTCTTCTTGAGGTATAAAGTAGTTTTATTTAAGAAAACTTTTACATTTTTAACCATTTTGATCACTTTCATGTACTACAAAATATTGCACTTGTCCAAACCTGGATTCGATATGTTGATTTTTTATTTTTTTGATTTTTCGATACCAATTTTGCTCCTCCTAAATTCTAAAATAGTTTTAGTTAGAAAAAAAAGAAACATCGTCAGTTGCCTTTTTGGTTACTTTTAAGTAAAAATATATTTTATTTAAGAAAAACTTAAAATTTTAAACCAGTTTAGTTATTACATGTACTGTAAAATGCTGTATGTGCAAAAAACAAAAAATTTTGCATCCCCATCCCTGGAAAAAAAGTTTAATATTTTTAGTTTTTAATAGGCCATTGAGGCTTCCAAAAGCATGAAATAGGTTTAATTTACAAACAACGAAAAAATAATTGGTTTTTGGTATCAATTTTGCGTCGAGAAAATTTTTCTGAATTTCAATACGACTCTATTTAAGTTCATTTCCAATCCAATGGACCAAAACCGAAGTCTCTAGCTCTTCTGGGGGCTTGGGAAACCCGATTTTACGTACAGACAGACGGACATCGCTCAATCGTCATCGCTATTCATAAGGATCCAGAATATATATACTTTATGGGGTCCCATGTGAATATCGAAGAAATTACACACGGAATGATAAACCTTAATATACCCTTTCACTTCTTTGTGAAGGGTATATAAGTAGACATGAAAACCAAATTCATCGTATGATCGCAAAGAGTTTTTGGAACCAATTTCAAAAGGGAATTAATAAAATTAGGCGTCATAAAATTTATCGTGTGAATTGGACACACACATCTTTTGATTTATTTGATATACATTTAATTTACCGTTGGATTACATTAAATTTTTAAACTGGACGTGATTTAGCATATAAATATTATGCTTTATTTGATACACAGTTAATGTAGCGTATGTTTAAATCAAATTTTATTTAATAAATTTTCCAGCTAGAATTCAATACAGTATTTTATTTCCGAGTATCATCTCAAATCCTTAAAAGTTCCTCTGTCAAAAAGTTAATTAAAGTGTCTATTTTATTGGTTTATAAAACAGTGCATATAAAATATTTGTGTTATTTTAGATAAATTATAAATAAATAGAAAAAAATTAGTTCTTCGATATATTAATATGAAATGTGGAATAAAATATACAAATAACAATAATCATACTTGGACCATATTCGAAATCATGATTCACAGGGTCAAGTTATGATGAATCATGAGTTTTTGGGGTCCGGCTTGCCAATTAAATATCAGGTAATATCAAGCAATTTGTATTAATTCGCAACAGGTTATAATCGGTCGCAACATCAGCGTCTTATCTATGACCAATAACTACAATAAAAGAGATCAGATCAGTAATGCCGAAACAAAAGAAGAAGCTCAAGCAACGATGAATGATCCATATGCTAGCATGAAAGAAACCTAAGTGAATTTACCATATTATGAAATAGCGAAAGAATTTAAAAATAATATCATAACATACGGAATCTCCAATAAAAAATATCAACTTCTTCTAGGCTTAAACGCTGTAATGGATACCACGAGATACAAATAGCCACAACGTTGTGGTTCATATAATATAGCGGATATAAAACCCTCCAAAAAAAATTGGAGGGTATATTCACTTTGTCATTTCCTGTGCAAACCTGCGAAATATCCATCCCTATTAATTATATATATTCTTGATCATTCATGAAATCTAGCTATGTCCGTCCGTCCGTCTGTGGAAATCACGATTCAGTCCAAACGAATATATTTATACCACCCCTAAAATGTGGTATAAATATATCTTGATCTTCAACTTAGTGCCGTAAGATCATAAAAATTAATTTTTGGACCCCGCCTCTTTATTGGGCGTTTATGTAAGATATTATGTATATGCGAAAATAGTGTAAACATGTAACAAATTGTATTACTAAAATCTATATTTTTTTTTAAATAAAATGTTTAAGCTTTTATGATGAAGCTGAGAAGTTACCTAATGTCCTCCCCCTTTTTTCTATCAACAAAAATTTTTTTACACTTAATCACCCCAACAAATTTGTTTAGTATCCCATGGCAAAGGTGAAAGATCCGTACATGATTTTGTTAAGGAAATTATACCTTTAACTAAGTCTTCTAATTTAGTAACATATCCATTTTCGAAACTAAATTTTAAACAAATGTGTAAGGACTTCCCAATGTTTTCTGTGGACTCGAATTAAATCACAGGGATAAAAAGTGAATAAAACAAATAACTTCACTTGCTGTAATTTTTAAATTATAAGTTTTTAATCTACCATAGTCCAAAACTACATTGTTATCTATTCCCTAGCTATGTTGTCTAAGTTTTTTATTCTGATTTCCTGAAAGTTGTCATCTAATAAGTCTTGTTGGTAATTTAATTTGTTTCTTAAATAACCTTAAAACTCGGAGGTATTACCTTGAATCTCTTTTCTTTGCTAGCAAACACGACAGTACATTTTCGAATTAAAAGATTGAACAATATGCTATTTACTGCCTAAACCTAAAATGAAGTGAACAGTATTTACTCGTACTTCATTTCCAGTTACAATTTCTTCTCCTTCTTCCAATTTGTTCAGTTCTTTCAGTAAATGATATAGTGTTTTCTCATTTATTTTAAAATCGGTAGAGGATATGAAAGCGACTGCGGATATATACTGCAATTTAGACAAATCATCAAAGTAAAGGACACACGGAATAACTCGGCTTCACTTTATTTGTTTTACCTTCTCATTAAATAATTGCCGCTTGCGAAATTACACAAAATGTTCGTATCTAAAAACATGTTTGCATTTTTCTCCATCTAAAAGGTTTGGAATCGGAAAAATTTTCTCAAATGTAAATTGCAAAGATATTACATAAATATTTTCTGGACCCAAACTAAGATGACCATTAATAATCACCTCAAATATCTCATTTGAAATCAGAAATACTTTCAAACAGGCATCTGATGTTGGTTTTTTTTACTAAAACTGTCATATAATTTAGGAAGAACAAAATTGGCATCAAAAATAAAAAAAGTATATCTAAATTTCGAATCCAGGGTTGGACAAGTGCAATATATTATGGTTATGAAGGTGACCAAAATGGTTCAAAATTTGTGATTTTTTCTTAAATAACATTACTTTATACCTCATGAAGATTTGCATTGGTAAAAAAAAACGGAAAAAATAAAATTTCACTTCCAGGGTTCGGAAGTTGAAAGCTTTTTTGGTACATGGAAAATATTGTAGTACATGAAAGTGACCAACATGGTTGCAAATTTTAAGTTTTTTGGTAAAACAAAAAAAATTTTCGCTTTCAGGGCTGGGAAATTTAAATTTGTTTATACATAAAAGTAACCAAAAACGCAACTAACGTCGGTTTTTTACTAATTAAAACTATTTTTTAGTTCAGGAAAAACTAAATTGGTATAAACAATTTTAAAAAAATATAAATTTAGATTCCACTATTTTTTGTAGTAAATGAAGGTGACAAAAATGGTTACAAATATTAGGTTTTTCTTAAGTAAAATATTTCATGCCTCAGTAAGAGTTGCATTGGTAAAAGAAATTAAAATTTCGTTTCCAGTGTTGGGAAATTGAAATATTTATTCTGCATAAAAGTAACCAAAAAGGCAATTGACGTTGTTTTTTTTTGCTAATTAAAACTGTTTTATAATTCAGGAAGAACAAAATTGGTATTAATATCTTAAAAAATCAAAATTTCGACTCCAGGGTTGGACAAATGAAATATTTTATGGTACATGATAGCTAGTGACCAAAGAGTTTAAACATTTTAATTTTTTTGTCAAGTAAAACTATGTTACACCTCACTAAGAATAGCATTGATAAAAATAAAAATTCGCTTCCAGAGTTGGAAAATCGAATTATATTCGGTACATAAAGTACCCACATAAATTCCAATTTTGTGTTTTTAGTGAATTAAACCTATTTTATATTTCAGAAAAAACTAAATTAGTATCAAAAAATTAAAAATTCGGTTTCAGGGTTGGAAAATCGAAATTTTTTGGAACGTACATTTAGTACCCACATAAATTCCCAATTTTGGTTTCTTTCAGTGAATTAAACATATTTTATGCTTCGCTAAAAATTAAGTTGGTATTAAAAATGTTTAAATTAAAACTTCCGTTCCAGGGTTGGAAAATTGAAATTTTTTGGTACATAAAAGTAACCATATAAAAACCCAATTGTGTTTATTTTTTCAATGAATTAAACATATTTTATGTTTCGCTAAGAATTAAATTGACATTAAACATTTTAAAAACCAAAAATTCAGTTCCAGTTTTGGAAAATCGACATTTTCTGATTCATTAAAGTAACCATATAATTTGCTATTTTTGATTTTTATGATGAATTATACCTACTTTATACATATATCAGGAAGAAATAAATTAGTATTAAAAACCAAAAAAATCTAAAAGACGATTCTACGGTTGGACAACTAGAACTTTTTAAATTAAACATATTTAAAATTTTTAAAAGACGTTCAGAAGTATTGGAAATAAGAAAAGCCAAACATTTAGCTTCCTAGCCGAAAAATTTAAACGAAAAAAATGACATCTGCGAAGCATATTTAGGATTAGGCATAGCCGAATATAGCACTTTTACTTGTTTCTATTGCATTTGATATAAACGACAGTAAAGATGAAACCATATTTGCAGCTCAAGAACTTGATTTCTGGGCATATAATTTGTTTGATACAAATTCAGTAACAGTGAGTATGATACGTTCAGTATTTACAATATTTTCCAAATGCTTTGTGGTGCTATGTCAAAATGTGTTAAATGTTGTGAATGTTTGGTTAAAGTTGTTTTGAACACATCGAAGTTTCAACAATCTTGTCGTTAATAAATGATAGATTTTTAAAAGAAAATTTCAATAATTAAAAATATTTTTTGGTATATGTAATAATTTTTTACAATTTTTTAAATAGTTGTCACTGTTTTTTATTTAAAATATTTGTATAAGGGAAGAAACATTTGCTGACTTGAAATCAAATTAAGTATCAATGTCATAATAACATGTTTATATAAACGTCCAGGGTTGTGCACAAGCTTCAAGATATTTTAAAGAAAGAGTGTGAAATATTTTAAAACTGTATCGAGTCATTCAATACAAGAACTTTATTTAATTAATCGGTTGTTGAAAAAAAAACCCTTCAGATCTGCACCGTTGAATTGTTAACCTTGATGTGTAATATAGAGTTGTATGGCTCCTGAATAAATTAATTCCATGGAGTCAGTCCACACATGGTGTGGTGCCTTATGTTTTTAAAGTTGTCAGATGAAACATTTTTAAACAGCACTGAGATGATACATAATTTAGTACTCATTATTTTGATGCACTATTTTTATGTATTTATTATATATATATATATATATATATATATATATATATATATATATATATGTGTATATATATATATATATATATATATATATATATATATATATATATATATATATATATACATATATATATGTATATATATATATATATATACATATATATATATATATATATATATATATATATATATATATATATATATATATATAAATATATACATATATATATATATATATATATATATATATATATATACATATATATATAATATATATATATATATATATATATATATGTACACAGTTTAAAAAATTAAAGGCCTAATTGTGTAAATCATGTCCTTAAAAAGTGTATTTCATATAGAAAACAAAAGATATCAAAATCTTGTTTTTCACACAATTTTTGAACGAAATTTTTTTATGAATTTGCTCATGAACGAATTTCTTTAATAAAGTATCATTTTTTAAACATACGCTTTATCTGTTTCTGGTTAAGTATTTTTATATGCATGAATTTTATTAGTTAATCGTCAGTGTTGGGGAATTTCGTACCAACCAAAAAGTAATAACTTGTAAAAATGGATGTGCGAACTTCTTATATTCAATTTTCGATAAAAACATTTGTTAAATAGTTGATATTCCTTCTTACTAGCACCACTTGAAACAGTGAAACAATTGAACAAAGAACGCTGATGAGATTCCGTAGCGGCCTCGAAATCAGTACTGATCCGTTCTGCTGGTTTAATGACTGAAAAATATTCATTCCACTCTAAAAAATAAATAGAATGTAAACACATTCATTTATTAAATGAAAATAAAAAATAATTTGCATTTTCGCAGATTTGAACTTATAGCCTGTTTAGAATATTACCATCCTGTAATACAATTTACATAAATAAAGTTCACTATTAAAATAGAAATTCATACGAAATTTGTTTTAATTTTTCTTTTAAAATTAATTTGAAAGATGTTTGAAAGTTTGTGCATTAGCAAGAAGTTTGGCTATTTATGGCATTACGTTGAAAGCTACGGACGATTTTACGTAAGAACTAATGAAATTCAGGCATATAGAAATACTTAAACAGAAACAGACAAAGCATATGTTTAAAAAATGATACTTTCAGGTATGTGATATAAATCGTTTTCGTCGTCAAAACTTGTTTAAATCGACAAAACATGTGATGTGTTACCCTACGTCGATTTTTTGCAACGATTCCATATTCCACTTTGTTTCAATAAAAAAATACCATTTTAACATGTGACGAATTTCGATAATGTCGGTTTAAAACCATTTTTAAATCGGCACTTTTTACTTGAACGAAAGGCGAAGCAGCTCAACAAAAATGTAAGTAAAACTATATAAAAATAAAAGAAGTAGTTTTTTGTTACAAACATCTGCATTAGAAAGCATAAGAATAATATCCAGGAAGATGTCTTAACCCAGTTTATGAAAAACCATCCAGATACTGCTAGGGGTTTTACCAAAGGACGCAGCGTGGATGTAGAGAGTTTATGCTCTGATTAGACCACAGATTTGAATAGCCATGGACCGCCAACGCATGACACGACTGGCTGGAAGAAAGTAAGTTTTAATACATTTATGGGTTTACAAGATGCTCATTAAAAATACTTATTCCATAAATTTAATTAAGTTATGGCGCGACTGGAAGACCTGTATTAAGAAGAAAATTGCATCAAATAAACAGGAAGCAATTTCAACTGGAAACTGCTACTTGAATTGGAAGTGGAATGGATGTACGGGTCAAATGGTTTCCAATATTATTTAAAATAATTACAAACTCCTCTTTATTCAAACGAAAACATTCAACAAATCTGTTCATATTAATACGGACACACATACATATGTATGTATATACGATATAGAGCTGGTTTTATACACAAATAAGTTTCTTCTGGTAAACTCAATGGATCTGATTTGTCTCTTAAACATCTTCTTCTTGAATTTTCGGTCTTCCCCATTCCTTTCTTCAAAAAGAATTAGAGAAACTGCAGTAACAAAAGCCATTTTATTGATCTAAAATCTATATTTTTTAATTTCAATTTAAATATTTGAGAAATGTCATTCACAAAACACAAAGTGAAAAGTTATATTATAAGAATTTGTAGTTTTCTAATTATAACAATTATACAGAAATGAAACATAAGTGGAAGTGGATCGAAATCTATCACACACTTGTCGATTTAGAAAAGTGATTTACTTTTTAAATCGATCGATTTCTATCACATACCTGTTTATTAAAGAAATTCGTTCATGAGCAAATTCATAATAATTTTGTTTAAAAATTGTGTGAAAAACAAGATTGTGATATGTTTTGTTTTCCATATGAATGACACATTTTGAGGACATGATTTACACAATTAGGCCTTTAATTTTTTAAACTATATATATATATATATATATATATATATATATATATATATATATATATATATATATATACAAAATATGAAGATATATATACATATATATATATATATATATATATATATATATATATGTATATATACATATATATATATATATATATATATATATATACTATATATATATATATATATATATATATATATATATACATTTATATATATATATATATATATATACATTTATATATATATATATATATATATATATATATATATATATATATATATATATATATTAGGGTGGGTCGATTTGTATGGGAGAAAAAAAACGCAACAATCGTATAGCAAAATCGAAATCTGCACCTTTTATTTTTCATTTAAAAATATAAAAATCAAAAATAACTTTTATTTTTCATTTAAAAAAATAAAAATCAAAAATAACTCTTATTTTTCATTTAAAAAAATAAAAATCAAAAATAACTCTTATTTTTCATGTAAAAAAATAAAAATCAAAAATAACTATTATTTTTGATTGTTAAAATAAAAATCAGAAATTTAAAAATCATGCAATATGTTGGATGCATTTCGCCTAAAAATCATGATGGTGTAATTAAAAGTTTTCTACGATGTTCATTTATGTATGATTTATTTCTTCAAAAATTGAAAAATAACTCTTATTTCCGGTCCCTGGTAGGAAGTGAATATTTTCAAGCCTCGCGGCGCTAGCTATGATTTCATTTTAGACACCTGGTTTCTTAGGGAAACTTTCTTAGAATCAGGTGCAGATTTCGATTTTGCTATACGATTGTTCACTAAAAAAATCGACCCACCCTAATATATATATTTGTATATATAAAATATATATTATTCTGGTTTCTTGACCTCTTCTTAATTATTATTATATTTTTAAGCTAAAGGTCTCGATATTTTAGTTTAATTCTTAATTTCAATATTAATAAAATAATTAATTTTCTGAAGAAGTCACACAAAGGGGTGGCAAAATATTGAAATTAAGAAGTAAATTGAAATAAAGAGACCTTAAGCTTAAAAATATCAGAATATAATTATAAAATTTATATATACAAAAATTAATTGTATTGTGTTAGTAATTGATGTTCTCGGGAATGCGTGAACCGATTTTGTTTCTGAAAGGTCAATACCAAGGTTTGGTTCATGAGTTATAGCTATTTTAATGAACACTGCATTCATTTCGAAATATTTTAGTTAATATTTTGAAAAACTTAAATACAATTCGTTTTTAAATTCATTACAATTCAATTTTAGTCAAACCATTAATTTAATTTATGTATATACTTAGCTATTGTAAATCACAACTTCGGGGATCTATGAAATAAATCAAATATTTAAAAATCAATGCTTGTTTGTTCGTATTTTATGCGCGGTCAAACCGCTCAACCGATCACAATGAAATTTTGTGCACTTAGTCTGTGCAACTCCGGGAAGGTTATAGGGTACTACTTTTTTTAAAACTCGGACCAGGAGGGCGATACGGGGGAAACTTCTATCCCTCCGATACCTACAAACCGATTTTAATGAAATTTTGATCGTAGATAGATCTGAGTCTAAAAATTTACATAGGCTATGTATATTTTCAAAACCAGGACGAGGAAGGCGATAGGAAGAATTTTTCCGCCCTTCCGAAACGTTCATTCCGATTTTAATGAAATTTAGAACGTAGATAGATCTGCTTCTGATAATGCACGTAGGTTATGTAACTAGGACCAGGAGGACGATAGGAAGAATTTTCTGTCCCTTCGAAACTATTGGAGGGGACAACAGCTGTTTCTTGCCCGCTGCTGACTTACCAATTTTATGGAATCACTCTATGACCTGTTTATATATGAATTTTGTTTATTGATTTTAGTAGTTTTTACTAACTTATTTTTAAAAGATGAATACTATGATGAATAATCTTTATAACTCGATTGTTACAAGAAGTTGTTTATTCAAAGGGTTTAGAAAGAATGAATTTTAGTAACAAGCATGCCCTTTTATTCAACAAAAACGGTTTGTAGTTATGTACTCAAGTTTACATTTTTTTGCATAGTCTTTCAATTAGTGTCGCATTAAACTGTTAATGTTGGTCCCGGTTTACACTAGGCAACTTTTGTTGCAGCAATTCTTATTTTGTGTGAGAGTCCTGAAATAGGAATATATACCATTTGTATTCCTTTCTCGCTCTTCCTCACTAAATATCTAGAAATGCTGCGACAAAAATTGCATAGTGTAAACCGGGACTTGGTCAAAGGGAACGCAATAAAAATGTTGAAACAAAATATTTAGTTCTTCCTACATAGATTTTAAATGAGTGTCGCGAGTAGCTGTAAATTGCAATTATATCTAAGCATGTTTGTTTGTTGTATATACTTGAATGCTTAAGGCTACTGCATTAATATCGTTCCAACAGTATTTTGACTTAATTTTCAATTGGAAGTTTACACAACCTTGTTACAGCTCTTTTAAAAATGCCTTCACATCTGGCTCTTGGCCATCTGTTCCTGGGAATGACTCAATTGCTCTGCCAAGTGGCCACTTAAGGGGTGGGGTTGACTCCTCCTTGAACAAAACTATATCATCTAGCTGAAGATTGGGTTGAACGGTGTACCATTTTGTTCTTTGCTGCAGACCTTTGAGATATTCATTACGCCAGCGATCCCAACATTTTTGTTCGATCCATCTCAAAGTATGATATTTTTTTAATGAAGCTGGATTGACATCAGTTGTTGATGGCTCTAAACCAGTTTGATCGGGCAATTAAAAAGTGCGCTGGTGTTAAAGGTTGTAGATCATTTGGATAATTGGATAAAGGAGTTAGAGGTCTGCTGTTACTAATAGCCTTAGCTTGGCAGCAAACAGTATGAAGTTCATCGAAGGATAGTATATGTGCCTTTCGCAAGTAGATTTTTGCTTTCTTTACTGAGCTTTCCCATAAACCACCAAAATGCGGTGAGCGGGGGTGGATAAACTTCCATTGAATGCCTTCCTGTTGGCATCTTTCATAAACAAGAGCGTTGTGTTGATCAGATAAAAAATTTTTCAGCATATCCTTTAATTCTCGATTTGCACCTATAAAATTTGTTGCGTTGTCGGAGAAAATCGTGATACACCGTCCTCTTCTTGCTATGAACCGTTTTAACGCTGCTATAAAGGCATTGGTGGTCAAACTGGGTACCAGTTCAATGTGAACTGCCTTTACAGCGAAGCGGATGAATATTGCAACATATGATTTAATAGGTGCTCTCCCACGTAATTATTGTGTTATGTAAAATGGCCCACAATAGTCGACACCAGATACTGCAAGTGGATGCAACTGACTAACTCTGTCACTGGGAAGTGCTGCCATAACTTGTTGCTCTGTTATGGGCTGAAATCTATAACAAAATACACAATTGTGTATAATTTGTTTGATGGTTTGTTTAGCCTTGAGAATCCAGATGCTGTTACGAAGAATGTTGTTGAGGGTTTGCACACCAGCATGCAAATTTTTGTGATGGTAATAACGAATAATAGTGTGAACAAATACATGCGATGACGGCAGCACCATGGGGTGCTTTTCGAGGAATTACAGGTTAGCGTTATTTAATCTCCCACCTACTCGTATTAATCCGTTGTGCAAAAATTGTGAGAACGTGATGAGTTTTGATTGGCGATCGATTTGTTGATTTGTTTTTAGGGCTTGGAGCTCTCATTGGAAAAACGGACCTAGGATTAGACGACAAATCGTTTCGAATGGTCTTCGGATTCGATTGGACCTGTTTTACAGTTTTCTTTTCTTATGATGGAAAAGGCAAACCGAGAGACATAACCAAATATTCTTAAAATTTTTGGATAGTTGTTTATGTATTTTAAGCTTTGAATGTGCTCGTTTTTGCTGCAACTAAAGAAACTTAACGCATTTCGCAGTGCGCTTCATCGGGTGTTGCATATTGGTTACTTGGCCATACATATTCGTCTTTCAACAGAAATTCCGGTCCATGAAACCACAACTTGTTATTGATTATGCTATTTGCGGTTTTTGATATACGGTTTCTATCTTGTTGAGTCTCCAGCTATCCAGGACAAAGTTATTGTGGGATCAGACCAGTACGTAATGTGGGCAAGGCAAGATTTTAAGTACGGTCTCCAAAAGTTTAGTTAGCAGCAAAGCTGCGCATAATTCTAGCCGAGCGAGACTGACGGACTTCATAGGAGCCCTTTTCATTGCTTTTGGATGATGCTGCATATACACATGCCCCATAGGCCTTGGAACTTGCATCTGCAAATGCGTGAAAAGGTACGTACCTTTGTATATGTATTGTTGTGATTATCTGTAACTGAGTTTGAATCTCGTTCCACTCTGTCATTATGTTTTGTGGCGCAGATTCATCCCAGTGAAGCTTAAGCGACCAAATGCGTTGTAGCAATAGCTTACAGCTAACTATTATTGGATTTTCGAGCCCAAGTGGGGTCAAACAATTTTGCTGTGTGTGAAAGTATAATTCTTTTGGTAACTGAAGCTGTCATCTTTGGGTAACCATTTGAGGCCAAGTGTTTTGATGTACTCGGAGTTATCAACCTTGATAATTTGTTCACGTTCAGAAAATGGTATACCGTGTTATATTTATTCATCATTAGCAGCAAACTTTCTTTGAGTAAAACCACCACTTTTCAATAATTCTGTGACTTGCAGGCACTTAACCGCTAAATATGGGGCGCTATTGGTGCCATACGTGACCGTTTCTAACACATATGTTGATAAATTACCACTTATTTTGTCGGGCCAAATAATGCTCTGCCAATGCATATCGCTTTCATTAACTAACACTTGCCTGTACATCTTAGCTATGTCGGCTACAAGCACAAATTTGTGTAATCGAAACCTTAGTAGAATGGAAAAGATGTCTTCCTGTAAAGTAGGTCCTACTCTTAAAATATTGTCTTACAACGCAGTGATGTGGAATGTAATTATAATTCGAGTTGATATTGGACGCTGCTTTCTCCATATGTTCTAGAGCGATATATTCCCCAATAAATTCAATATACTCCCTTTTAATGTTTTGATTTGCTGTCAACCTTTTTTCTAACAAAAAATATCTTTTTGTAGCAATTTCAGCTGAAAACCCAAGTTCCATTGGATTTTTCTTAAATGCAGCCTAACTATAAATTTGTTTGTATGTGGACAGCATTATGTTGTTTTTTCAAAGAACCTTTCACATTCTTCTTCTTCAGCCGTTTGAATTGGTTCGTGACTAGGCTCTTCAATTTTCCAAAAACGTTCTAGAATTGTATCTACTCGTAAGTTCGACTCAATTGCTTAATTTAAGCAATTAATTGTAAACGGACTGGTTGATGATTCGATTTCATTTCTTGGTTTGTTCAATGATGTTGTTTGTTGTTGAACTCAGCAGCGAAGTGAAGTGTTTTTAGTCGAGACGGTAGAACCTGTGACGATCCATCCTAATGTGGTTTTTTGTAGAATTGGCATACCTTCGGTTTTAATCTGCCCAACCATCAACATATCATAAAATAACTCAGCGGCGATAAGCAAGTCTATGGGTCCAGGTACATGAAAGTGTGATGTTGGCTGGTATATTGTAATTTGAAGTTTCCAAACGTGACTGCGGTTGGTACGAAGTGATGGATGGGATAACGACGGCTGTAATAAAGGCTGAGTAACTATTTGTAGATTTTAGTACCAGCGAGCAACTGTTGAAAGCTTCATGGGTAATGCATGTGATGCCGGTAATTTCAATATTTACTTTTTTACGAGAGACACGTAAATATTTTGCAATTTGCCTGTCACAAGATGTAGTTGGGATCCAGAATCCAATAGTGCGCGAACTATGATGGACCCTCCATTGGGTGTTTGTAGTTGTACTCTGGCAGTTCCCAAAATAACTGGGTTTTTAGATGTAGATGCTTGTAGAGTACATGGAAGTAGAAGTGTGTGGTGAGCAGACTTGCAATATTTGAATCTATTAGCAGATGGACAGTTAGTGACTATGTGATTACAGCCTAAACAAGTTAGGCACAGTTTAATCTTCTTTGTAAGGCGAAATCTTTCTGAGACATTCATTTCAACAAATTTTTTACAGTGAAAAACGCTGTGGTATGGTGTAGTTTTGCAAAACGGACAACTTGATGATGATGCTTGGGTTGCGCTGGCAAATGTTGCGGTATGACGGTTTTTATATTGTAGCGAGTGGTTGTTGTTGGTTAGCCGTCCATGCGGTACAATTATTGGTTTTTGAGTATTTGCTTTATTCACGATTTCTAATGTTTTACATCTTTTTTCTAAGATGGTTGAAAGATCACTCTATGTTGGACGTACAAGTTCTCGCGAAAACGATTCGTTTCCATATTTACTGGACACTTCTTCCTCCCATTTAGCTTGAGTTTCTGAATCAAGTTTGGATGTTAAAAGGTACAAAATAATTCCATATGATATTTGGGTTTCTGAAGCAATGGACGTTAATGCTCGAAGATTCATTAACTGAATCAATAAGGTTTCTTAAACTTAAGACATTTGGTTTTGAACATTCTTTGATGTTAAACAACTTTTCTATGTGAGCCTGAAAAATCAGCCCCTTATTGTCATACCTTGATTTTAACAGTTCCAACGCTTGCATATAGTTTTCTGGTGTGATGTCTAACGATTGAATAAGCCTAGCTGCATTATCAGTCAGGCAAGATCGCAGATACTGAAATTTAGAAATAACTAACAGGTTCGGATTGTCATCGACCAATATACAAAACATATTATAAAATTCAGTCCAATCATTTTGACTTCCGTCAAACTTGGTTAATTGTAATGTTGGGAGATGAGTCCTTGATGATTACTGCACGAAGGTGGTTTCATGGTGAGTCATACCAGGTTCTCTAGTTCTATGGGTGGACAAACGCTCCAAAATTTGAGATTTTAATTTGAAATAAGCGCCTTCGCTAAGTCAAATCGGTGATTCGTTTCAAATTGTGACTCATCAAGCGCTTCAAGCTGGCCTTGAATCTTCTCGAAAGATTTAAAATGTCGCTCTAGTAGCGACAGCTTTACTTCTAATTGATGACATACATAATTGCTGTAGTTTAAAACATCTTGCTGTACTCGTTATAGGAGCCTATTGTGTTGTGATTCCTTGGTGTCAATGACTCCATCATACGCAGTAGATACCGGAGTGTGCATAAGAGAACGTTCTTCGTCAGCCATTTTGTTGCGAATTTTGTAATGAAATTCCGGATTAACTATATAATCCGCAGAATTAACTATATATATCCGGCTCGAAGGACCTTTGGAGTGGACAAGCGCTTTTTCTTGCCCGCTGCTGACCTACCAATTTTATGGAATCACTCTATGACCTGTTTATATATGAATTTTGTTTATTGATTTTAGTAGTTTTTACTAACTTATTTTTAAAAGAATATGATGAATAATCTTTATAACTCGATTGTTACAAGAAGGTGTTTGTTCAAAGGGTTTAAGAAGAATGAATTTTAGTAACAAGCATGCCCTTTTATTCAACAAAAACGGTTTGTAGTTATGTACTCAAGTTTACATTTTTTTTGCATAGTCTTTCAATTAGTGTCGCATTAAACTGTTAATGTTGGTCAAAGGGAACGCAATAAAAATTTTGAAACAAAATATTTAGTTCTTCCTACATAGATTTTAAATGAGTGTCGCGAGTAGCTGTAAATTGCAATTATATCTAAGCATGTTTGTTTGTTGCATATACTTGAATGCTTAAAACTACTACATTAATATGGATTTAAATTATATGGCGAAATAATAAAACGCATTACTTCACTCATACCCAGTTGGAAATCCCACAACTATCGAACCGATTTTAACTCTTATGTGACTGACAAGGTATCTGGGTACCTTTTGCGTTTTGAAATTAATTTTTTTGTATAAATTCGCAACCCTCGTACCTGAAACTTCTTGAGAGCTCCTAACTTTTGATATTATATTTATTTTCAGAGCTTTGAAAAAAAATTAGTAGATTCAGATAAGCGTAGCACGCCTGTTCGACAAGGTACCGAGGTACCTTTATACGATTCTATGAATAAATGCACTGTAATTTTTTTTATTGTAAATTATATTGACAGAAAGTAATAAAAATTCAGTTACATATTTACATGTTTACAAAAAAAAATATATGCGTGTTTTCCTTTGCTTCAGACGCAGCTTCGAACAGATTTTGCAACTTCCGGTTAGTGCGATACTGCCACTTTTATCTGTTTGCACTTTTGGCGTATCTGGATGCACAGTAGTATCAAACTATTTTGCACGTATAGTATCTATTACTGTTCGTGTGTGAGTTTTTGTCATCACCTTAGGATCCTTAGGATTTTTAACACGATTCTTTATATTTGCAATAGACAATTGCGGCTACCGACATTTTCTACGCTTGCAAGTATATTTGCCCAATAACTTCTCCATATTATCGAAACCCCCTTTGTAATACTTTATAATTTCGGACTTAGCACTCAAAATGCTTTCGGCTGACGGGGTAAAATGAATGTTGATAATATTATTACAGCATTTTTTTGGCACATAAGACCACATCGTCGACACTGCGAAATATAAAATTTGTGGAAAATTATACCCTAAAATATAGTAATGAACGTGAATAAGTTTTAAGACTTTGGCAAATGTACATGTAATAATAAACTTGTCTGCCTTTATTTGGCTGCATATCAGCTGGTATAAAACGTTCATTTTTTCTCACTGTCCCAACGAGTGTGAGATTCCACGAAGGTAATGCTTAGTGCCAGTTCAAGAGTTGTAAAAAAATTACCGGTTGTGACATTCCTTCCTGAGTTCTTATATGGACTAACAAGATAGTCCTGTCTACCACATTTGTCTGGCGCTCACTTTCTGTTGGTTTACCAGTATACAATTGGATATGTAAGGGGAAGGAGTTGGAAGCATCACAAGCCCAAAATATTTTTATCCTATACTTTTCAGGCATATATTGTGTAAATTTCACATTTACCTTTCCAATTTTGTAGCAAAATCGTTTATTTTTCACAAGATTTGTATGAAGGTACCCGGGTACCTTGTCGTACAAAACAAGTAGTTTGTTTTTGTCAATCACATAAGGGTTAATGAAATTTAGAACATAAATAGATATGTGTCTATAAAGTCATATAGGCCATGGCAATTTTCAAAACTAGGACCAGGAGGAAGTAATGGGGACACTTTCTGAGTCTCAACTGAACTTTTAAATATACATAGATACTCCTTCGTTTAGAAGGAGACATACGCCATAAATAAAATCCGGTAGAATGTATTATTTTTGCACGCACAAACATTTTTTCTATTTAGTTAAATTTTTGTTTTGTTTTATGATATACATATAAAAAATGTTGTACCAATATATTCTTAGACTTAAGTTAACGGGAAGTCGAAAGGAGAAAATGTGCTTATTCCGCGCATTCCCTTCACTCGCACCAACATGCCATTCAACTTCAAGCGATTGCAGTTCCCCTTTCGCCTTGCTTTTTCAATAACAATCAACAAGTCACAGGGACAGTCACTACAGGTGTGCCGACTGAATTTAGAAACTCCATGTTTTTCACATGGCCAGTTATATGTTTCGTGTTCAAGAGTTGGACAACCAAAAAATTTATATGTTCTTGCTGAAGGGAGTAAAACAAAGATATTGTCTACACCGAAGCGCTTAAATAAAACGTTTATTATTTTTATGTATGTAGTTGTAATATTAAGTTATTATACAGAAATATACTTATGTATATAAATACTGTTTCTTACAAAAGTTTTATTTCATGACGATGGGGGTATCGAAGCACACCGGGTTTAGCTAGTAAATACACAAAAATAGTGCACCAAAATAATGAGTACTAAAATATGTATCATCTCAGTGCTGTTTAAAAATTTTTCATCTGACAACTTTAATAACATAAGGCACCACACCATGTGTGGACCTGTACATATGAGTGAATTATATAATTCCTTTTGCTCATATGGATTTTGGCATACAAACGTAAGAAAGAGCTACGGAAAGAGAAAAATCCAATGAATTAACTGAACCAACTGAACTGAAAACGATCAGTAAAGTGAGTGATTTACCTCGCTCAATTGAGTCAATGACTCCATGGAATTAATTTATTCAGGAGTCATACAACTCTTCATTACACATCAAGGTTAACAATACAACCACTCATGATCGTCGAAGGCTTAACCGGTGCTGATCGGAAGGATTTTTATTTGTATTTCAATAACCGATTAATTAAACTAAGTTCTTATATTGAATGACTCGATACAGTTTTAAAATATTTCACACTCTCTCTTTAAAATATCCTGAAGCTTGTGCACAACCACCCGGTGGCGTTTTTTAAGCGACTTTGTCATATTGATATTTTCATCTATGATTCATCCTTAAGAAGTAGGTCTCAAGGCCAAATATATATGAAAATATCGTAATGTTGATGAAGTTGTGGGACAACGTCATAGCCAAAGATACTTTTGCAGACATTTTTGGTATAGATTCACCGTATAAAAGAAAGTTGAAAGTAATCGACATTGTCTGTTATTATTCGTTACAAAACTGAACTCTGCTGGAGTTTGTCTGCTACATGAATTCGTCAATGGTTAAATACCGTTTTTTTTGTTCTGTTTATTACTTAAATTTATTCTATATTTTCCTTATTATTGAAGGTTTTACAAATATATGTACATATTTCAGTTAAAGTATTGGTCTGTCTGCGTACACATATTTTGCATTATTTTGTGCAAAATGTTGCAAAATCTTGCAAAATGTTGTCTGCGTACTCCAAATCTCTTGCAGCGAGAGAGCCAAAAAGAGAATTTTTTGACAGTTGGAATTTAGAGAACTTGCAAAATGTTGCTGGAGAAATTTCTGCTTGCAAGATTTCGCAACTAGTTTGAACAGCTGTTTTTATTTACTGTTTGAATGAAATAATTCTTGTGAAATAAAAATAAAAATTGAAATTTAACAATGCAGAGGCAAGTAGTTAGAATTGTGTTGATTTTTAACGTTTATAATAAATTATAATTAACAAAACATTTTACTTCGTGCTAGAAACGTCCAAATATACAGTGCGACCGTGATGTAAGTGGATTGGAGATATATGCTAAAATTCTTTTGCTTTGTTTTCTCAATTGTTTACTAACCGATCAGCTGTTTTCTTGCAAGATTTTACTGGATGCTGTCTGCGTACTTTTTCAGATATTTTCAGCCGACAGAGTAAAATTGGTCTTACTCTCCCAAAAAAAGTTACTGAGTATTTGCTACTGGAAAAGTACGCAGACAGACCTATTGTTTAGTCTGAAATGTGAAGTGTTGTTAAAACAGCAGTGAATGTAATAAAATTTTTTGTAAAATAATTAAATATAATATAGCAAGGGTTGATAAAACTGTAGTGAATTTAAAGGAACAAATTTGCAAATTAAACGTAATCAGGTAAGTGAGTTGAAATGTTTTCAAAAAAATCTTTAAAAAGCGCCGTTAAAAAAAGCAAAACCAATACTTACTACGTTTGAGCAAGCTTGAGCAAAAGATAAATATTGGTGAAAGTGCTCTAAAAAAATTATTCTTCGGAGTGTAGATCCTGGGAAATATTATCACTTAGGACTAAGACACCAATTATTGAAAATTTACAACAGCATTGCGAACAATGATACCATAATAATCGACATAGCAATTGATGGAGTTCCTCTATTTAAAATTACTAACAAATCATTGTGGTCCATTCTAGGCAAAGTCGTTAGTCCCAACATAAAATCTGTTTCCTTATTTGGAGCTGTTTTCTCTGGAAGCTTTACCTGTAACAATTAATGCAATTTTGAGAAAACAAGTTGAATTGGGGATCAAGCTCGATCAATGTGTGAAAAGGCAAGATGAATTAGCAAAGATGTTGGGAGAAAACAATATTTTATTAAGCCGAAATCTTAGCAATTTTTCTGCGGCCTTTAACCGCTTTCCTGTAAAGTCTGATGAGAACCTTAGAACAACAGAAGATGAGCTTATGGGTGATAATCGTGAAAATATAGTGAATTAAAAATAGTTAAATATAATAACAGGAAAATAATCATAAACATATTTTTATTTTCCCAAGGTTACTTCTATGCGACGTTTGCTTTAGGTTAGGTTAGGTTAGAGGGCCGTTGTCCCTGGCGGGACAATCCACTTGGGTCCGTCAATTCGGTCCCTTTGTGATACCCTTAAGCAGAGGACCTCTTAAGGGATGTCCTCCGCCGTTTCAAACCATCCTGTACCCCTGAGGAAGGATGATATCCCTGATAGCTCCATGTTTGCCAGGCTGTCTAAGTCTGACAGGAATCGGGAGCCCAGCGCCGCTGCCCTTGCATTAGCGAGGGCAGGACACTGACACAGAAGATGGAGGACAGTTTCTTCCTCCTCCTTGCCACGAGACAGTTAGCCACACTATCCCACCTAAGTTGAGCTAGTTTGTATGATTCGCTTTGAATCAGAGACTTGCATCGCGCTAATGGAATGCCAGTAAAGTGACTGATCATTGAACTGTTCAATTCAGTCCCTTGTCTGGCAATCTCATCCGCAGTATGGTTGCCTGGACATCCAGAATGCCCTGGCACCCAAACCAGTGTCACCCTCGAATGTCTCGCTATCTCGTTGATAGACAGTCGGCATTCGACCACAGTTTTTGATGTACTGTACACACCACTAATAGCAGAGATGGCTGCCTTGCTATCGGTAACAATGAAGATATCATTCGATATCCTATAGTACCTTAGCCACCTCGCTGCCCGAGTAATAGCAGAGATTTCGGCCTGTAAGACAGTACAACCGTCCTGGAGCCGGAATGGAGATCTAACATTGAAGTTCCACATAGAAGCCTCCGCCCGTTCTTATTCCCCTTTTGGATCCGTAAGTGAAAACTCTAACTGAATCCTCGGGAAAGGAAAGCCTGTCCACCTGTTCCCTGTCAACGACAATGGAACGGAAAAGCCCACCAAAGAAGGGTCTTGTTACAAAGTAGTCAATGTTGGCATGGATTTCCGAGTGCTCTCTTAAAATCATAGCATGCCCATAGTCAGTCCTAGTCCATGGACATACTGTATTGACCGCTGAGAATAGAGCCAGTTTTCTGGCCAGAATGTCAACCGGGAGCCAGTTTAGCATTGCAAAAATTGCTCCCGTTGGTGTAGATCGTAGTGCGCCTGTCATCAGTCTCGCTACGACCCGAAAGACTTTTTCAAAGGTCCTGCGATGAGCCTGCTTGTCCATCGCATTCCACCAAACCAATACCCCGTAAAAGAGTACTGGTTTAATAACAGCCTCAAGGATCCAATTGATCCCCTTAGGGTTGATACCCCATTTGAGGCCTACTGCCCTTTTGCATGTATAAATAGCCACTAAGGCCCTTTCCGCTCTCGCCTGTATGTTCTGATTCCATGATAGCTTACTATCCAGAATCACACCCAGGTACTTGGCGGTTTTAGATAGTTCCAAGGAGGTGCCGTTAAGCTTTGGGTGTATAAAGTTATCGGTCTTGTACCTCCTAGTGAAGAGCACCAACTCAGTCTTGGCTGGGTTGATGCCGAGCCCACAGCTGACGCTGCACCTACTCAGCAGAGCCAGCGCAGACTCCATACACTGAGATATGGTATCCAAGTGCTTACCCGATATCGCCACCGCTACGTCATCCGCGTACGCGACAGTCATAATCTGTCTGCACAGAGGTGACAGAACACCTCCCTGTGGAGTGCCCCGATAGACTGCTCTATACTCAGTGACATCCCCAATCGAGGCCCTGACTACCCTGAAAGTAGTAAGTTTCTAACAAACCGGCATAAATTGTCATCAATCCCTACCGCTGCCATCCCATTGATAATGGAATCGGGGTTGACATAGTTGAAAGCACCCTCTATGTCCAGAAAAGCCCCCATAGTAAATTCCCTATACTCAAGAGATTTTTCTATGTGGCCCACTAGAGAATGTAGTGCCGTTTCCACAGATTTGCCTTTAGTGTAGGCGTGCTGTGATTTGGAGAGAAGCTCATTCGGAATGGTCATTCTCAGATGAATATCAATTACTCTTTCTAAAGTTTTGAGTAAAAAAGAAGTAAGACTTGTCGGTCTGAAGTCTTTAGGCTTAGTGTGTGACGTCTTACCCCCTTTCGGGATAAAGACAACCTTGCACGTACGCCAAAATATAGGTATATAAGCCCTCCTAAGGCATTCACTGTAAATTACCGTGAGCCAAGGTAGGACAATGTCCGCATTTCTCTGTAGATCCGCTGGAATTATTCCATCTGGTCCCGGAGATTTGAACGGATCGAAGCTGTGTACAGCCCAGCGGAGCCTATCCATATCCAATGGAATTGTGACTGCGCCTGTCGCCAAGCTGCCATCGGCAGTGCCTGTTAAAGGTGCCGCCTGGCTGCCAGGAAAATGAGTGTCGAGTAGTACGCTTAGCGTCTCTTGACTACTCATGGTCCAGTTACCACAGGGTTTCTGTATGTAGCTGGGTACAACCGGTGCGGTTGATAGCATCTTACGCAGCCTGTTGGTTTCAGATGAACCCTCCACATTACTGCATAAAGCCCTCCAAGACCTCCTTTTTGCGTTCCTGACAAGATTCTTGAAGCGATTCACGGAGGTTTTGTATGCCGACCAGTCGCCTGATCGTTTAGCCTCGTTGAATAGCCTACGACATTCCTTTCGTGAATGTGCAATTTCCGGGCTCCACCATGGTGGTCTGGCCCTTCCCCTGCAAACCGTTGGTTTGCAAGCCACATTAGTAGCACAGCGGAACGATTCACTTAGAATCTCCACAGCAGAGTCGATGTCCCCAATATTTCTAATAATTGGAGACGTCGATAAGGAGTTGCAGATTACATTGTTCTGTAGCTCCCAGTCAGTCTTCTTTCTGTTAACTATAGGATTGAATCTACTTACACCTAACCCTATGTTAAAGTCAATATAGCGATGATCGGATAGGGAGCAGTCATCCGCAACCCTCCAACCGCTAACCAGATTGGTGTGCTCTGCACTAACCAATGTTACATCTAAAACCTCTCTACGGTTAGACACAATAAAAGTGGGTTCTGAACCCCTGTTGACAATTTCAAGATTATTATTTAAAATGAAATCGAAGAGACACTCACCCCGCTCGTTAGTATCGCTACTACCCCAGGAGATGTGGTGTGAATTGGCGTCAGCACTTATTATTATAGGCGTCCTCGTGCTTATCGCCCTTGACACAATGCCACGCACCTTGCCATTTGGTGGACTGCCCTCATGGTCATGCGCCATATAGCTCGAGACCACCCAAACCGTACCGGACGGGGTCTCCAGAGCAGCTGCTACAGTATCCCCATCACTGAAATCAGATAGGATAAAGATACGCAAAGAGTTTTTAGCCAAGATACAAGATCTAATATTACCTGTGCCTTTGGCAAACAATAGCTTGTAGCCCTTTAGTGTCAGTCCATGAACCCGTCCTTGGTGGACCCAGGGTTCTTGGACCATAACCAGCTCCTCCTTCCTCTCTACCACCCGGAGAAGCATCGCAGCGGATGCTGCTTTAGAGTGGTGAAGGTTTATCTGCGTCACCTTCACCATCATGTAGCGCAATTATGGTGGTGTTGGCGTCCTCTTGGCTGGATTCCAAGAGGGCGTCAGTGTCCTCATCCGCGACTGCCATCCGTTCAAAGAAGCCACCCACCATGTCTGAGACTGAGTGGGTGTCCTCTTGCCCGCATGAAGCTGCGTCCGACACACCAGCAGCAGCGCAGTCAACAGCGCCGTTGGCAGCGTCATCCCCTCGGTTGCGGTTCTTCCTGACATCGGTCCGGTAGAGGCGCAACAGAATCGTACTGAAACAGTAAAACATTTTGTTGCCCCTCTTACGGATCGGTGCCAGAGATTCTTTGTTAAGAATCAGAACCACCTCCCTTCTAGACCTCTCGGGTGCATTCACCTTAGCTACCCTCCAGTCATGGGTGGGTAGATCCGGGTTACAGTCCTTAAGGATCTCAAGGATCTCCTTCGGGGAAGAAGGTTCAGCAGGAATTATGGTCAAGGCTCTTGGTCTTCTGGGTATGTCTTCCACGGAAACCACATCCAGCCTAGAGCCATCCCACACCTCGCCAATAGCTTCGATGGCCTTTTTCAACAGAGACGCTGAGCGTTCATCCGTGCAGGCCATCAATTTAACGCCGTGCTGGTTTCAGCCAGCATCGACGCATTGAGGCGGCGGTCCCGGATTCTCCTTGCGGATCTTCCAGAACACTCCCGCCAGTTTTTGGTTGACCAAGTCCCATCTGGCATGGGAAATGGCACCGTCTGATGCATCCCTATCGATTATGGCCCTTATGAGCTTGCCTTTGGCGATCTCACTAAAGGTGCCTTTCGAAGGGATGTTCTTAGGACGTTTTGCCCTAGAAGCCCTAGCTGCATCGTTCTCCTCTTCCGAACGTTGCCGTTTAGGCGCCGCAACCGTGGCAGGTGCGGGGGAGGAGTTTATTTGCAGCCTCGACACATGAGTCTGTGCCCACTTTAGAGAGGCTGCCTGCTTTTCAGAAAGCTGGTCAGCCGGGATCGCACCGAGGTGCGAAATGGTTCTTAAGGCGGAGCGCCTCGCATCATTGGCCCTGCGTGAAGGATTTTTGCGCGAAGGATTACTGATGTTTTTCCCGGGATTGGCAGTGGGTGACGCAGTACTGTGGCTAGAAATAATCCTCTTTGCCTTTTCCTGCGCAATGTGCGCTTTGGAGGTGACGGGTTTGGACGGCTTAGGCCTTTCCATTCCCTTCGCACCCGAAGAAGGGGTTTTTACCGTTTTACCGGTAAGGACCTGAGCAGCTTTTGAGGTACTTGGAGCGAAAGACAGAGGTACCTCGCTGCTAGTGCTAGGGCAGCCACCCGTTGCCGGGTGTTTTGCCCCTTTTTCAACAGCAATCAGCCTGGTTAATCCAGGCTGATTGCCCACCACGTCAGTAGTCCGCAGACTGGTCGGGCTTGATGTGGACACCCGGCCAGCCTGAGCAGCAGTAGCTTTCGATTCACCGCGGCCTGCTACTTGCGCGGGAATAGGGTCCCCGGAGATTGTTAAGCCCCTAACCGGGTACGTGGGGCTTGGCTTTTTCTTTTTCATTTTTTTTTTTGGTGGGTTTAAGGTTGCATTTTATACCTACTGCCAGGTTAAAAAGCTGCCGACCCACCTGGATACAGACGCAGACCATCAGCCGCCCCAATTGGGATACAGACGCTGATGGATTTGGACATGGTCCCTTGGACCGAAAAACGGACTGACTCGATAGCCACCCCATGGGGAAAAACAGACGCTATCGAGTCCGGGAAGGGTGATTCTTGGACGGTAATTAGTTGTTGGCTACTCTGGCATGGGTGACCCTACCAGGGGCTACTGATATCAGCTGCCCCCGCCAGTACAGACCGGTCAACTAGACCTAAGCCTCCACATCGCGACAAGATGACCACCCAGCGTGGAGGGACGTTTGCTTTGCTTAAACAAGAACTTGGAGAGAATTTTTTACCCAGATCTACTATCTCAGTACAACTGATGGCACCAAAGGCTAGAAAGCACTGAAACTGTATTCAAACTTTATAACAGCTTTGACAGGTGAGTATTACTGGCCAGTTTATTTCGAAAATAAATATTTTATCCTATTTTAACATTCTTTCTATATATTTTCATAGACTGCACAAGCTTCAACACTTTTGAAGAATTTCTTGCCTATTTCCGTTCAGCTGTCACAAAATTAAAAAACCGTGACGCTAAACGCCACTATAGAGCAAAAGATGATACTCAAAAATCTATATCCAACGAGTAAACAGCAGATTCAAAAATTACTTTTTCAACATAAAAGAAGTCAAGACAATAAAAAAATTTAAATTTTATTATTTTGCGTTAATTCAAACGAAAACTTTTAACTTGTGTGCCAATTGAAACTAATTGTTTATAATATTATGTGTGCCTTTAATTACTTTTTTTAATACAGAAAATTATGTTACATAAACACGTATTGTATAATGCTTACTAGTGTTGAAACTTAAGGACATTTTCACACATGTATCTCTAGCACAGCGACTTATATAAGCTGTTTCATATATGAATCGCTTGTAGTAAAATTCTGTAAAAGTCTTGGTTATAACGACAAATACAATAATAATTCACAGACGATTCAAAGTAATATTGTGCGCTACAAGTCTCCACGTTGGCGACACATAACACAAAAATTCACTAATGAAACTAGATGATATTGTCTATTAGTCCTCAAAACATAAAAATTCGCTTATGAAAGTTGATGATATTGTCTGTTGGGAGTCACAAAAAAATGGACACCTACAAGACAAAATCAACTTTGGTCATCTATGACAGTTTGGACAAATACTTAAAAAATTCATATATGACACCATAGCAAAATCAACACTTGTCATCGATGATTTAATATTGTCAGCGTTTGTCACGTTGATTCACTATGACATTCGCCACCGGGCAGGTATGGGCACCACTACATTGAAAGTTTTGCATGAGTGGCATTGTATTGGTGTTTTATGCTCTTTTTTTGGCTAGACTAAGCTCAATTTCGTTACTCTGCTTCGCTCATCAATTTTGTGTATGTACACATCGTTCGCTCTTTTGCATTTTCATTTTTCTTTTGCCCATACTGGTGGACAACCCTAGATGTTTATGATATTGATACTGAATTTGTTTTCAAGTTAGCAAATGTTTCTTTTAAATAAAAAGCAGTGAAAATTATCTAAAAAATAGTACATGTATTACAAATACCAAAAAATAGTTTTAATTATTTAAATTTTCATTTAAAAATCGATTATTTATTAACGACAAGATTGTTAAAACTTCAATGTGTTCAAAACAACTTTAACCAATCATTCACAACATTTAACACATTTTGACATAGCATCACAAACCATTTGGTAAATACTGAACGTAACATACTCGTAGATATTTTAAGAAAGCTTTAAGCTTCTCACTGTATTTGTATCAAAAAAATTATATGCCCAGAAATCAAGTTCTTGAGCTGCAAAATATGGTTTCATCTTTACTGTCGTTTATATTATATGCAATAGAAGAAATTGTAAATAAAGAAGATTTTAAATGCTTATTAAATTTTTGTTGAAACCCATTTCAGAAAACAGAAACCCAATACAAGCTGTTTAAAATTTTAAAACATCTAAATTTGTATCAAGATCTGAAAGTATTTATGATTTCAAATGAGATATTTGAGGTGGTTATTAATGGTCATCTTACTTTGGGTCCAGAAAATATTTATGTAATACCTTTGAAATTTACATTTGAGAAAATTTTTCAGATTCCAAACCTTTTAGAAAAATTCAAACATGTTTTTGGATAAGAACATTTTGTGTAATTTCGCAAGTGGCAAATTATTTAATAGTATTGTATAAATAAAGGTTAGATATGTAAATATACATATTAGGGATAAATAATTATATACATAAGTGGAAAATAAGTATGTATATGTTTACGAATTCTGGATCTCTGGAATCAGATAATTTCGACAAAACTTTTGTTTTTTTTGACGTAAATTAAACGTCTTTACCACAGACGTCTTTCCAGTCTGCAGACATTCTACTCAGTGAAGTTTATAACGCATTCGAAATACATTGCTTCACTTACAGTAGCATTGCTTGTTCTTGGATACATTTTTATATTTAAAGAACAATTTCCAACCAGCATTATTTTTTCCTATTCTTGGAATAAAGTAACAACTCCGGTTCTTATTGGCGTATTCAATAAAAGCCCTTCGCTTTGTTGATTCTTTCTACAATAACTTTAAATTCTGCAATAAACAATTAGCTACATAAGCAATGACTAAATATATGTATGCATACATATGTAAATAACCATGTTTTCTTATCTTTACAGATGTAAGAATTATCCCTGTTCTCAAGCTGTTTTACCTTTTCGTGGCCTTTGCCACAGATAATAGAGCAAGGAGACAATGTCCTGCTATCTTTTTGATTGGTACTCGGGCTGAGCCATTCCTTCTCTGATGTAATCTCATCTTCAATTCCCAACTAAAATAAGCACAAGAATTTCTTCTTTTAAAGCCTAGTACTCTGTTTAAAATTTCATGTGAAATTCTGACAGAACCCATACAAAAAATTATCAATCGAAATATTTGTGGAAAAATGTTGCTAAGCTAGTACTCTGTTTTAATTATGAGAAACATGTGAAATAATATGAATGTTATTTATTTCCTACGAAAATTTTTTGACACTAAAAATGTTCTCATTGAAAATGGAAAACATAATGTCAATTAAAAAGGAAAAAAACTGAGACTGAAATAACTGATGTTGCGCAACATTTTCCACAAATTCAAACAGAGTACTAGGCTTAAGATTTAAAACAATGTCAAACGAAAAAAGATATTACTTCATATGTAGTAAGTACTATATATTCACGAATATTTATATTGCTACATACATATATTAAATTGAATTAAGATTTATAGGCTAATTGTTCGAAAAATTTGTTTTTAAATCTCACAAAGGAAAGTCAACATCAGTTTTATTCAACTTACACAGTACTGAGATTTAAAAACAAAAAAATATTTCGAACTATTAGCCTATGAATCTTAATTCAATTTAATATAGCAATATAAATGTTCGTGAAAATACTAACTACATACAATTTAAGCTATGGCTTGAACTACCAATAATAAAATGGGAAAACGTTCACATGTACTTAAGTAGAAAATTCAAACCAAAAAAGTTTGGCTTAGGTATGATGGAACAAAAGAATTCAGAAAAATGGGAAATGAAGAACCAATATTTTAACGAAAATTGAATATGAGAAGTTATCACATTCATATTATTAAGTTATTACATTTTGGTTAGTACGAAATTCCCCAACCCTATCAGCAGCCGATGGCTCTGGAAAAAGCAAAAGAGATATTGGAATATTGGAAATATTAATCGTCAGGGTTGGGGAATTTCGTACTAACCAAAATGTAATAACTTAATAATATGAATGTGATAACTTCTCATATTCAATTTTCGTTAAAATATTGGTTAAATAGTTGATATTCCTACTAACTAGCACCACTTGCAAAAGTGGAAAAATTGAACAAAGAACGCTGATGAGATGGCGTAGCGGCCTCGAAATCAGTACTGATCCGTTCTGCTGGTTTGATGATTAATGAAAATATTCTTAATATTCCAATCTTAATATAAAAATAATAAATAGAATTTAAAAACAAATTCATTTATTAATAAAAAATAACAAAAAATAATTTGCAGTCATGCAGATTCGAACTTAAGCCCATTGAAAAATTAACAATTTACATAAAGAAAAAGTTCGACTAACAAAAATTCATACATAATTTATATAACATCATATTATTTAATGATGATAATAATACTGATTATTGCTCTTGGAAGCGAGAAATGAATTAGATACAAACTATGGGCCACATAGAGATTATAACAAGGAATAGGAATTTGCTAATAGCAATTCAAGTTATTGTTCATATATAGCCTTTAATACCGAGTTCATTTTCTTTCAAATTCAAAGTACTATGACAAGTTTTAGCTTGAAATCTATAAAGAAAGAGGAACAGCACTCTCCTTCGTCGGCCTTGTAGCAAAGAATTAGCCAGTGGAGTTAAAACGTTCAAATTACTGCAAGAAAATTGTCTATCTTCTCATCTATCCTCATCTGTCCCCTCAATACTATCCCTCCACTTCTTTCTAGCTCCAGCGCAATGCACTGGTCAAAGTTAAAAAAAATTTTAATTGCCGCTATGGCATATAGAAGAGATTAGAAGCCTGATAGTTAGATCAAGGGGTCGAGAGGATATACATAACTACACACATATTCTTAAAAAAACATTTGAAAGGGGGAAAATATCATGGCAGTTTATCAGAAACAGCCAATTATTTAGTTATGGGATTAATGCAGTTTAATCCTCATAAATCTAATTATACATATGTTCTGAGATAACCCCAACGAATTGATAGATCGACTGCGGCTACTACTTGCATCAGAGTCTGCCAATCATAAGAGATTATCTTAATTATTGAACAATTACGTGGAGCACATATATTAGAATAAACTAATGAGTAATACAAGTTTAAATCATAACAAAACATAGTAATATATTTTTAATATCAATGAAACGATCTATATTGGATAGAAAATTTTATGACATTAATGCTTAAATATGATTTCGGCCATGTGGCCGCCACACACATCTGGAACACCAATTTTCACAAAGTTTTCGCAGCATTTGCGGCCGTATCTCGCCGATAACTCTTCGAAAGTTGATTTCCAGGTGTTCAATTGTTTGTGGTTTATCGACGTACACAAGTGACTTTACATAACCCCATTAGATTTTGGGGGCCAATTAATTGGACCATTTCGTGAAATTTTTTTTTCGTCAAAAGTTTCCTTGAGTAAATCAATTGTAGCGCCCGCTGTGTGGCATGTGGCTCTGTCCTGTTGGAGCCACATATCAGCAAGATTAATGCCAGCTACTTGAGGTACGAAAAAACTTCGAATCATGTTCCTACACCGTTCACCATTGACAGTAACATTCTGACCATCATCGTTTTTGAAGACATATGGGCCAATGACTCCGCCAGCCCATAAAGCGTACCAAACAGTAATTTTCTGTGGATGCAATGGTGTTTCGACAAAAGCTTGTGGATTCTCTTCACTCCAAATGCGACAATTCTGTTTATTTACGTACCCATTCAACCAAAAATGGGCTTCATGGGAAAATAAAATGTTGAATGGAAATTCAAAATCAATATCATTTTGTGCTTCAGCCCATTCGCTGAATTGGCGGCGCATACGATGGTCGTTTGGCTTTAACTCCTGCACAAGTTGAATCTTGATAGCTTTTAAGACAAGATCTTTGCGTAAAATCTTCTATAAAGTGGAAGGACACAATCCCAGTTGCGGAGAATGGCGACGATATGATTTATTAGGATCATCTTCAATGCTTTCCTCTACAGCGGCTATAGATTCTTCAGTGCGCACTGTTCGGCGTCTCACAGGATGCACATTATCAGTAACAGTAAATGTGGTCCAAAAACGATCTATTGTTTTTCGAATTAGCAGCTCTGAAGGACGAATATGTACGCCATAAAATGGACGAAGTGCACGATACGTTTGACGAACAGAACCATTATTTTGATTAAAAATTTCCACAATTTGCACGCGTTGCTCTGGTGTAGTCGATCCATAACCAAATGTCAAAGCAAACTAAACAAAAAGCAACTATCAGCTGTTAAATGGGCAGTCAAAGCAGTGATGCCAACTCAAAGTTGTATCACTCTATAAAAACCCCCTTTACTTAGGTATATATTCTTTCACATATTTTAAACAAAATATTACTGTTGACAAATTCGGACATTATCTAAACTATAGAAGTGAAAGAATTTCCACGAAAAAAGCTCCTAAATTGTTAAGGCTATTTATGGATACGAAAAATAACATTGATGTCTTTTGTACAACGTAGAGTAGTGATGAAAGGCATAGACGACTGTTGGTAAGCTGATTTAGTTTAAATAGGAAATTATTCGTCAGATAATAGAAGTTATCGATTTTTGTTGCCTGTAATTGATACAACCAATTTTTCAATTGATGCGAGCACCAAAGAACTTGCAAGCAGACAATGGTAAAGAATTTTACAATAAACACTTTGCTACATACTTTTGATAAAAGTTATTCTCCAGAGATTTTCGCAATCAAAAGAGTTCGGAATAAGTCACCTTCAATAAAATTTTGGAAATCCTATTGAAGGTGAGTTATATACGGAAAAACATTCAAAAACCAGATATCCAAATACATATCTAGTTGAAGGGGTCCTTCAAACTAAAGGAGATAAGATGTTTGGTAAGTGGCTGGGATTTTTTAATCAACACTATTCTTAGATAATCAAGGATTCTTGGGTAAGAAAGATAGACGGCAATAGTAAGTCCACAACAACAATAACATCAATAATTAAATTGTAAATTTAAAGTAAGAAAATTAAATAAAAATGTTATTTACAATCAAACAATCATAATATCAATTATATTAGCCCTGAGCTGCAATTCATCGGACCTATCTGCTACAGTACAATACGCATATAAGAAAGTCTAAAAATGCACCGATTTTCTTTCTTATATGCGAGCTTTCAAAGAAAACACGCATATAAGAATAATACTTTCTTATGCCTGTGACACGCATGTACATAAGAAAGATATTTTCTTATATACATCAGTAACAGAATTTAAAAAATTTCCAATAGAAATATATAATTGAAATAAAACTGTTTAATAATACATACTACACATCATTTTGTACTAAATTTCGATTATTTGTCGTACAGATATAAATATGTAAGTACACAACTAAGGATAGAAACATAACAAAAACTAAACAGGTGATTGCACTTCAATAAAATCACATTTGGTAATTGTAAATTATACACAAAAAAAACCTATTTTAACCGAGGCTAAAAAAAATTCAATTGTGAGAATATATACTACTTTCTTATACACGAACCATTTTCTATGGAATGAGTAGAATTTTTCTTCAGAATTTGCTTCTTATAGAAGAGTTTTTCTTATAAGAGAGTTTCTTATATGAGGATTATTTAGCACGCAGATTTATACAAATGTGCACGGTGTCTGAAGATGTCTTTCTTATAACCGAGTTTTTCTTATAAGCGAGTTTCTTATATGCGTATTGTACTGTAATTACTTTCCACCTATTGACCTGAACTGTGCTTATTGATCTTCCAACTAATATCTTTAAGTGAATCTATTACGAATTGAAGGTAGTATTGTAGTTAATACGTATATGAATAATTCTAAAGCTCGTACACTGCATGAGTTTTCGATTAATAAACCGCCAGGGTATAAAATAAAAAGATTTTATCTAAAATAAATTCCAGATGATAAGTACAATACCCTTTCACGTGAATGATCAGGACGGTGACTTAATCAACTTCTGAGCAAAAGGAATTAATATATTTAAAAATTTAAGACCAACTGAATAATGATAACATACAACACAAGTATACCGAAAAAATACAGCAACATTTAATATACATATATATATATATATATATATATATATATATATATACATATATATATATATATATATATATATATATATATTGTTACGTTTTTAGACCTTTTCGTAAAAACGTTTTTTACTTATCCTTCAAGGATTCGTTTAATTGCCTCAGATTAAAAACACTGACAATTAACTTTAGAAATATAATGCGGCAACACTTTATTTACTACTTTATTAACACGAGTATTTGTACTACTAAACACGTAGCGATGTAAACACGTCTAGATTTAAAATCACACTGATGCCGCTGATTACTGGCAGCGACTTTATATAGCAAAATGACATCGTCTGGTAACTTCGTGAAGCATCTGGTCATGGTTGTTGTTGGTTGTGCTTTACTTAACATGTAGCTATATACGTGTGTTTGTTGATATGACAATGCTGTCTTGTGTGTTTTGTTTATTGTAACTATGTGCGGTTGTATGTATGAGTGTTCTGTGTGTTGCGTAGTTTTGTTTCTTCTTGTGCTATGTCGGTATGTTTATGTGTATATTTGTGTGTATGTTGCTGTGTATATTTGTGTACATGTTTAGCTTTTATTAACAACGAATACTTGAGTACAAGATCATTAAGAATAAATCATCATCTCTTAGCATTGATGTTGCTTGGTTTTTCGTTGATGTTATTTACACTTATTATCGCACAGCCTCGAATGATGTTGTATATTCTCAACGATGTATCCGGAATATTCCATTTCCGTTAATTCAAATATTATCTACTTTGTGTTGACCAGGGTTGTAACATTTTGACAACTAGAGATGATTTGGCAGTGCTGCCAAGTACATATAGCCACATTGTCGTTATATTTGAATCTATTTTGAAACTTTGTAACACTGCCGCCCACTTAAGCCTGTTCGACCCGAATAGGCATACAATCAACTCTTCCATAGCGCGCCAATCGTTCGAGATGTACTATCTTCATTTCGACCTTGGGCTATTGTGCTTCTGTATCCGGTACACAACGTCATTCACTCTCTTAATCACTTTATACGGGCCATCCCAGTGAGTCTGTAATTTTGGGGACCAATTGACCTTCCATAAATCCCTCCGAATTTGCTGCGCGGTCATATCTAGCCTTCATTTTGTCACTGACCATCTTGATTCTATTACGCACGAAATCATGCAGTTCGTTTAAGTTCTCCTGCTCTTGGGACGAAGTGGCTTCTTCTTCTACAGCTGGCTTAACACTAAATTCCAAGTCACCAGGCAGTTTTAATTCCGTCCCGAAGATAATTTTAGCTGGCGTTCTCGATGTGGAGTCGTGTACAGCTGACCTAAAATTTGGGAATGTGCTCGTCCCAATCCCTCTGATGGTTGCTTACCACTTTTCGCAGGTACTCTTCTAAGGTGCGATTGAACCTCTCTACCATGCCGTCAGACTGTGGATGCAACGGCGTTGTTCTGGTTTTTTTTATCCCATATAATTCGCACATTTCCCTGAATATGGCAGACTCGAAATTCCTTCCTTGGTCGGAATGTAATTCTATTGGGACACCATAGCGACATACCCAGTTGTTGACGAATGCATTTACAACTGTCTTTGCTTCTTGGTTAGGTATAGCATATACCTCTGGCCATTTACTGAAATAGTCCATTACCACAAGAACATAACGATTTCCGGCTTCAGTGACGGGAAAAGGACCTGCTACATCCATTGCGATCCGCTCCAATGGTGCTCCTGAGTTGTATTGCTGTAGCTGTCCCTGGCTTCTTCTTACTGGGCCTTTGGCTGCTATGCACTGTGGGCAGTTTGCTATCCAGTCGGCTACGGCTTGTTGACATCCAACCCAATAAAAACGCTGCTTCAGTTTCTCAAGTGTTTTTGTTACTCCAAGATGATCGCCACTAGGTCCATTGTGAAATTCTTGCAGAACTTTACTTATCTTGGAACATGGCACAACTATCAAATTTGAAGTTGTTTTGCCATCTACACTTTCCCATACGCGGTATAGGCACCCTTTTATTACCTTGAGGCTGTTCCACTGAGCCCAATAAGATTTGGCGAGTGGACTCTCAGCCGAAATTTCATTCCGCGACGGTCTTCTGTCCTCCTCTTTGACTGCTATAATTTTCCCCAGTATATTGTCGTCCCTCTGTGCCGCTGACCAGTCTTCATCAGAGTCGATGTGCATTAGCCGAACATCAACAACGCCTTCCTTTTGTTCGGTTCTAACGCAATGTTTACACTCTAAACAGCAGGATCTTCTTGAAAGAGCATCCGCATTGCTATGTTTTGTGCCCCTTCTATGCTCAATACTGAAGTCGTAGCTCTGCAGGCGCTCAATCCACCTTGCCAGTTGCCCTTCAGGATTTTTAAACTGCAATAACCATCTCAGTGCAGAATGGTCAGTCCTTAATGTAAAGTGTTGACCATACAGGTACTTATGGTAATGTTTAATGCATTCCAATACTGCCAGAAGCTCACGTCGTGTCACACAGTAGTTCCTCTCAGGTTTTGAGAGTACACGGCTATAGTATCCGATGACTTTCTCAGTGCCATTAACTACTTGGGGTAGCACGCCCCCTATGCCATAGCCGCTCGCATCAGTATCCAGCACAAATTTTTCTCCAGGTATGGGATACGCTAGTACTGGTGACGTACACAATAATCCTTTAAGTTTCTGGAATGCCTTTTCCTGTGACTCACCCCAATGGTATGGTCTCGACTTCTTTTTCAGCTCATGCAGGCTTGCAGCTTCACTGGCAAAATTTGGCACAAAGCGTCTGTAGTATGTACAAAGGCCCAAAAAGCTGCGCAATTCATGAAGATTTTTAGATTAATGCCAGTCCCTTACTGCTTGTATTTTATCTTCATCTGTTGAGATTCCATCTGCTGTAACACGATGCCCCAAATACTTCACTTCTTTCTGGAACAATGCACATTTCTTCAGGCTGAGTTTCAATCCAGCTGATGATATCCGTTGAAGAACTTCTGCCATGTTTTTGAGGTGTTCATCAAAAGTTTTCCCCATCACGATTATGTCATCCAGATATACCAAGCATGTCTTCCAGTGGAGTCCTTTCAGTACCTTCTCCATTAGGCGTTCAAATGTGGCCGGAGCATTGCAGAGACCAAATGGCATAACTTTGAACTGCCATAATCCGTTACCGACACTGAAGGCAGTTTTCTCCTTGTCTTTCTCTGCAATCTCCACTTGCCAATATCCGCTTCGCAAGTCTAGCGTAGAAAACCATCTCGTACCAGCTAGCGTGTCCAAAGTGTCATCGATTCTGGGGAGCGGATAGCTGTCCTTCTTGGTTATGTCATTGAGCTTCCTGTAGTCTACGCAGAATCTAGTACTGCCATCTTTCTTTTTAACTAAGACTACTGGCGAACTCCAAGGACCAGAGATAGCTCAATTACGCCTTCACGCTCCATTTCTCTTACAAGCTCTTTGACTTCATCTCGCTTTGCTAGGGGTACACTTCTGGGTGGCTGTTTAATCGGCCTAGCTTCGCCTGTGTTAATTTCATGTTTAACCAATGCAGTTCTACCCTGGCTTTGGTTTCCCATGGCGAAGATACTGGCATGCCTTTTTAGCAACTGTTTGGCTTTATTTCTGTCTGTCGCTGACAGTCCTGCTACCCATTTTCCTACGTATTCCTCAAATTGTTCACGTTCTTTGGCGGACAAATTGGTAGGCTCTATCTTCCTCTCGCAGTTTATTATTGCCTCTGCTGGAGTACACTGGCCAATATCGCAATTTTCTTTGATGACTTTTTCATGGTCTGTCAAGTTAAGTACTCTTATAGGGACTATTCCTCCTTTACTAGTTTTTACTAGAGCTTTTGCTGTTATAAGCTCTCTCTTTAAATCTGCTGGTTCTACAACCCACAACCGATTGTCCTCACAATCTCCCTTCATACGCGCCCATATAACTGTTTCAGACTGCGGCGGTAACGTCTGACTCTCAACAGCAAATACTTTTCTTACTTGCGGATTGCTGTCATACCCAACATCAAGGGGTATTTCCACATTACGCCAAATCATCAGCTGTTGCCCCATGTGTAGATTAATGCCATGGTTAATCATAAAATCGGCTCCAATAATTACCTCATCGACAATATCGGCAACAATAAACACATGCCTCACGTTGATGTTGGCTATAGTTACCTTCAATTCAATCTTACCATAGACAGTGGCAGGCTCTCCAGTAGCTGTACGTAGCCGTATATTGCTTAAACGATCGCATTTCCCCTTTACTATATCGGGCCTTATTATTGACTGCGACGCCCTTGTGTCTATGGTAAGTACGTGCTTTTCCCCGTTGATGTGTCCAGACGCAGTAAGGTTGCTATTTTTCTGCTGCATCACTGATATGGAGATTGTGGGCCCCTCGTTTGTGGGAGCTAGCTCTTGCCCCTTAGCGCTAACTCGTTTTAGTTTAACGGGGACTCTTGTGATGTTGTTTGGTTCACCCGTTTGCTGTTTCTTGGTGGCGAAACAGATCTACCTCTTTTCCTTGGTGCTTTGCAGCTGCGCTGAAAATGACCGATTTTTCCACAGTTAAAGCACTTAGGCTTTTCTTTGATAGCACTTTCCGCCAACAATTGTCGCATTGCTTCCTTAACACTAGCAACTAGGCTGTTATCCTCCTCAGACAAAACCTCCACATTCCGCACCTTGCATATCTGCGGTTTGAAAACCATCCTTGCAGTCTCTTGAGCCAGCGCAAATGAAACAGTCTCAGCGAAAGTGGCTTTCTGCGTTGCGCACACAGCTAGTTTAACATCAGAGTCGCGAATGCCATTAACGAACGCCTCAGTTTTAAAGTGGTCCAGAAACGGGTGACTCTCTCCTGGATATGTGAGCTGCACTAAACGCTCGATTTCCATTGCGAAATTTTGTAGAGACTCGTTAGGCTTTTGAACTCTACATCGCAATTCCATTCTGTATAAATCGCGCTTGTGCTCACCACCATACTTGCGCTGCAATGCTGTCATTATTTCATTATAGTTGTTTCTGCTGCTTACTGGCACGGTCTCAAGTACCTCTGCGGCTGTACCCTTTAAGGACAAAATCAACTCTATGGTTTTTTCGTCAGCATCCCATCCATTTCTGCTAGCAACCGTCTCGAACTGGAATCTAAAGATGCCCAATGGTACGCTGCCGTCAAAGCATGGCGCTTTTATTCGCGCAGAAACCTCCGCAACTGCTCGTACTGTCCCGCCACTACGCTCGAGGTTATGCACTTTGTCCTCTAGAGCATGCAGTTTTTCTTCGAACTCTTTTGCATGCTGTTCTAGGCCACCGCTTTCTAGATGTTGGACTCTCTCTGCCAGCTCTGAGAATTTGTTCTCAATAGAATCCACCCTCCTATTAATAGCCTCAGAAACCTCTACCAGAGTCTCGTTGGTGGCTCTATTTGACTCCTGTATTTCGGCTACAAGCTTCTCAGTGCTGATTTCTGAGTTCTGTTTAATTGCAGTTATTTCGGCTACAAGCTTTTCACTGCTGATTCCTGAGTTCTGTTTTATTTCAGCTATTTCGGCTACAAGTTTGTCACTGCTGATTTCTGAGTTCTGTTTTATTTCAGCTATTTCGGCTACAAGTTTGTCACTGCTGATTTTTGACGCAGTTTGTGCATCATTGATTCCTTTTATCTGAATCATCATAGCAGCGAACATTGAATTTATGTCCATGCTGCTGCTCGTAGCAGGAAGACATAACTCTACATCGTCTTTGTCCTCAAACTCATATGTCCCGATGTCCATGCCGCGATTCTTAAACTCATCTATCAGCCTCTTCTGCAGTTCAGCCTTGTTACCTGCTGTTGGCAATTCCCTCTTACTAAGCTCCTTTTTTAGCTGTTCAACTTTTAGCTCATCAAATTCATAATTATTTTTTTTTAATGTCCTTTTTTCCTTAAATTGCAATGTCCTTTTTAATTATTTTTGCAATCCCACTTCTGACACCAATTGTTACGTTTTTAGACCTTTTCGTAAAAACGCTTTTCACTTATCCTTCAAGGATTCGTTTAATTGCATCAAATTAAAAACACAGACAAATAACTTTAGAAATATAATGCGGCAACACTTTATTTACTACTTTATTAACACGAGTATTTGTACTACTAAACACTTAGCGATGTAAACACGTCTAGATTTAAAATCACACTGATGCCGCTGATTACTGGCAGCGACTTTATATAGCAAAATGACATCGTCTGGTATCTTCGTGAAGCATCTGGTCATGGTTGTTGTTGGTTGTGCTTTACTTAACATGTAGCTATATACGTGTGTTTGTTGATATGACAATGCTGTCTTGTGTGTTTTGTTTATTGTAACTATGTGCGGTTGTATGTATGAGTGTTCTGTGTGTTGCGTAGTTTTGTTTCTTCTTGTGCAATGTCGGTATGTTTATGTGTATATTTGTGTGTATGTTGCTGTGTATATTTGTGTACATGTTTAGCTTTTATTAACAACGAATACTTGCGTACAAGATCATTAAGAATAAATCATCATCTCTTAGCATTGATGTTGCTTGGTTTTTCGTTGTTGTTATTTACATTTATTATCGCACAGCCTCGAATGATCTTGTATATTCTCAACGATGTATCCGGAATATTCCATTTCCGTTAATTCAAATATTATCTACATTGTGTTGACCAGGGTTGTAACATTTTGACAACTAGAGATGATTTGGCAGTGCTGCCAAGTACATATAGCCACATTGTCGTTATATTTGAATCTATTTTTAAACTTTGTAACAATATATATATATATATATATATATATATATATATATTTATATATATATATATATATATATATATATATTAGTGTTGTCAATTATTGCCTGTTTTGAATAATTTAAAAAACGAAATATTATCGATTAATCGATGGGAATAAGGCATAGCAAAATGATTTTGAGCATATTAAATTTATAACCAAAAATAATCGATTCAAATAAAAACCTTGAAAATAAAATAGTTAATATTGATATTAACAAAATAATCTAAGATCATCCTTTCAACTTCCCGGGGACTTTAACTCCTATAAATGACTTTTTAAAAGTTTGTTTAAAAAAACACGTTTGAAAATAAAATTACTTTGTGTCATAAAATCAAAAATTGGAAATCTATGTTCTGAACGACTAGTTAGTTCCAGGCTGTTCAGCCATTCAAAAGTTATAAGCGGGTCACATACATACACAAACACACATAGGTAGATGCAGACATAGTGACACATAGGAGTAATCAGGAGATCTCCTACTAATTCGATACATCGAGATCTGGTGAAAACAATATTTTTTTGAAATGTGGTAAAACCAGAAACTTCCCGACTTTTTTAAATTTTCTTAGCGGAAATTTTAAAAATTTTAATAATGCTAATAAAGCTTAAAAATGAAATAGATAATATTATTGTTAACAAATATATACAAATACATTATTATTATTATTATAATTTACTAATACTATTACATTAGTATTATTATTATTTACTAATGTTATAAAAATAAATTAAAAAACAATTTTTTTCAAATTAATTGTGTGCGATATTTTTTACCTTTGATACATTTTATATAAAATCATCAATACTTGTTCGATTAATTGTCAGTACTTAATCGCTTTATTCGTTATTCGAAAGTTGTGACTTCAAAATTAGTAGAACAATAGTTTTGTTTGATCGATCAATCTAATTATTCTTAATCAGTTGGCAACTCTTATACTCGTATGTACACATACCATGTGGAATAAAAAAATTTTGATTCTCAGTAATGGGTTTGGTAAAAATGAATCTCATTCCGTCATATCAAATTTAGGTGGCATAAGAACAAAGAAAGGCGACTGACTATAAGACATTCTTATGTAAATGTTCTAGTTTTCATTTTAATTAACATTATCTTTTTTCATATATTCTTTTCAACAGCCATATCTTTACATACTTACATGCAAAAATTACCTTTATAATAAACACAAACAGAACGTGACATCCTTTCATTATTGTGCTACATTATGGTATATGCACATATAGTATATGGTAAAAATATTTTTGTTTTGACTCATTAAAAGCATCTAATCTCTTGTTTAAACACATAAAAAAATTAATAATGTTCATAAGAGATATTTTTGTTTTGTTGTTTACTCTAAGCACACATATCCTTTGATATTTTAAGTCGTTTACAAAATACAAAAAGGCCGACTTTTAATCAGGACAAACGATTAACTTTGACGTCTTAAAAGCATACACATACATAATAATTATAGAAAAGATTATTTCAATAAGTATTTTGCTGAACTATCCTAACATTTTTTAATAAAAGAAATTTAATGTAAAATCTCTATAATATCGAAAAATCATATTAACAACGTAAACCTACATGAAAAAGAATTCAATTAATTGAAGCAAACGGACGGGTTTTTGTCGAATAAAAAATATATAATAAAATAAATTTTAATATTTTTACAAATAATTTCAAATATTTCATTTAAAAATTGCACATTAGTCAATACTTAGAATTGCATATTGGTCTTTTTTTGGAAGTGACAAATATTTATAATTTAATACAAATAGAAGACAAAAATAAATAAATAAAAAAATTAAAATAATTGTCTTGTTAAGAGCAGTACTTAAAATATCTTTAACCCTAGAACGTCATCCTTCGTCAAAATGACGACGGAAGATTTTATTTTCGAATTAAAACCAATTGAAGGAATACTATGAAATGTTAAGTTTTTATTAAAGATAAAAAAAAATAGATGAACTTCTTTAAATATTCATTAAAAAGTGAATATTAATACATAAGAAATATATTTTGGTATCCATTTTTGCTCACGAAGTGTTTTATAGTCTCTTAAAGTATGCCGTAGTCAAAATGACAAGGGATGACGTTAGTGTATGTAAAATAAGGATGACGTTCCAGGGTTAAACACTAACAAAATTCACTGCTTTCGTTCATGGATGATGGCAGTGATTCAAGTGAAGATTATGATATTAGCTGGCAGGTAGTTACTTCGCCAAAAACAAAAAAACGGCGACAAATTGTATCACCAAAATTATTTGACAGCAAAAGACAAAATCTCGATAACGATAACTTAACTTCAATTAAAACTGTTAACGATAGCAATGCAAGTACATCAATAAAGGCGTGTGCACTTTTAAACATAAACAACATTCCAATCATAAAAAATAACGATGACGGTACATCAAAACAATCAAAGTCAAATATTTCAGGCTACCAAAACAATAATCGTTTTGCTAGTCTTAATAATGAAGAAATTGATACTGAGGATGAAGAATATAATGAAAACAGTAAGAACAATGAACCAAAGCCACCACCTACATTTATACCATTTCTTGCTGATATTAAAGCAATGATAAAATCTTTTTCTAAAATTATTCCTTCTTCTGAATTTGAATATAAGTCACTTAAAGATGGACAAATAAGACTACTAATAAAAAATGTTAAATCGTACAGAATTATTGTTACACATTTAAATGACAAGAAAATTAAGTTCCATACTTATCAATTGAAGCAAAACCGATCGTATACAGCAGTTATAAAAAATTTACTTCATTCTACGTCAACTACTGATATTAAATACGAAATTGAATAAAATGGTCATAAAGTTCGCAACATTATCAATGTTCGCAGTAGAATAACGAAAAATCCCCTTCCAATGTTCTTCGTTGATTTAGAACCTGACGTAAGTAACAAAAATGTATACGATATTAGGCACATAAATAACGCCTTTGTCACCCTTTGAACCGCCAAAAAAAAGTAACGATCTTGTGCAATGTCATAGATGCCAAGAATTCGGTCATACCAAAACTTACTGCCGAAAAGAAGAAAGATGTGTTAAATGTGGCTTAGGGCATCTGACAATTGATTGCAATAAAAATATGGAAACTCCTCCGCGCTGTGTGAACTGTTTACAAAACCATCCAGCAAACTATAAAGGCTGCATAATATATAGACAAATACTAAAGAGAAAATTGCAAAATAATAAACTCTACAGAAGAGATAAAACCAGCCAATATATATATAATAGTGAAAATTAACCAAATCAACTTAACCAAAATGCTAAGTCAAAATAATAGATTTTCATACTCTGAAATTTTACGGAATCCACAGCAGCTTAATCCATTAAACAATTCTTTTGAAAAAACTCGAAAAATTAATTGAAAATCAAATAGAAGAGATAAAACCAGCCAATATATATATAATAGTGAAAATTAACCAAATCAACTTAACCAAAATGCTAAGTCAAAATAATAGATTTTCATACTCTGAAATTTTACGGAATCCACAGCAGCTTAATCCATTAAACAATTCTTTTGAAAAAACTCGAAAAATTAATTGAAAATCAAATAGAACAGACCGATAAGTTAATAAATATGATGTCTCTGTTAATATCAAAGCTATGCAATTGAATTTGAGAATTGCAATATGGACTGCTAATGAGCTTTCCAATCATACTCAAGAGGTAGAAATATTTCTTAAAACTAATTTTATTGATATCCTCCTAGTCTCGGAGACACACTTCAGACAGATCATTTTTCAAAATAAAAGTTTTTGACATAATAAAAGCCAATCACCCGGACAATAGAGCACATGGTGTAGCAGCAATGCTAATAAAATCATCAATAACTTATAAATTCACCGACGAAATAAGACAGCAAAGTCTACAAGCCGCATGTATTAAAATATTTTGTGATTCGACTTCCATTAACATTAGCTCTATTTATTTTTCTCCAAGATATTCTGTAGTGTCAGGAATTTCAAGAATTTTTTAGAAAACTTGGGCCTAGATTTATAACAGGAGGCGACTTCAATGCTAAACATCATTGGTGGGGTTCCAGATTAATAAATCCTAAAGGCAGAGAACTTTTTAGTTGTGTCAGCAATAATAACTATTCAGTTTTATCTACGGGTAGTCCAACATATTGGCCTACAGATTTGACGAAAACGCCAGATTTATTATATTTTGTTGTATATTATGGCTTACCAAATAATTTGCTACAAATAACTGATAGTTATGATCTAAACTCTGACCATTCGCCAATTATCCTTGATTTTAATACATATCTACATTGTCACTTGAAAAGATATAAAATTTTAAATAATAAAACTGACATATCATTTAGCACCTGGTTAGAAAGAACTGTCAGCCTCAACATTTCAGTAAAATCTGCATCGGAATTAGATGATGCAGCTGAAACTTTTGACAATTTAGTTCATGAAGCAGGATTTCTATCTACACCATCAACTGAAACCCATAATAACCAAAACCAGGATTATGTCACTGCTGAAATAAGAACAATGATTCAAAATAAAAGAACACTAAGAAGAATATGGCAAATCAGTAGAAACCCGAATAACAAACGAATGCTTAATTTATTTATTTATTTATTTATTTAGTTTATGGATTAATTCCTTACAAACTATATTATTACAATAAACCAGAAATCTGGTATTAAAATTTAGTTATTTAAAAATAGTATTATATTCATTTTAATAGTATATATATCTAATGAAAAATCGATAAAATTATACATTTCATTAAAGCAACAACATAATCTTCTTAGTGGATCAGACATAGCAAAGTTGGTACGAAAAGTTCTAACAAATAATGGTTGAAATGATCGTAATGAGCGTTGTGGAATGTTAAACGTGACATTGCTCAATAAAAACTCGGAGCAGATTCTACCATTTATTAAGTTATAAGAAAAAGCTACATTGAGCATTATTCTCCGGCTTCTTAAAGTAGGCAGGTTAATTACAGCTAATCTTGTTGAATACGGCGGAAGTTGAGTTAGGTCATGGTAAATGTTTCTTAAGCAGAAAATAAGAAACTGTTTTTGAACAGACTCAATGCGATCAATATGTATTTGGTAGTAAGGATCCCAAATGATGGAACCATACTCTAGAATTGGCCTTACGAGTGATATGTATAGTTGTCTTGTTATGAAAGTATCGTTGAATTCCTTCGACCATCGTTTCACAAAAGCTAAAATGCTACGCGCTTTGTTCACAGACATCGTTATATGTTGCACAAAACTTAGTTTTGAGTCTAACAATATGCCCAAATCCATAAATGTTTCAACAGTGTCTAAGCAGTACAAATCGAACTTGTAAGCAAATACAGAACCACGAACTCTTGAAAAATTTAGATGTTTACATTTTTTTAAATTTAACTCCATTAAATTAATTTTACACCATTTGTAAAAATTATCCAGGTCATTCTGTAGAAGAAGATGATCAGCTGGCTGTTTAATACTTAAAAATATCTTAACGTCGTCAGCATACATCAATACGTTGCAGTGTTTAATTGCCTCCGGTAGATCATTTATAAAAAGTAAAAATAGAATTGGGCCAAGGTGACTACCTTGTGGCACACCAGATTTAACTTGAATACTTCTTGAGACTGCATTATTAAATTTAACAGATTGCGTTCTGCATACAAGATATGACTTTATCCACGAGATGAAAATATTACTAAAACCCAATAAATCCAATTTTTTTAATAAAAGAATATGATTTACTTTGTCAAAAGCTTTACTAAAATCGGTGTATATTGCGTCAGTATGGTAGCCATTATTGAAAGCTTGGTTTACTAATGTTGTAAGCTGGAGAATATTGGTTGCAGTGGAACATCCTTTACGAAAACCATGTTGTAATGGGGATAAAATAGGATAAACTTGATGGGTTATACAATCAATCATACATTTTTCGAACAGCTTGGGTAAATCACTCAGTTTTGCAATACCTCTGTAATTGCTGATATCAGACTTGTTTCCAGACTTAAACAAGGGAATAATAAACGATTTTTTCCATATTTTAGGAAAGTAACCGCATTTTAATGATGTATTAAAAATTATGGACAAAGGCATTGCTAGAGCTGAAGCGCAGTTTTTTAGAACACAACTAGGAATCCCGTCGGGGCCGCTAATCTTGGATGACTTAGTTTTATTTAAACAATTAAAGATGTGACTGGTAGTTATTACAGGTGGCGAAATAGTAAAATTATCAACGATTTTGTATGGGTAGATAGTGTTCTTTTCATACGTAACAGTGGAGTATGTTGAAGCAAAATATTTCGCAAACATGTTGCTAACTGTAGGCTCATCACTGGACTCGGAACGTAAATATTTCATTACTTTTGGAAAGCCCGAAGCTCTTCTTTTACAGTTTACAAAGTTGAAAAACGATTTAGGGTTATGGGCAAAGTTAAGTTTGGTGACATGAAGATAGTTTTTATACATCTGTACATTTAGTAAATTATATTTCGCACGTAGAACTGAATATTTGCTAAAATAAAACGAGGATCCAGTGCTTTTGTACTTCTTGTAGTATTTATTCTTTTTGTTTTTTAACGCTGAAAGTTGTCTAGAATTCCACGGTGGACCGCCATTTAAATGAGGTATATACTTAGGAATACATTCCTCCATATAGCCAAACATAATTTTATAAAAAATGTTAACCATAGTGTCTACTGAATCCCACATACTATTCGGTGTAGACAACAGCTGAAGCCAATTGGTATTACAAATTAGATTATTCAATTCATTGTAGTTACAACGATTAAAACAGAAAATCTTTTCATTTTTACTAGAATTTTTAGTTTGATTAGTATAATGTAAATTGCAACTAATTTCAATCGTTGGATGATAACGATCTTCCGGCAATACAAGAGGATCTGTACGGTTTAAAGTAAATTCAGCTGGCTCATTCACAAATACCAAATCTAGGAGTTTACCCAAATAGTTCTGTATTCCATTGATTTGGTGAAGCCCCACGCCGGATAAATTATTAAAAATGTCATTTTCATTTTCATCAAGTATTACGGGTAAATAACAGTAGCATTCATTGGAGAACTCCCAGCTAATGTGAGGTAAATTAAAGTCACCAAATACAAGTATTAAATCTGCAGCATTTATTGTAGAAGACACCATTTTAATAGCATCAGTATGGTATTTGTATAGAATTGGATCAGATTGAGGTGGGATATAAGAACATGTTATGAATATGCTAATCTTGTTAACTTTAAGAACCACAGCGATAAACTCTAAATCAACAGGTAAGCTAATTCTTATTTCTTCCGCTGGAAAATGATTTGCGACGGCAATTAGTACTCCACCACCTGTAGTAGTTGTAATTCTATCGCGACGAAATATATTAAATTTATCACAAAGTATCTCTGTGTTTAAAAAGGTATTATTCAGCCAAGTTTCGGTAAATACAATAACATGATGATTGATGCAGAAACTTTGTAAGAAAAGTTTAGTGAGTTTAGTTTTTAATCCACGGACATTCTGATATAATAGGTGCAGCTGATTATCGGAACAAAATATTAGTTTTTTGGAACATCTGATTCTTTAGGAGAAATACGAGCAATATTTCTTTTCTGTTGGTATGAAGTGTGCTCATATTCTCGAACTAATGCGTGTTGAGGCCAAAAAGATTGCTCAATAACTTTATTAAAATGCTCAAACGGAATTGTAACTTTAAAAGATGTTATACTTCTTTCTTGCGCATATCTAAATTTATGGACAAAGATATCGACATTTATATTAAGTTTAGACTTAATGAAATACTCAATATCCTCAGACGTTGTATCAGCAGCAAATCGGGATATAAATATATGCTTGTTGGGAGGAATTACGTGCAATTCCCTGTGAGAAGCGGGCACAATGATATTACTATTAACCCTCCCGGCAGATAGACGTTGATTGTTGTTACAATTTGGGGCAAAAACAAAAAGGGCCACAAAGGATCTTAAACTTCGGCTGACTGAAATAAAGAATAAACAGATTGAACATTTTGTTAGTAATCTCAAAGTCACAAGATATGATGAACATTACCTGTGGCATGCCACCAAATATTTAAAGCGTCCAATCAAGAAAAATACACAATAAGAGATGAAAATGGTTTATGGAAGCAAAGCTGAAGCATATGCATTACATTTATCAAAAACATTTCAGCTACATGAAATAAATAATTGTTCTTCTACAAAAAAAATCTATGACTTTCTTGATAGTCCATGTCCAGTAGACTGGCCAATAAAACACATTTCACCAAATGAAGTAAGGAAGGAGATTGCTTAGATTAATTGTAAAAAATCACCAGGATACGACTCTGTTGATGGAAAAATAATCCAAGCTTTGCCTAAGAAAGCCGTTACATTTCTTACGCTTATATTTAATCAAATTTTGAGGCTAAATCATTTTGCTTCGCAATGGAAATGTGCGGAAGTGGTAATTGTCCCTAAACCTGGAAAGCCAGAAAATGTTGTAACATCATATCGCCCGATAAGTTTGCTAGTCACATTCTCCAAAATATTTGAAAGGATATATCTGAAAAGAATGTTACCTATACTAGCAAAAGAAAATGTAATACTAGAGTACCAATTCGGGTTCAGACAAAGGCATGGCACACCTGAACAATGCCATCGTATAGTAAATTTTGTACGGGGATCCTTGGAAAACAAAAGATATTGCTCAGGTGTATTTTTGGATGTACACCAAGCATTTGATAAGGTCTGGCATGCAGGCCTTCTATATAAGCTTAAAAACTACTTCCAACACATTTTTATCTAGTACTAAAATCTTACCTCAGCGAAAGGTATTACTATGTTAAGGTCAACAGAGATTTTTCTGAAATTTACAGCGTCAAGGCCGGTGTCTCAGGGTAGTGTGTTAGGCCCAATTTTACACACTATTTTTACATCGGATATGCCCCTAATAAACAACGTTTTAGTTGCAACCTACGCTGATGATACAGCGGTATTAGCTGCTGACACAAACTCGGACGTTGCATCACTATATCTTCAAAGACAGCTTAATGAAATCGGAATTCGGTTAAATAAATGGAAGATAAAAGTCAACACCGAAAAATCTTTACACGTAACGTTTGCTTTGCGCCGTGGAAACTGCTCACATGTATCAATTAAAAACAGTGATATTCCGCAATCTGACACAGTCAAATATTTAGGCCTGCACATCGATCGCAGGCTCACATGGTAAAACCACATTAAAGCTAAGAAGCAGCATCTTAGTTTGAAATTCAAGCGCCTATTTTGGTTACTAGGTCCCAAATCAAAACTAAGTCTCGAGAATAAGATAATTCTTTTTTTTTTTTATCTTGGACCAGCACTCAGGGGATGACCCCTATATATGCAATGTATTGCGCCGGAACTGAAAACGAGGAGATAGTATTGAGGGGACAGATTAGGAAAGATGAGAAGATAGACAGTTGTTTTTTTGTAGCTATTTCAACCTTTTACCTTTTTCTATACAAAGTAATAATAAAACCAGTGTGGACATATGGTATACAGCTGTGGGGAACGGCCAGCAATTCTAACATTGAAATTTTACAGAGGTTCCAGTCGAAAACATTGAGGTCCTTAGTTAATACTCCATGGTTTGTATCAAACAAAATAATTCATCATGACCTATCTATTCCGATGCTTAAAGAAGAAGTTAGAAAATATAGCGAAAATTACTTGGAGAGGCTGAGTAATCATTGTAACCCATTGGCAATAATGCTATTAGATGAAACAAATGAAGTAAGAAGATTGACAGGGAACTACATATTAGACTTGCCATTTCGTACTTAATTAATTACACATAAATATAATTCAGGGTACATACTTATATGTAAATATTAATATAGATAAAACATTAATATATAAATGAAATTTATTTGTTGTTGGTTAAGCAATGTCTATATGCATTTCATTGGTGCTTTACCAAATCATCAGTAGACTTCAACCACAGTTTTGAAAAGTTAAATACCTCTTATCTTATGCATATACTTCTGAAAACCATCTGAGAATTCACAATTTGTAAATGAAAAACTATTTTCAAAAATCACAACAGAATAAGCATAGTAGGCCTTGAAACTCATACAAAACTAAACCAACAAATAAATTATATTCGATATGAATCTATTTTATTTTTCTACACCTTTATCATATCGAATATAATTTATTTGTTGGTTTAGTTTTGTATGAGTTTCAAGGCCTACTATGCTTATTCTGTTGTGATTTTTGAAAATAGTTTGTAATTTACAAATTCTCAGATGTTTTTCAGAAGTATGTGCATAAGATAAGAGGTATTTAACTTTTAAAAACTGTGGTTGAAGTCTACTGATGATTTGGTAAAGCACCAATGAAATGCATATAGACATTGCTTAACCACCAACAAATAAATTTCATTTATATATACTCGTAATAGTATTGTGACAACAATGTGTCAAATAAAAATTTCATAACAGATAAAACTTTAAGATTTTTGTATACAATGTATATATTATAAAATTTTTTAAAGAACTTTAACAATTCTTGTATTGTATATTGTTGTTCTTATTGGAGTTCAATAATGAATGTTATTCTTTATTTTAAAAAATTTACTTATTATCCGTGGATAGATTGTAAATAAAATGAATTAATACAAAAAAAAAATATATATAAATAAACCTTCATGAATATTTAGCAGGAGAAAATCGTTCATCATATAAACGACCAGAGAAAATTTAAAAATGTTTTTACTAGTTGCATTTGACTTTTCTGACATAATTAACTTTCCTGTCGATTATTCGCTACGAACGTCTAATCAAATCAATTACAGGACCTAAATAGTCCTAATAAGACACACCAATTAGGTACTATATTCAACAGCATATTTGATATTGAGCACACTGTCAAAATTTTATAAATTTGACACGATTTTGATTACATGTGTATAATAGAAACGATGTGGTTGTTTGTATTTGTAAGCTTACAATTAAAAACGTTATATTCGAAAGAGTCCAATCTTAAACAGCCCCCAAATATTTACTTTCCATCGGCATAAAAGCAATTTACGTTATTTTTGCAAGTAATATTTTTTTTCACAGTGCACAAAAAGGAACGGAGATAAATTAGAACTGCTGGATCGGAGTTTCTTTACTACATTTCCGTGCTCAATTTCAAAACTCTCTTTTGGCAGGGTGACTCCGAAAAAGTGCCGTGGGGGAGACATCTAACCTTTGTCGTAAAAATCTTAAAAAGTAATTTTTTGGGGTAATTAAGTGTAGAAAACAATTTTTGATAGGTTCATTAGGGAGCAAAGTGGGTAAAGCTGTAGGGCAGCGGAAGACCAGAGAACATCTAGCCTTTTATTATAAGGTCGAACCAGCACTCTGGGGATGACCCCTACATATGCAGTACATTGCGCCGGAACTAGAAAGGAGGGGATAGTATTGAAGATACAGATGAAGATATATGAGAAGACAGAGAATTTTTTGTAGTTAATAGAACCTTCGCCGGCTAATTTTTTGCTGCAAGGTCGACGAAGAAGAGTGCTGTTCCTCTGGTCTTTAGTACATGGTTGTGTCAGTAACTGCCAGTTATGTTCAGTGATCAGGGCTATGCCTACATCACTGAAACAGGTTGACAACAACTAACACACCCACGCACTATTGCTGATCAGAAGAATTCGACACAATTCTCATGTCAGTTGCTGCTTGCATTCGAGAAATGCTTAAAAATTAAAGTTTTAAGGAACTTAGGCTCAAGGAATTAAATTTGTTAAATATTTACACTACTTTTCTATGTAATATGTTACTTCAACGCCCAGAAAATGTGGGAAGGGTCGAAAAATTAATTTTTCTTATATGTCATAAAAATGTATCATTTGCAAATATATCATTTACAAAAAAAAATATAGAAACTATGTATGTTGACTTTTAGAAGTTCGTTTAGTTCTTCTTAAGGGAACTTTTTTCCCTCTTGCACGCTTCAGCTCATTTCCTCACTCAATTTATGCTACCCTTCAAAAATTCATCAATACCACATTTCAGGGAATTGACTCTTTTCGTTTGGATTGTATCGTGATTTCATATACGTAAATGACCAAGTAAATTTTTTAATTTTTTTTATAGAGTATAAAAATTTGGAAAATCGTTTGATTCTTTTAGTGAATTAAATCTATTTCATTATTCAGGAAGGGTTATCTTGGTATAAAAAATAAAATAAATAAAAAAAATACAAAAATTCGTTTCCAGGGTTGCACAATCGAAATGTTTTTGGTACAGAAAAGTAACCAAAATGGGCACTAATTTTTTTTTTGTCTTTGTTACGCTTCAAGGAAAATAAAATTGGTATTAATGTGGGTGCTGTTGGCTGAAGTAGTAGAACACGAGACTATGAAGCGGAGAGTCCTGAGTTCGAGCCCCAGCTGAGTCATGAAATATTGTGTTGAATTCTTCTGATCAGCATTAGTGCGTGGTTGTGTTAGTTGTTGCCAGCCTGTTTTCAGTGATGAAGGCATAGTACTGATCACTGGACAATTACTGGCAGCGACTGACCCAATCATGTACTAAAAGCAGAGTAACAGCACCCACCTTCGTCGGCCCTGTAGCAAAAATTAGCCGGCGAAGTAAAAGGTTGAAATAGCTACAAAAAAAAAAAAAAAAAAAAAAAAAACAACTGTCTATCTTCTCATCTTTCCTAATCTGTCCCCTCAATACTATCCCCTCGTTTTCAGTTCCAGCGCAATGCATTGCATATATAGGGGACATCCCCTGAGTGCTGGTCCTACTCCTAAAAAAAAAAAAAAAATATTTGGAAAAAAAATCAAAAATACAATTCCAGAGTTGACACACTTTTTGTTACATAATGATAACCAAATAGGATATTAATTATTTATTTATTTTGGTGTGAATCAAACCTCTTTCACATTTTAGAAAGAATAAAATTAGTATTAAAAATTCAAAAAAGATGATTCTAGGCTTAGACAATTGAATAATTTCTTAGTACATTTACTTTTATGTATTCAATTGAAAAAAATGTTCTTTTTGTTTATAAATTATATTAAACATATTTGGTATTTCTGAAAGAAGTTCATTGGTATTAGGAATAAGAAAACCCAAAAAGGATTGTAACTAATGTGTGTGTATGCTCCAGACGTACGTCGATAAACGGTACATATGAATATAAGATTCGGCCCAACCAAATATAAATACCACTAATTGTTTTTATTAAAGTTATGTACGTATGCATACTGTTTTGATCAAGCGAAAATGTTTATTTTTACACTATTCCAACTGAAATTTTTCTTTCAAGGTCAAATTTTACAGTTAAATTTGTTAGCGACTCTTAAAATTGTTATTTTTTTTTTTTTGGAGTTTATTTTTCATCTTTCAAATGCAAATTATGGTCCAATCCTAATAGTGTAAAATAATAGACGTTTTTTAAAGTAACTATTATATTTGAGAAGCAAGTTCAAAAAAAAAAATAAAAAAATATTATGATATAATATAATTATATATATATATATATATATATATATATATATATATATATATATATATATATTGAGTTGACACTCTTTAGAGGAAACAGTGCCATATATGCGTATATTTATATCTTGAATGTCAATTTTATTATTCGAACTAATTAATTTTATTATTAAGATAAGAATTTTTATTCAGAATCATATTCAAATCTGCAATCTGAAATTAATTTTTTTAAGAATGTCGTTACATTCAAATTACTTTATTAAGACTGTACTGAGGCAGGTACGCCATCTCCTCAGCGTTCTTTCTCCATAAAGAACAAAATGCCTTTGATTTCAGCAGCCAATAGCTCCACAAAAACATTGAATATTGGAATAATCATCAGTGTTGAGGAATTTCGTACTAACCAATAGTGAGTTAACTTAGAAATGAATATAAGAAGCTCTCATTATCCATTTAGTTAAAAACATTTGTTAATTTGTTGATATTCCTAATGACTAGTATCACATTGAAAAGTTGAACAAAGAACTCTGATGAGATGGCGTGCCGACATCGAAATCAGTACTGATCCTTTCTTCTAGTTCAACGGTTATAAAAATATTGTAAATATGGCACTCTTAATAAAGTAATTTGAATTTTATAAAATCCATAACAAAATAATTTGCAGATTGCAAATTACAGCACGAGTCTGAATAAAAAATTCGTATCTGAACAATAAATGCACATCTTAATAAAAAAAAACTTGTATTCTGAATAGCACTGTACATCACAATTTTTAGACAATAAATTTTACAAAAAATTGGTTTGTTATAATGAATTCGAGTTGCTTGAGCACATAAAGTATTATTTTGCATAAAAGAATTTTCAACATGTACATAATGTTTACAGACAACTAGATACATACTACAAATTCAATATGCCACAAAATAAAGTAACTAAAAAATTCTAACCTTATCACAATGTTTTACTTTTCAGTTTATTTACATATTATACACATTTATTTTTAAGAAAAAAGGGAAATGATCAATGCTTAGTGTTGTCCTCCTCACTGTCGTTTTCAATTCAAAGAAAACCAAACGAAATTTTCATGCTGAATTAAGCCGTAGACAAGAAATTTTTACCTACATTTAGCGAAATAATATATGTATATAAGAATATCAAACAAAATTAAGTGCATTGCCGGCTTCATGGCACAGTACATAATTTCAAAAGTGATTGCAATTAAAAAATTTATATCTGATATTCAGCATCGATTGTGATTTTTACGATTTACATCAATCTTTTTCAACGGTCACAGTGTGCAAGTTGTCCTCGATAAGACAAATGAAAGATTAATTCATTCTCAAACTATCTGGCAAAACGTGGTACATACAAATGTATATCATCAGAACAGAACCAAATAATTCACTACGCGACAAAATATGGCCCATAGTATGCATTTCGGTTACCAGGATACCAGGGTGCTATTCTGCATTTTCCGCATGTACGCATTACGCTCTCCTGTTGCTGCATACTTATAATATAAAAACGGAATATCTGCTAGAATACATTAAGATTCTGCTTAAAATAATCCTTAAATTATTAAATAAGTGATTTCTTGCAAACGACAGAAGTTTTCAACAACAAGCCATTAGGCGAGTAGATTTGGTTCACCGATTGGTCTAAACAATAAAATGGTGACACTGAGCTGAAATATATTGCCCTAATACATAAATAGGCTACAGCTACATCTCTACATGTGGGTGCTGTTGGCTGAAGTAGTAGAACACGAGACTATGAAGCGGAGAGTCCTGAGTTCGAGCCCCCGCTGAGTCATGAAATATTGTGTTGAATTCTTCTGATCAGCATTAGTGCGTGGTTGTGTTAGTTGTTGCCAGCCTGTTTTCAGTGATGAAGGCATAGTACTGATCACTGGACAATTACTGGCAGCGACTGACCCAATCATGTACTAAAAGCAGAGTAGCAGCACCCACCTTCGTCGGCCCTGTAGCAAAAACTAGCCGGCGAGGTAAAAAAAAAGGTTGAAATAGCTACAACAAAAAAAAAAAAAAACTGTCTATCTTCTCATCTTTCCTAATCTGTCCCCTCAGTACTATCCCCTCGTTTTCAGTTCCAGCGCAATGCATTGCATATATAGGGGACATCCCCTGAGTGCTGGTCCTACTCCTAAAAAAAAAAAAAAAAAATAATAATATTAAAACATTAATGTAAAAAGAAACCTAAGTTAATATCCAAAAACTTCGGACATTAAAAGTATTGAAATCAAACAGGACCAAATATAGCATTTCATTTCTAGACAAACTTCCAAGGGGATAAATCTGCTCGATAAACAGATTTATAAGGGGAAGCTATACTGCCTAATGAAAATATCCAGTTTTTATACCCTCCAAAAAAGAATTTGGAGGGTATATTCACTTTGTCATTCCGTTTGTAACGCATCGAAATATCCATCTCAGACCCCATAAAGTATATATATTCTTGATCAGTGATGAAATCTAAGACGAACTGAGCATGTCCGTCCGTCCGTCCGTCTGTGGAAATCAAGATTCAGTCCAAACGAAAAGAGCTAGACTCTTGAAATTTAGCATAAATATATTTTGAAGCTTAGAGCAGGTTAAGTTCGAAGATGGGCTAAATCGGGCAAGAGGGAAAAAAGTTCCCCTAAGAAGAACTAAACCAACCCAGAAAAACAACATAATTTTTAAAGTTTTTTGGTTATTTTGTTAAGCAAATGATATATTTGTATGTCAAATACGGTCCAACGCCTTAAGCTTGGAGCCATAACATAAAATAAAAATATTTTTGACCCCGCCCACTTTAGTGGGCGTTATTATAGGCAAATATAGCATAAAAATTTAACAAATTGTTTTACTTAAGCCTACATTCCTTAAAAATAAAAATTTTAAGCTTGAATGACGAAGCTGAGACGAAACCTGGTACTACTCTGCCCTACCCCCTCCTTCCCCTTCGCCCCCTAAATGACCCTACCAAAAAATTTTTTTTTTAAATTTTGTATATAATCATCCCAAGCATTTATCTTTAGAGTTTTATGACTGCCGATTTCTGCCGATTTCTGCCGATTTCTGCCGTACCCCCCCCCCCCCTTCCTTTGCCCCCTAAATGACCCTACCAAAAAAAAATTTTTTTTTTAAATTTTGTATATAATCATCCCAAGCATTTATCTTTAGAGTTTTATGACTGCCGATTTCTGCCCTATTCCCCGCCCCCCCTTTTCCTTTGCCCCCTAAATGACCCTGCCAAAAAATTTTTTTTTTTAAATTTTGTATATAATCATCCCAAGCATTTATCTTTAGAGTTTTATGACTGCCTGTTGCTGCCCAACCCCCTCCTCCCCTTTTGCCCGCTAAATGACCCTATTAAAAATAAATAAAAATTTTTTTTAATTTTGTGTATAATCATCCTAAGCATTTATTTTTAGAGTTTTATGTCTACCTGTTTCTGCCCTACCCCCTCTACCCCTTTGCCCTCTAAATGACCCTATCAAAAGAAATAAATTTTAATTTTGTATATAATTATCCCAAGCATTTATTTTTAGAGTTTTATGACAAAGGTGAAATGTTTCCCCCACAGCCCTTGCCAGAGCGACCCCGCCAAAATACAGTTTTTATACCCTCCAAAGAGAATTGTGATGAAGTCTAAGACGGTCTAGCAATGCCCATAAGTTTGTCTGTGGAAAACATGATATTGTATATTTTTGAACCCCGCCCCCTTTAGTGGGTGTTGACGTACGATATTATATAAAGGAACTCTGTCCCACCAAGTTAAACATTTCAAATTCACTTAATAAATATTTGGAGGGTATTTAAGATTCGACCCGGTCGAATATAACGTTTTTACTTGTTATTACTCATTCATCAGACCTCTATTTAAAGTGTAAAATTGGCATGTTTTGGAGACACCTAAATACAATTAAGGGTCACATAGGTCACCAGATAAAATTGTTCCGCTTTTAGACTTTTATCATCAGTTGTTCACCAATACCTATTTGTCGGTCAAATATATATGTACCATCTTTTAGCTCCGTACTGTAGCTACGGAAGTCGCCTATGGTTATCTATAAATAAGGTCGAAACCTAGTCCTCCGATGTAATCGAGTCGTTTTCAGAAGCTTCGTTGACTACTACTGAGAAGCCGTCACTGAGTCTGCATGTATTTATGTGAGTGTAAGTATGTGACTCGCTTATAACTTTTGAACGGCTGAACGGAATCGAACTAAACTACTAACGTTTCAGAGGGTTCTTCCAAGCTTATATTTCCTGCGAATTGGAACTGGTTCGGATTTTTACATTTTGAGATATATGAGAAAAACCGAACAAAATTTTTTTTATTGTTTTTTTAGAATAATTTTTAAACGACTTTACTGATGGATTGCAAAAACTACTCAACCCATGACTTTCAAACACGACATCTAGAGCAACCAACCGGGTCAAAATCGCTTGATGCGTTTGTGATATTTCGTGTACAGAAAACTTAGATTTTCTGTGAATCGGTGAATTTTGAGACATATCAAAAAATCTAAGAAAAATTTTTTTTCAAATGTGTTTTTTGGAATAACTTTCAATGGGTTTTGTAGATCGACTCCAAAAAGTACCCAGATCTTGATATTCAATATCGACGATAGTCACTAACCGGATCAGAATCGGTTAATGCGTTCGAGAGATATCGTGGACAAAAAAGAACGCCAAAATTATATATCTGATTAATTATCGAACCAAACTAATCGCGTTTCAAAGGGTTCTTTTAATAGTAGATTTCCTGTATTGTAATGGATTCGGACTAGTAGATTTTGATAAATCTTAGAAAACCAAAAAAATTAATAAATAAAATAAATTTTAAAAGCTTGTTATACCCTTCACAAAAAAGTGAAAGGGTATATATAGGTTTGTCATTCCGTGTGTAATTTCTTCGATATGCACATGGGACCCCATAAATTATATATATTCTGGATCCTTATGAATAGCGATGACGAATGAGCGATGTCCGTCTGTACGTGAAATCGGTTTTCCCAAGCCCACAGAAGAGCTAGAGACTTCGTTCATGGACCGTTGGATTGGAAATGAAGTTAAACAGGCTGCTAGCAAGATCCGAAGAATGGTTCCAGAGCTGGGAAGCTTACACCTATTTCTCGACGCAAAATTTATACCAAAAATCAATTATTTTTTTTAATGTTTGTAAATTAAACCTATTTCGTGCTTTAGGGAGCCTCAATGGTCTATTAAAAACTAAAAAAATAAAAATTTTTTTCCAGGGATGGGAAATTAAAAAATTTTTTTTCGGCCTATTCCGTATTTTGTACTACAAACTTTACTACAATTTTGTAGTAACTAAAATTGTTACAAATTTCAAGTTTTTCTTTAACAAAACTACTTTATACGTCATGAAGATTTGCATTGGCCAAAAAAAAAAAAATTTAAATTCAAATTTTGCTTCCAAGGTTGGGAAATTGCATTGTTTTTATAAGTGAAAGTAATCAAGCAGGTCTTGCCTAGCCCCCAGGAGAGATAGAGACTTCATTCTTGGACCGTTGGATTGGAAATGAACTTAAATAGAGTGGTTTTAAAATTCAGATAGATCCGAACTATGGTTCCAGAGCTGGGAAGCTTGCACCTATTTCTCGACGCAAAATTTATACCAAAAATCAATTATTTTTTTTAATGTTTGTAAATTAAACCTATTTCGTGCTTTGGGAAGTCTCAATGGTGTATTAAAAACTAAAAAAATAAAAATAAATTTTTTCAGGGATGGGAAATTAAAAATTTTATTTTCGGCCCAGTCCGTATTTTGTAGTACATGTAGTAACTAAAATTGTTAAAAATGTTAAGTTTTTCTTTAACAAAACCTCTTTATACATCATGAAGAAATGCATTGGCAAAAAAAAAATAAAAAAAAAATTAAACTCAAATATTGCTTCCAGGGGTGGGTAATTGAATTTTTTTATACTTGCAAATAATCAAGCAGGCATTTGATGTTTATTTTTTTTTTGTTTTTTGCCAACTAAAACTGTCTTATAATTTAGGAAGAACAAAATTGGTATCAAAAAATCAAAAATAAAAAATAAAATTTCGAATATAGGGATGGACAAGTGCAATATTTTATGGTACATGAAAGTTACCAAAATGGTAAAAAATTTGCAATTTTTCGTAAATAAAACTACTTTATACCTCAAGAAGCACTGCACTGATAAAAAAACAAACAAAAAAAATTAAAATTTCGTTTCCAGGGTTGGAAAAACTAAATTTTTTTTGGTACATGCAATATTTTGTAGTACATGTAATAACCAAAATGGTTGCAAAATTCGAGTTTTTCTTAAACAAAACTACTTTATACCTCATGAAGATTTGCATTGATAAAGAAAATTTAAATTTCGCTTCCAGGGGTGGGGGAATTGAATTTTTTTTTAAACATAAAAGTAACCAAAAAGGCAATTGACGTTGTTTTTTACTAATTAAAGCTTTATTTATAACCTATATGGTTATAAATACTAAGTTTTTCTTAAATAAAACTATTTCATGCCTCATTAAGAGTTGCATTGGTAAAAAAAACTTAAATTTCGTTTCCAGGGTTAGGAAATTGATATATTTATTCTGCATAAAAGTAACCAAAAAGGCAATTGACATTGTTTCTTTTTGCTAATTAAAGCTGGTTTATAATTCAGGAAGAACAAAATTGGTATTAAAATCTTAAAAAATCAAAACTTCGACTCCAGGGTTGGACAAATGATATACTTTATGGTACATGAAAGTGACCAAAAAGTTGTAAAATTTTAATTTTTTTGTCAATTAAAACTATGTTACACCTCACTAAGAATTGAATTGGTAAAAAATTATAAATTCGGTTCCGGGGTTGGAAAATTGAAATATTTTTGGTATATAAAAGTACATACATAAATTCCAAATTTTGTGTTTTTAGTGAATTAAAGCTATTATATAAGTATATCAGAAAAAATTAAATTAGTATTAAAAAATTAAAAATTCGGTTCCATGGTTGAGAAATCGACATTTTCTGATTCATAAAAGCAGCCATTTTATTTGTTATTTTTGATTTGTATGATGAATTATACTTACTTTATATATCAGAAAGAAGTAAACTGGTATTAAAAACCAACAACATTGAAAACCAAAGACGATTCTACGGTTGGACAATTAGAACTTTTTGGGGTACATGAAACGGATTTTTTGTTTTGTTTGTAAATTAAATATATATAATATTTTCGAAAGACGTTCATAGGTATTAGATATAAGAAAAGCCAAACATTTATCCCCTTAGCCGAAAAATTTAAACGTTTTCTTAAATATAAAAGTAACCGATAACATCATTTTGATTTTTTAATTAAACCTACTTTCTGTTTTGGCAAGAAAGAAAGAGGAATTACATCTGTGAAGGGTATTTAAGATTCGGCACAGCCGAATATAGCTCTTTTACTTGTTTTTTTTTTTAATTTTAAAAAAGTTTGTCAATAGATTGCACAAACTAATCAGCTCTTGACATTCTAAAACCGCATCCATCGCCACTAATCAAAATCGATTGATGTGTTCGCGAGATATCGAAGAAATTCGAAAAAAGTGATTTTTTTTAAAAACTCCGCATCGTAACTCCATGTTAAGATGTGGTTATAATTAGCGGAAAGTTACAGACATGCCCTTTAGGGTCAACCGTTTTCCATATATAATTTTTTTCACTTTTGTAATCATCATTATTCCAAAGTTAAGCATTATATAAACGAATAAACAATGCACTTATGTACGTTGCATATTCAAAGTGTATTTATACACAATATTTGTAACAGACATTCCTGCCAAAGAAAGGTTAGGACCTGAAAGTTATTTAAGGTTCCCAAAACACATTTGCAAGCAATGTAAAAAAAAGCAATAACAACATAGCGTGGCCGGTCTCCAACTCTTACTGCATCAATCAAAGATGATGTATATAGCAGTACAGATTAAGTACGTGCAGACATCCGATCCTTGAATTCTATATTTAAAAAAAAATTTCAATCTCCAGCCTCAGATAGACCAGGGGTTCAGGTGCGCGAGGATAAATGGTGACGGCCATCAGTTTTTTTTGTAAGCGCATAAGCAATTTAATCACACACGCGAAATATTGATGTCGTCAATTAGCGCATTGAACATCACTGTCGCTAGTCCACCTATTTCCTCATCAAATTTAGCTATTTTTAAGCAAATATGGCGGCAAAAATTACGATGTAGCTATTAGCGAGAAATTTAGCGATTTTACTTTGCTTTAATATCTTAAATAAAATTTATTTTTTGACTTTCAAAGCCTACTATGCTTATTCTGCATGGTATAATAATTTGTAATTTACAAATTGTGAATTCTCAGATGGTTTTCAGAAGTATGTGCATAAGATAAGAGGTTTTTAACTTTTCAAAACTGCGGTTAAGTCTACTGATGGTAAAGCAACAATGAAATGCATATAGACATTACTTGACCACCAACAAATAAATTTAATTTAAAATAAAGTTTATTAATATTTATCAAGCCGGAAAAATAGTTTGCACAAGGGAATTTTTCAAATGAAAGACTTTTTAAATATATTGCAACTCAGAAGTAGCGAAATCTAACAGCCATATTAACGCCACTCATATCAAATGTCTGTAAATCTTTCTTAAAATACAGTAATCTTCTTTGAAAGCAATGTGTACAAACAGTCTTTTCAGAATTACAGGATAATGCCAAAGATTCATAGCAAAATAAACTTCATTACAATTTAAGAATATATTTTATTCTTAAAATCGTTTATTCGACATATTGTCTCAATTAAATTAGTGCTTTTTTGTTTGTTATGTGGTCAAGTATGTCTATATGCCTGCATTTCATTGGTTCTTATACCAAATCATCAGTAGACTTTAAGCTAATTCCAAAATAACAAAACCTCTTAGCTTATACATAAACTCGCAAAAATGAATTGAGAATTACACAAGCAAAACCATAGGATTTGAAATTCAAGAAAACACAACAAAAAAATTTTATTCGATATAAATCTATTTTGTTTTTCAACCTTCATACAATTAGTCTGCCGTAGGCAAACAATAAAAGTATATAAAAAAGGCACAATGAAAAACAAAATCTACACAAAACGTTCTTAAAATCGTTTATTCGACATATTGTCTCAATTAAATTAGTGCCTTTTTGTTACTGATGATTTGGTGTAAGAACCAATGAAATGCAGGCATATAGACATACTTGACCACATAACAAACAAAAAAGCACTAATATGTATATATATATATATATATATATATATATATATATATATATATATACATATATTATATATATATATATATATATATATATATATAATATATATATATATATATATATATATATATATAATATATATATAATATATAAATATATATATATATATATATATATATATATATATATATATATATATATATATATATATATATATATATATATATATATATATATATTTATATATATATATATATATATATATATATATTTATATATATATATATATATATATATATATATATATATTTATATATATATATATATATATATATATATATATGTATATATACAGATATTATATATATATATATATATATATATATATATTTATATATATAATATCTGTATATATACATATATATATATATATATATATATATATATATATATATATAATATATATATATATATATATATATATATATATATATATATATATATATATAAATATATATATATATATATATATATATATATATATATATAAATATATATATATATATATATATATATAATATATATATATATATATATATATATATATATATATACATACATTATTGGGGCCTTTTTTAAGTTATTATTTTAATTGTGTAAAAAGTACTGAAGAGTACACATTTTAAAACAAAGTACCTACTTTTGTACTTAAATTCTTCTTTACATAAACTAAGATATACGATAAGTATTTTGTTTACTGATACATTAAATAAATTCAAAAATAAATTCAAAACTTTACTACGAAATGTATTGACCTACTTTTGCATAAGGAACTGCACTATATATCATTGTGCACATATTGTTCATTGATCATTGCTATGGTTTCGTCTATCCTATTCGACCTTCGTCTAAGTTGCAATATCTGATCCTCCATCCAAAAATTAGCTTTACTTTTTTTTTTTTAGGAGTAGGACCAGCACTCAGGGGATGACCCCTATATATGCAATGCATTGCGCCGGAACTGAAAACGAGGGGATAGATTAGGAAAGATGAGAAGATAGACAGTTTTTTGTAGCTATTTCAACCTTTTTACTTCGCCGGCTAATTTTTGCCACAGGGCCGACGAAGGTGGGTGCTGTTACTCTGCTTTTTAGGACATGATAGTGTCAGTCGCCGCCAATACAATATAAAGCATTGTGACCTTAATTTTAACAAACTACTGATTTAAATATTAGATTATTCATACTCGTGCATAAATGAATAAAATACTAAATATTTTTAATAAACACAATGTAGTTTCAAAAATGTATAAAAGGCGTCATCACAGAAGATTTGAATATTTTTATTAGGTTTTGCCAAACTTTTGCGAAAATGTTTACATTCAGTAATAGTTTAATACTGAAGGATTTAAAAATATGAACGATGTCTTATCAATTTTAGAAGGGAGTTAACGATTGTGAAAACCAATTTGAAATTCCTACGCAGACCGAATATGGTGTTTCTTTGCCAAAAGCCATAATTTTTTCAAAACTTATCCTTTATCTGCTTCTAAAAATAAATTACATTGTCAACCATAGTGTCGTTTTTGAGGCAATGGGTACTTCTTTTATTGGTATTGGTTTTACTTAGTAGAAAAATTATTTCGATTGTTACATACAATTGAAATAATCGAAAACTTTCGACATTAAAATTTATTATTAAATTTCCTTCTATCTTAAAGAATCTTACAGAAATGAAAGAAATAACTTATTACGTTTTTTGAGTAGTTCTCCCATTAGATTCAACTTCTCTGAAAATAATCATGCCTTTCAAGCAGATATATCGATTATATATCCGAATACAACAATTGGTCATCTATTAGTTTTATTCTTACAACTGTAGCAAGAAAACGTCGTAACAGCCAATTAGGCACCGGCTGTATCAAATATAGCTACAACAATTGCATTGCATTAGTTTGGTTCATTCTCTCAGTGTCGGTACAAGTAAAAAGAAAAATAAAATTACCCAAATGTAGGACGACCATACTTTATATTGAACAAATCAATTGCATTCCTAAACTTTGCACCACATTGCGGTTGGTATAGTTCAAGCTGTATTGTACTATACTTTGACAGTTGATTGAACTTGAAATCACTATATCTTGAATATGTATCACTTTCGCTTGCTGTTGACTTCTATAGCACATACAATTCATCACTGGGATCAGAGAAACTGTATTAACCTTCAGCTTTAACTTTATTTATCAGAACTCCTATTTCCTCACTTGACAAATATTTTGAAGTACATATTATTTTTTAAGTATATTTTTCACAAATCAATCAAAAAAAACTTTATTGCTTGCAAGAAAGTTGTACACCTATTACAAAATCAAAATATTTCTTATTTTAAAAAGGGACTAAATTTAAATTGTATAGCTTCTACGTCGATTTCGACGCAAAGAACAGATGAAAGTTAAAAGAAATATTTTTGTAGTTGTATATAATTAAAACCTATGTGTAATGTATTTTATTTATCTTCACTTGTAGGGTGTGGTTTAAGGTCCTCCCGAATTTATCTTATCGCATAACTCGCTTGCATAGAACGTTAGTTATGCCAGCAGCAACATTATCATTGTTATTCGATATCAGAAGAGCGACATTCATAAAAATTACTTCGTTATACGTATGTATGTATATCTTCTAATTCGTTGAACAAAAATATTTTTTATTTTTTGTCCAATATTTCGTTACCAACAATGGGTGACTTCTTCAAGTATATAATATTATATATATATATATATATATATATATATATATATATATATATATATATATATATATATATATGTATATATATATATAAGTTTCTCAACATATATCCAAACCCATCCCGACTTGAGAATAAAGTGAAGAAGATCCAGAAAAAAACATATCTACCGTAAAAAACAAGTGGATAAATTTAATATTCCTGCTGTAGGGTACTTAAGAATTATAAGGAGGTTAAAATATTTATTATAAATACAATGGCGATACTTTTGTTATGACTGTGGTTGGTTTTTGCATTTCCTTCGTAACTTTTCGCATGAAATTAATTATTTATATTGTTACCGTTTCTTTTTTTTAATAAAAATACATTTTAATCATTTCCATCAACAGTGTCAAAGTCATCCCCAACATCGTCAAAAGTTTTATTGCTTGCTTGATGTTAGACCGACACACATTTTGCTCTTAGTTTTAACAATTTTATTATCAGCTTGGATGCATCTGACAAGACGAGTTTTTAGGGATAAAGACTGTCTTGCTTTTTCGTTCATTACGTTCATTTTTACCAGACCGCTATGCGCCATCATTATTATAACATTGAAATATAAAAGATTTAAGACAATTTTAAAGTTCGCTGGAAAAACGAAAGAACTTTACTGCAGATACCAAATCATGTGTGGTCATTTTTAGGAACTTGATTTTACAATATTTTTAAGTGTTTTATTAAAGCTTTAAAGTAGTATTTCTGTCAGGCCAATATATGATTTAAAATTTAAATGATGGTTGTTCGTCACGCCATTTGATTTGTTATTGGGACCTAAGTCAAAGAATGCAATATAAAGCAAACAACTGACACAACGGTAGCTCACATAAACGGTCTCGTGCTGTCGATTGACATCTGGCTTAGGCTCTTTTCCATTAAAATAATATGAAACAAAATTTATGGAAACATGTACATATATTTCCACCTAAGGTAATATATTATTGCCATCAACCAGACATATATGAACTGTTAGATGTTTATTTGTGTTGCTTTGTTCGATGCTAAAATTTCGCTATAAAGGTTTCGACTGTTAACATTAACGTTATTATTAAATGAATATGTTTGCAATTTAAAGTTTTGTGATAAGCATAAGCATAGTCTGTAAGGATTAATCCATTGACTATATATTTAAATAAATAAATAAATAATATTGGCACATAAATGAACAAATAAAATCATACAAATAATATTATATTCTGATCTGATTTTATTAGCTCCCGCTTTAATAATTGAATATGTATACTGATATAAGATTCACACAATGCAGCCAAGGAAAATATATATTCCTAAAATATATTTAGTTTTCAGACGAATTCGATTGCTTGGACAATGCCAGTCTTTTCAAAATTGGATCATAAAATCAATTGAGGATCGTATTTTTCATCTTCTTTCATATAAAAATTCCGTTTAGTCATTGAGGAAATAGTTTTTGTAAAAGGCTAGATATATATTTATATGTATATATCAAATTAAAGAGTCAGGGTATCAGAATGGAACCTTTTGAAGCCTTTGGCTGCACCAGGAGTGGAGATGACTCGGGTGTGGAGAACTTTGTGCGGTTTATAACTTTCGTATATACTGACCGATGTGTAAAGATTTTCGACTGTCAGAGTTTGCCAAACAAAACAAAGAAAACATTTTTCACAATTGTTTTTGTATATAGTTTAGGAGATATTTCCCACCAAACTTAAAATGTTTAAGTTTAGTCACGATTTTTTGTTTTCTATTTTAACTGTTTCACTAAGCAACTGCAAATTAAATTTCTGACAAGCACATTTCCAAAAAAAAATTCAAAACGGGTTTTCCAACATTTTTTAAATTGTAAACAAATTTAATTATTATTAAAACGGTGAACTCCATGCTATTGAAAAGAATTTAAAGTCCCAAATTTGCAATAACAATTTTTGAGTTTAGGTGCTTATAAAAAACTTTGCAAATTCAATAAACACGTCTTAATACGTTCGGTTTTGCCTTAAGTAAATGTACCTGCAAAAACTCAAGCTTCAAGAGAAAATTTGTATAGCATAATTTATATTTTTTTTTTCATATATTTCTTTATTTATAATCTATCCATTTAAGGATAATAAGCAAATTCGATATAAAAAAATTAAACTATCTTTATTATTGTACTCCATTGAGAACAACAATAAAACTATGAAAATATTTTAATAACAATTCAGTGGAAGAAGATAAATTTCTTATATCTATACAAAAATGTATATATATATAGCATAAAAAATTTAGATAAAACAAATAAAAACGTTATATTCGACCGGGTCGAATCTTTAATACCCTCCAAATATTTAGTAAGTGAATTTAAAATGTTTAACTTGGTGGGACAGAGTTCCTTTATATGATATCGTACGTCAACGCCCACTAAAGGGGGCGGGGTTCAAAAACAGACAATATCATGTTTTTCACAGACGAACCTATGGGCATTGCTAGACCGTCTTAGACTTCATCACTGATCAAGAATATATGAAACAGGCAGTCATAAAACTCTAAAAATAATTGCTTGGGATAATTGTATACAAATTTAAAATTTTTTTATTTTAATTTTTTTTTGGAAGGGTCATTTAGAGGGTGAAGGGGGAGGAGGGGATAGGGCAGAGTAGTTTCAGGGTTCGTCTCAGCTTTGTCATTAAAGCTTAAACATTTTATTTTTAAGGAATGTAGGCTTAAGTAAAACAATTTGTTAAATTGTTATGCTATTTTTGCATATAATAACACCCACTAAAGTGGGCGGGGTGCAAAAATAATTTATTTTTATTTTATGGGTCCAAGTTTAAGGCGTTGGATAGTATTTGAAAAAAAAATATATCATTTGCTTAACAAAATAACAAATAAACTTTAAAAATTATGTTGTATTTTCTGAGTTGGTTTAGTTCTTCTTAGGGGAACTTTTTTCCCTCTTTCCCGATTCGGAGATGGGATACTCCGAACTTAACCTGCTCTAAGCTTCAAAACATATATATACCAAATTTCAAGAGTCGAGCTCTTTTCGTTTGGACTGAATCGTGATTTCCACAGTCGGACGGACGGACGGACATGCTCAGATCGCCTTAGATTTCATCACTGATCAATAATATATATACTTTATGGGGTCTGAGATGGATATTTCGATGAGTTACAAACGGAATGACAAAGGGAATACACCCTCCAAATTCTCTTTTGGAGGGTATAAAAATTTAATTTTTTCTGAAATTTGTACTATGAGACCTGAATGCATTATTTAACTCTTTGTTGTAGATATACCTATTACCTATCTCGAGATATTGAAGTTATAGTATACTTGGTATGTGTGTTACTTTCATCAAAAGCGAGTTGATGTTGGAAATAGGCTAAGAAACTTTTGGATATATGATAAGTTTTCTCTTGTTTCCACAATAAGTAATTTATTATATTAAAGAAGAATCATTTGGAAGCTAAATCCTTATATACCCTTGTACTTGCAAACAGTTTTCAAAAACTCTTTAATTTATATATACATGTAACATCTCAGGTCATAATATAGCTCTTTTTATACTCCATTAGCAAGTCAATTAAAAGTCGTATATGGTTGGAAGCTTCTCAAAATCGCATATGTACGTACGAAGTAAGTCCACCCTATTCGCGAATACGAATGCAAATATCTGAAACAGTATTCGTGAATACATATACATATGTATATGTATGTATGCGTACATTTAAGCAATTGCATTTTAGTGGATTTGCATTAAAAGTCAGTAAAATCATAATAGCCCAATTCACAATCCTGTGCAAATGGTCTTGCATTATAGCATTTGCAAATTGAGAGAGTATTTGAGAGCATTTTCAATGTATTTTGTTGGTGTAGAGCACAATTATTTTGCAAATGCAATGATGCACGACCATTTGCACAAGATTGTGAATAGGGCTAATATATATGTGGAATAATGCCATCTAGTTGTCATGTTCCATAACCACCTTGTTAAATTAGTTGTAAGAAAAAGGAATGTAAAGTAAAAGGAATTAAATAATAAACACTTCTTGTTTAACTCTCATACTCAAAACATCATAGTGGCGACGAGTGTAAAAAAAAAGAGACATCAAGCAATACATATATTTGTATAATTAAAATTTATAATATAAATTTTTAGTAAAGATTGGTTGATTCAACAAAATAATTTATACAAGTTTTTGAGAGTGGCCTGAATAAAAAAGAAATGGCGAAGGTGGAGAATACAACAGCGTCTAATAATGAAAGTATTTTTGCGCCTTCCGTAACCACTGGCCTAAGGGAGTTTCGTCCAGAGTGCGATAAGTGGCGCAACTTTCAAGAAGTTTTAGACTCTCATTTTGTGGAGGCGGCAATAGAAGAGGACAAGGTGAAAGTGTCAATTTTATTAAAAGCTGTCGGATTAGATGCCTATGGGTTGTTGAGAGAATTGTGTTTTCCAGAGTTACCAATAAAAAATACATATAACAACCTTTGTTTAATGCTAAGCCAACATTATTCACCTCCCGTGATCATTTTTCGGGAGAGGAGAAATTTTGTCGATGCTAAAAAAAAAGACACCGAGTCAGTTTCTACTTGGTATGCAAGATTAAAAAAGTTATCCATGGAGTGCAAATTTGGAGCGCAACTTCAACAATTTTTATTGAATAAATTCGTTACCGGTTTGAAGGCAAAATATATGAAAGACTTTGTGAGGAGGATGAGAGTTTGACTCTAGAAATGGCGTATAAAAAAGCATTAACCTCGGAGGCAAAATGGTTTATAAAGGAAGGTCAAGAAAGTGAGGTTAATTATTTAAAAAATTTCCACATTTTTACAACAAAGAAGATACATCATGCGGAGGCAAAAATAACAACAACAAACAGCAAAATAACGGACAGAGAGCAAAGAAGAAATGTACACATTGTGGATGGAAGAACCACGTTAGCGAAAAATGTGGATATAAAAACGGTAAATGTCACAAAATCGGACATCTTGCAAGTGTATGCAACAGTAATCAGATTACCACAGCTCAAGTATCAGAAAATAATGATTTGAGTAATTCATGTAATGAAAGTAATGATTCGAGTTTTTCTATTTATAGCATTATGGATGAATATTCTTCTGTGCCATTCACGTTGTCTGTAGAAGTAAATAAAAAAGTTATGGTTTTTATTGTGGATACTGGAGCCGCGTGTTCTTTAATGTCGAAGGAAACATTTAATAATTGTTTTGAGATGAAAAATTTTAGTCCCTGTATGGATAAATTTTGTGCATATGGTGGAGAAATGTTATTGGTGAGTTTAATGCTATTGTAAGATTTCGTCAACAACGTAAGAACTTGCGTTTTGTCATTACAAATACGTATAGTCCGTCGCTTTTAGGCCGAGATTTTATGGCTTTGTTCGGAATTGGGCTTTTAAATGTAAAAACGGTTAGTAGCACGAATGAGTGTGTACAAGGCATACGAAAACGTTTTTTAAATGTGTTTAAAAAAGACTTAGGTAAATATTCCGGTTGCACTGTGAAGCTTAATTTGATAGAGAACGTTAAGCCAATTTTTTTCAAGCCTAGACCTGTGCCATTAGCCTGGAGATGTAGGATTGAATTTCAGTTGCAGGACTTGGTGGAAAAAGGGGTATTAATACCAGTGGACAACTCGGAATGGGGTACACCATTGGTTCCCATTATTAAACCTAATGGGCAAATTCGCTTATGTGGGGACTACAAATCCACAATAAATAAATATTTGGAGGATGTGAAATATCCCCTTCCGCTAATAGACGAATTATTTGCGTCATTACAAGGTCAATTATATACCAAGTTGGATCTTTCGAATGCTTATAATCAATTGGTATTAGATGAAGAATCACAAATGATATGTGCCTGGAGTACTCATTTGGGAATTTTTAAAATGACACGTCTGCCGTTCGGCGTAAAGCCCGCAGCGGCTGTTTTTCAAAAAACCATCGAAAATGTTTTGCGTGGAATTCCAATTGTTATAAATTATTTGGATGATATTATCATCACGGGTAGCAATTTTTCTGATCTCGTTAAAACGATAGAATCGGTGCTTACTAAATTAGAATCTGTGGGGTTACGGCTTAATGAGAGTAAGTGTGAATTTTTTAGAGACAAGGTTTCTTACTTAGGTTTTGATATTGATCGGAATGGTTGAGTTTAAATAAAGATCGCATTTCTTCAGTTGTAGATGCTCCGATTCCCCGAAATATTTCGGAAGTACGAGCAATTGTAGGCATGCTTAATTATTATTCAAAATTTATCCCTAATTTTGCAAGCAAGATGGTTCCGATCTACGAGCTTCTTAGAAAAGACGCAAAATTTAGGTGGTCGAAGGTGTGCCACAATGCATTGAAATCTTTAAAGGCTGAGGTTACTTCCAACAGGGTATTGGTTCATTTTAAGCCTAACTTGCCGATTGTTTTGTCGACGGATGCTTCAAATAATTCAGTGGCCGGTATTTTAGCGCACTTATGGGCAGATTGGGCCAAAAGGCCCATAGCCTTTGTTTCGAGAGCTCTTTCACAAACAGAAAGGAACTATAGCACCATACAGAAAGAGGCATTGGCAATTGTGTATAGTGTAACGAAATTGCGACAATATTTGATTGGGATTCATTTTACGCTGGAATCCGACCATAAGCCACTTTTGGCTATTTTTGGAGAAAATAAGGGATTGCCGGTAATGGCGGCAGCTAAAATGCAAAGGTGGGCATTTATATTATCGGGGTTTCATTATACCATGAAATATATAAAGGGGTCAGAAAATTCTGCCGATCATTTGTCGAGAATGCCCCAGAAGGAAAATGGGATGGAACTTGAAGATTTCGGTTTTGTAAACCACATTTCTAATGATAATACTTTAAATTTGAATTTCAAAGATATTTCGAGAGAAACTGGGCGTGATCCGATCTTATCAAAATTAAGAGACGTAATTCAGAGTGTGAAGATTGAGGCACTCGAAGGAGACGAATTTGCTCCTTTCACCACTCGTAAATACGAGCTTTCTGTGTTATACGGTTGTATTTTATGGGGCCATATGGGTTATAATACCTACGAAGTTGCGTGACCAAGTTTTAAGACAACTTCATTATTCCCATTTTGGAATAGTTAAGACGAAAGCTTTGGCTGATATGTGTGATGGCCTAAAATGGATGCTGATCTCGAAAGATTAATTGCTAACTGCGTTTTGTGTTGGGTCGGGCAACCAAGTCCACCAAAGAGCCCTCTTACACCCTGGGCTCCTACAGATTCGCCCTGGTCAAGACTTCACTTAGACTTTGCAGGGCCCATTAAAGAATTTTATTTAATTGTATTTAAAACAAGGTCTATAACCAGTAGTTTTACTATAGCCAAATTACGCGATATTTTTGGAAGATTCGGTCTTATCGACACGTTGATCAGCGATAACGGCCGGCAATTTACGTCCGAAGAATTTAAGGTTTTTGTGAGGCAAAATAATATCAGACATATTCTGACCGCGCCGGGTCATCCGGCGACCAATGGCCAGGCTGAAAATTTCGTAAAAACCTTCAAAAAGTCTATTTATGCAAATTTGCGTGAAGGCGAAAATATTGATGATATTATAAACACCTCTCTTTTCGGCTATAGATCAACCAAACATTGTACTACAGGGGAAACCCCTGCAAAATTGTTGTTTGGCAGAGAATTACAAACGCGTTTTAGCATGCTTTGTACACCTTTAGTAAAAAACAGAATAAGGGAAAAGCAATTAATAAACATAAAAAATTATAATGGAAATCGTAATACTTCATTTGAGTCCGGTGAAAATGTATTTGTGAGAGATTATTCAAATCCGAATAAAGCGTCATGGCAAGAAGCAACCAGTCTTACAATGTTGTTTTATCGCGCAATAGAAAAATAATTAAGAGACACATTAACCAAATGATTCATGGCAAGGAAGCTAATTTCGAAAAAGAAGAACACACGGCGCCAAGTATTACCATTGATAAAAACTCTACAATATCTTGCTCTAAATCCACTGAGGAGCAAAATAGTCCCCCTTCAATTGAAGTTTTGGAAGGGGGTGTGCCTGCTCCTGCAGATAGAGTGAAGGAAAATATACAGAATAATATTAATCTGGGTCAAACTAATTTTCAGGCGCGTAAATTAAGATCTTTGCAGCGACGAAATTATAAAGAATAATTAGTAAAATCATAAGTAAAAAAAAAATTTACTAAATTGAATTTCGAAATAAGAAAAAAAGGAATTATTTTCTATACGTTTTATTAAACTATAGGTGGGAGTTGTGGAATAATGCCATCTAGTTGTCGTGTTCCATAACCACCTTGTTAAATTAGTTGTAAGAAAAAGGAATGTAAAGTAAAAGCAATTAAATAATAAACACTTCTTGTTTAACTCTCATACTCAAAACATTATAATATACATGACACTTTTAGAAGATTATGTTAATTCTTCTTAAATTGTCATGTGGGTGCTGTTGGCTGAAGTATTTAACACGATACTAAGAGGCCTACATTGAGTAGGCCAGCACTACGGAGATTGGTTTATTTAATAACAGGACATACAGAGTTAAGGAATCACCTGGCACGAATGGTTATCGTTGGCGATGTAACATGCAGGGCCTGCAAGGAAGAGGACGAGTCACTGGAGCACTACTTGTGCTACTGTTCAGCTTTTAGCCAAGTCAGAAGACAAACATTTAATTAAGAGATTATACAGGGGATGGAATTTTTTAGGGGCTCTAATTGGAGAGACTTAAGGAAGTACATTGAATAAACTAGGTTCTTGACGTAATCGAACTCAGAGGTTTCCATGGTATCGGTGGAGGCTCCCTACATTAGAATGGGAACTCCTTATTATTGAGCGCACAACAGGTCTATGAGGCCTAAGTGTAATCCAGGACGGATTGGGATGCTTATGCCCCTCTTTTCAACCTAACCTAACCTACGAGGCCGGGAACCCCAAGTCCCTATTCATGTTTAGTCATTAATATGCTGTTGAATTTTTCTGTTCAGCATGGCTGTGTTAGTTTTTGTCGCCCTGTTTCAAAGACGAAGGCATAGAGCTGGTCACGGAACAATTACTGGCAGCGATTGACACTATCGTGTACTAGAGAATAGGGTACCATTACTGTCCTTCGTCGACCCTGTAGCAAAATTTCGCCCGCGAAGTTAATGCTAAAATATCAACAAAATAAAGAAAAAAATTTTATTTAGTTTTAGTTTAGTTAATTTTAACAATAAGTATTATAGTCTACGAAAATCGTATAACTATACCCATCTGGGGTATATAAACACATTCATTTCAAACTTGAACCAATCTTTTTGATCTCTCTGATTTTCACTATTAATATATTTCTTTCAAAAATATAAAATATGTTTGATTACCAAACAAACAACTTTGAACATTTCAAGAAAATTGTTAATAAGAAAAGACAAAACTTTACATCTTTGGAGATGTCTTTGACTTTTCTGATTTCTAATACCAATGATCTGCCTTCAAATACTCGTACATCAAATATGTTTAATTTATAAACAAAAAGAAAAAGTTAGTTTTAGTTGGTTATTTTAGTTACCAAAAAAAGTTTCAATTGAGACATTTCTGTATACAATTTTAAAACTCTATACAGGTCACTCCGGAAACCGCCCTGGCGGAGAGGACGACCAAATACCATCTTCGTCATAAAAGCTACAAATTTAAGAAATGTAGGCTTAAGTAATGCAATTTATTAAATATTTGTGCTGATTTTTTCCCAAATTTCAAAATAAAAGTTTAAAAGTGATTAATGATGGGACTTAGCTAGATCCTGTGGGCATCATCAGGGAACGTTTACCCAACATTTCTTAGAATAACAATAGATATTATTTCAAACTTCGACTCAATTGAATCAGAAACTTAAACAAATATCAAAGCTATAACAAGAACTCAATAATCAATTTTTCCCTTTTTATACCTTTCACAAAAAAGGAATGGGTATATATAGGTTTGTCATTCCGTGTGTAATTTCTTCGATATTAATATAGAACCCAATAATGTATATACATTCTGCATCCTTATAATTAGCAATGACGATTGAGTGATGTCCGTTTGTCTGTACGTGAAATCTTGTTTCCCAACGCCCCAGAAGAGGTAGGGACTTCGTTCTTGGACTGATGGATTGTAAATGAACTTAAATAGAGTGGTGTTGAACAGAGCTGGAAAGCTTACACATATTTCTCGACGCAAAATTAACTACAAAAAACCAATTATTTGTTTGTTTGTTAATTAAACCTATTTCATAATTTAGTCCCTCAAGTGTGTATTAAAAACTAAATATATTAAAAATGTTTTCCAGGGATGGGAAATTGAAAGTTTTTTTTTGTACATGCAATATTTTGCAGAACATGAAAGTGAACACAATGGTTACCAATTTTACGTCTTTGTTAAATAAAACCACTTTATACCGCATGAAGAGTTGCATTGGTAAACATGAATAAAAACAAGTAAAAGTGCTATATTCGGCTGTGCCGAATCTTAAATACCCTTCGCACATGTATTTCTTTCTTCCTAAAACAGAAAATCTGAAAGACGTTCAGAGGTATTGCAAGTAAGAAGAGCCAAACATTTAGCTTCCTAGCCGAAATATTTAAATGTTTTCTTAAATATGAAAGTAACTGATAAAAACATTTTGTTGTTTTTTAATTAAACCAACTTTCTGTTTTAGAAGGAAAGAAAGAAAGAAGAAATACATCTGTGAAGGGTATTTAAGATTCTGCACAGCCGAATATAGCACTTTTACTTGTTGTTTTCTTACTATGTCATAGTGGTAGGTGTAAGAGACAAAGAAAACAACAAGAGCTAATTATTCGCATTTTTGACAAAATTTTGTTATGTAGTAACAATTTTAACGAACATTTTATATTGCTATATTAAATGGAATTAAGATTCTATAGGCTAATTGTTCGAAATTTTTAATTTAAATCTCAGAAAGACATGATAAATATTCCAAGGCACAAAGGCAAGTCAACATCAGTTTTTGTTATTCAACTTACACAGCAGAGCAGAACAGCTATTTTCGAAAGACGCAACCCTTTCATCATCAGTGCTCATGTGTATTGTGTTTTTCACCACTTATTAGGTGGCTTAGTTGAATGTGATAACAGTTCCTATTTACACAAATTTTATTGTGAAAAAGAATACGAGAACTGTATCAAGATGATGTTAACATATTATTGTTATAATACCCGTGTTACCGTTTGATTATTTTTTCTTCATGTCCCATTTTTCTGAATTTTTTGTTCCATCATACCTAAGTCAAACTTTTTTGGTTTGAATTTTATATTTAAGTACATGTGAACGTTTTACCAATTTATTATTGGTAGCTCAAGCCAAAGCTTAAATTTGTATGTAGTAAGAATTTTAACGAACATTTTATATTGCTATATTAAATTGAATTAAAATTCTATAGGCTAATTGTTCGAAATTTTTAATTTAAATCTCAGAAAGACATGATAAATATTCCAAGGCACAAAGGCAAGTCAACATCAGTTTTTGTTATTCAACTTACACAGCAGAGCAGAACAGCTGTTTTCGAAAGTCGCAACCCTTTCATCATCAGTGCTCATGTGTATTGTGTTTGTCACCACTTATTAGGTGGCTTAGTTGAATGTGATAACTGTTCCTATTTACACAAATTTTATTGTGAAAAAGAATATGAGAACTGTATCATGCTAATGTTAACATGTTATTGTTTTAATACTCGAGTTACCGTTTGACTATTTTTTCTTCATGTCCCATTTTTCTGAATTTTTTGTTCCATCATACCTAAGTCAAACTTTTTGGTTTGAATTTTATACTTAAGTACATGTGAACGTTTTTCCAATTTATTATTGGTAGCTCAAGCCAAAGCTTAAATTTGTATGTAGTAAGAATTTTAACGAACATTTTATATTGCTATTTTAAATTGAATTAAGATTCTATAGGCTAATTGTTCGAAATTTTTAATTTAAATCTCAGAAAGACATGATAAATATTCCAAGGCACAAAGGCAAGTCAACATCAGTTTTTGTTATTCAACTTACACAGCAGAGCAGAACAGCTGTTTTCGAAGGACGCAACCCTTTCATCATCAGTGTTCATGTGTATTGTGTTTGTCACCACTTATTAGGTGTCTTAGTTGAATGTGATAACAGTTCCTATTAACACAAATTTTATTGTGAAAAAGAATACGATAACTGTATCAAGCTGATGTTAACATGTTATTGTTATAATACCCGTGTTACCGTTTGATTATTTTTTCTGCATGTCTCATTTTTCTGAATTTTTTGTTCCATCATACCTAAGTCAAACTTTTTTGGTTTGAATTTTATACTTAAGTACATGTGAACGTTTTTCCAATTTATTATTGGTAGCTCAAGCCAAAGCTTAAATTTGTATGTAGTAAGAATTTTAACGAACATTTTATATTGCTATATTAAATCGAATTAAGATTCTATAGGCTAATTGTTCGAAATTTTTAATTTAAATCTCAGAAAGACATGATAAATATTCCAAGGCACAAAGGCAAGTCAACATCAGTTTTTGTTATTCAACTTACACAGCAGAGCAGAACAGCTGTTTTCGAAAGACGCAACCCTTTCATCATCAGTGCTCATGTGTATTGTGTTTGTCACCACTTATTAGGTGGCTTAGTTGAATGTGATAACAGTTCCTATTTACACAAATTTTATTGTGAAAAAGAATACGAGAACAGTATCAAGCTAATGTTAACTTGTTATTGTTATAATACCCGTGTTACCGTTTGATTATTTTTTCTTCATGTCCCATTTTTCTGAATTTTTTGTTCCATCATACCTAAGTCAAACTTTTTTGGTTTGAATTTTATACTTAAGTACATGTGAACGTTTTTCCAATTTATTATTGGTAGCTCAAGCCAAAGCTTAAATTTGTATGTAGTAAGAATTTTAACGAACATTTGATATTGCTATATTAAATTGAATTAAGATTCTATAGGCTAATTGTTCGAAATTTTTAATTTAAATCTCAGAAAGACATGATATATATTCCAAGGCACAAAGGAAAGTCAACATCAGTTTTTGTTATTCAACTTACACAGCAGAGCAGAACAGCTGTTTTCGAAAGACGCAACCCTTTCATCATCAGTGCTCATGTGTATTGTGTTTGTCACCACTTATTAGGTGGCTTAGTTGAATGTGATAACAGTTCCTATTTACACAAATTTTATTGTGAAAAAGAATACGAGAACTGTATCAAGCTGATGTTAACATGTTATTGTTATAATACCCGTGTTACCGTTTGATTATTTTTTCTGCATGTCTCATTTTTCTGAATTTTTTGTTCCATCTTACCTAAGTCAAACTTTTTTGGTTTGAATTTTATACTTAAGTACATGTGAACGTTTTTCCAATTTATTATTGGTAGCTCAAGCCAAAGCTTAAATTTGTATGTAGTAAGAATTTTAACGAACATTTTATATTGCTATATTAAATCGAATTAAGATTCTATAGGCTAATTGTTCGAAATTTTTAATTTAAATCTCAGAAAGACATGATAAATATTCCAAGGCACAAAGGCAAGTCAACATCAGTTTTTGTTATTCAACTTACACAGCAGAGCAGAACAGCTGTTTTCGAAAGACGCAACCCTTTCATCATCAGTGCTCATGTGTATTGTGTTTGTCACCACTTATTAGGTGGCTTAGTTGAATGTGATAACAGTTCCTATTTACACAAATTTTATTGTGAAAAAGAATACGAGAACAGTATCAAGCTAATGTTAACTTGTTATTGTTATAATACCCGTGTTACCGTTTGATTATATTTTCTTCATGTCCCATTTTTCTGAATTTTTTGTTCCATCATACCTAAGTCAAACTTTTTTGGTTTGAATTTTATACTTAAGTACATGTGAACGTTTTTCCAATTTATTATTGGTAGCTCAAGCCAAAGCTTAAATTTGTATGTAGTAAGAATTTTAACGAACATTTGATATTGCTATATTAAATTGAATTAAGATTCTATAGGCTAATTGTTCGAAATTTTTAATTTAAATCTCAGAGAGACATGATAAATATTCCAAGGCACAAAGGCAAGTCAACATCAGTTTTTGTTATTCAACTTACACAGCAGAGCAGAACAGCAGTTTTCGAAAGACGCAACCCTTTCATCATCAGTGCTCATGTGTATTGTGCTTGTCACCACTTATTAGGTGGCTTAGTTGAATGTGATAACAGTTCCTATTTACACAAATTTTATTGTGAAAAAGAATACGAGAACTGTATCAAGCTGATGTTAACATGTTATTGTTATAATACCCGTGTTACCGTTTGATTATTTTTTCTGCATGTCCCATTTTTCTGAATTTTTTGTTCCATCATACCTAAGTCAAACTTTTTTGGTTTGAATTTTATACTTAAGTACATGTGAACGTTTTTCCAATTTATTATTGGTAGCTCAAGCCAAAGCTTAAATTTGTATGTAGTAAGAATTTTAACGAACATTTTATATTGCTATATTAAATTGAATTAAGATTCTATAGGCTAATTGTTCGAAATTTTTAATTTAAATCTCAGAAAGACATGATAAATATTCCAAGGCACAAAGGCAAGTCAACATCAGTTTTTGTTATTCAACTTACACAGCAAAGCAGAACAGCTGTTTTCGAAAGACGCAACCCTTTCATCATCAGTGCTCATGTGTATTGTGCTTGTCACCACTTATTAGGTGGCTTAGTTGAATGTGATAACAGTTCCTATTTACACAAATTTTATTGTGAAAAAGAATACGAGAACTGTATCAAGCTGATGTTAACATGTTATTGTTATAATACCCGTGTTACCGTTTGATTATTTTTTCTGCATGTCCCATTTTACTGAATTTTTTTTTCCATCATACCTAAGTCAAACTTTTTTGGTTTGAATTTTATACTTAAGTACATGTGAACGTTTTTCCAATTTATTATTGGTAGCTCAAGCTAAAGGTTAAATTTGTATGTAGTAAGAATTTTAACGAACATTTGATATTGCTATATTAAATTGAATTAAGATTCTATAGGCTAATTGTTCGAAATTTTTAATTTAAATCTCAGAAAGACATGATACATATTCCAAGGCACAAAGGCAAGTCAACATCAGTTTTTGTTATTCAACTTACAGAGCAGAGCAGAACAGCTGTTTTCGAAAGACGCAACCCTTTCATCATCAGTGCTCATGTGTATTGTGTTTGTCACCACTTATTAGGTGGCTTAGTTGAATGTGATAACAGTTCCTATTAACACAAATTTTATTGTGAAAAAGAATACGAGAACTGTATCAAGCTGATGTTAACATGTTATTGTTATAATACCCGTGTTACTGTTTGATTATTTTTTCTTCATGTCCCATTTTTCTGAATTTTTTGTTCCATCATACCTAAGTCAAACTTTTTTGGTTTGAATTTTATACTTAAGTACATGTGAACGTTTTTCCAATTTATTATTGGTAGCTCAAGCCAAAGCTTAAATTTGTATGTAGTAAGAATTTTAACGAACACTTGATATTGCTATATTAAATTGAATTAAGATTCTATAAGCTAATTGTTCGAAATTTTTAATTTAAATCTCAGAAAGACATGATAAATATTCCAAGGCACAAAGGCAAGTCAACATCAGTTTTTGTTATTCAACTTACACAGCAGAGCAGAACAGCTGTTTTCGAAAGACGCAACCCTTTCATCATCAGTGCTCATGTGTATTGTGTTTGTCACCACTTATTAGGTGGCTTAGTTGAATGTGATAACAGTTCCTATTTACACAAATTTTATTGTGAAAAAGAATACGAGAACTGTATCAAGCTGATGTTAACATGTTATTGTTATAATACCCGTGTTACCGTTTGATTATTTTTTCTGCATGTCCCATTTTGCTGAATTTTTTGTTCCATCATACCTAAGTCAAACTTTTTTGGTTTGAATTTTATACTTAAGTATATGTGAACGTTTTTCCAATTTATTATTGGTAGCTCAAGCTAAAGGTTAAATTTGTATGTAGTAAGAATTTTAACGAACATTTGATATTGCTATATTAAATTGAATTAAGATTCTATAGGCTAATTGTTCGAAATTTTTAATTTAAATCTCAGAAAGACATGATAAATATTCCAAGGCACAAAGGCAAGTCAACATCAGTTTTTGTTATTCAACTTACAGAGCAGAGCAGAACAGCTGTTTTCGAAAGACGCAACCCTTTCATCATCAGTGCTCATGTGTATTGTGTTTGTCACCACTTATTAGGTGGCTTAGTTGAATGTGATAACAGTTCCTATTAACACAAATTTTATTGTGAAAAAGAATACGAGAACTGTATCAAGCTGATGTTAACATGTTATTGTTATAATACCCGTGTTACTGATTGATTATTTTTTCTGCATGTCCCATTTTTCTGAATATTTTGTTCCATCATACCTAAGTCAAACTTTTTTGGTTTGAATTTTATATTTAAGTACATGTGAACGTTTTTCCAATTTATTATTGGTAGCTCAAGCCAAAGCTTAAATTTGTATGTAGTAAGAATTTTAACGAACATTTTATATTGCTATATTAAATTGAATTAAGATTCTATAGGCTAATTGTTCGAAATTTTTAATTTAAATCTCAGAAAGACATGATAAATATTCCAAGGCACAAAGGCAAGTCAACATCAGTTTTTGTTATTCAACTTACACAGCAGAGCAGAACAGCTGTTTTCGAAAGACGCAACCCTTTCATCATCAGTGCTCATGTGTATTGTGTTTGTCACCACTTATTAGGTGGCTTAGTTGAATGTGATAACAGTTCCTATTTACACAAATTTTATTGTGAAAAAGAATACGAGAACAGTATCAAGCTAATGTTAACATGTTATTGTTATAATACCTGTGTTACCGTTTGATTATTTTTTCTTCATGTCCCATTTTTCTGAATTTTTTGTTCCATCATACCTAAGTCAAACTTTTTTGGTTTGAATTTTATACTTAAGTACATGTGAACGTTTTTCCAATTTATTATTGGTAGCTCAAGCCAAAGCTTAAATTTGTATGTAGTAAGAATTTTAACGAACATTTGATATTGCTATATTAAATTGAATTAAGATTCTATAGGCTAATTGTTCGAAATTTTTAATTTAAATCTCAGAAAGACATGATAAATATTCCAAGGCACAAAGGCAAGTCTTCATCAGTTTTTGTTATTCAACTTACACAGCAGAGCAGAACAGCTGTTTTCGAAAGACGCAACCCTTTCATCATCAGTGCTCATGTGTATTGTGCTTGTCACCACTTATTAGGTGGCTTAGTTGAATGTGATAACAGTTCCTATTTACACAAATTTTATTGTGAAAAAGAATACGAGAACTGTATCAAGATGATGTTAACATATTATTGTTATAATACCCGTGTTACCGTTTGATTATTTTTTCTTCATGTCCCATTTTTCTGAATTTTTTGTTCCATCATACCTAAGTCAAACTTTTTTGGTTTGAATTTTATATTTAAGTACATGTGAACGTTTTACCAATTTATTATTGGTAGCTCAAGCCAAAGCTTAAATTTGTATGTAGTAAGAATTTTAACGAACATTTTATATTGCTATATTAAATTGAATTAAAATTCTATAGGCTAATTGTTCGAAATTTTTAATTTAAATCTCAGAAAGACATGATAAATATTCCAAGGCACAAAGGCAAGTCAACATCAGTTTTTGTTATTCAACTTACACAGCAGAGCAGAACAGCTGTTTTCGAAAGACGCAACCCTTTCATCATCAGTGCTCATGTGCATTGTGTTTGTCACCACTTATTAGGTGGCTTAGTTGAATGTGATAACAGTTCCTATTAACACAAATTTTATTGTGAAAAAGAATACGAGAACTGTATCAAGCTGATGTTAACATGTTATTGTTATAATACCCGTGTTACCGTTTGATTATTTTTTCTGCATGTCCCATTTTTCTGAATTTTTTGTTCCATCATACCTAAGTCAAACTTTTTTGGTTTGAATTTTGTACTTAAGTACATGTGAACGTTTTTCCAATTTATTATTGGTAGCTCAAGCCAAAGCTTAAATTTGTATGTAGTAAGAATTTTAACGAACATTTTATATTGTTATATTAAATTGAATTAAGATTCTATAGGCTAATTGTTCGAAATTTTTAATTTAAATCTCAGAAAGACATGATTAATATTCCAAGGCACAAAGGCAAGTCAACATCAGTTTTTGTTATTCAACTTACACAGCAGAACAGAACAGCTGTTTTCGAAAGACGCAACCCTTTCATCATCAGCGCTCATGTGTATTGTGTTTGTCACCACTTATTAGGTGGCTGAGTTGAATGTGATAACAGTTCCTATTTACACAAATTTAATTGTGAAAAAGAATACGAGAACTGTATCAAGCTGATGTTAACATGTTATTGTTATAATACCCGTGTTACCGTTTGATTATTTTTTCTGCATGTCCCATTTTTCTGAATTTTTTGTTCCATCATACCTAAGTCAAACTTTTTTGGTTTGAATTTTATACTTAAGTACATGTGAACGTTTTTCCAATTTATTATTGGTAGCTCAAGCCAAAGCTTAAATTTGTATGTAGTAAGAATTTTAACGAACATTTTATATTGATATATTAAATTGAATTAAGATTCTTTAGGCTAATTGTTCGAAATTTTTAATTTAAATCTCAGAAAGACATGATAAATATTCCAAGGCACAAAGGCAAGTCAACATCAGTTTTTGTTATTCAACTTACACAGCAGAGCAGAACAGCTGTTTTCGAAAGACGCAACCCTTTCATCATCAGTGCTCATGTGTATTGTGTTTGTCACCACTTATTAGGTGGCTTAGTTGAATGTGATAACAGTTCCTATCCTATTTATCTTACTACATACAAATTTAAGCTTTGGCTTGAGCTACCAATAATAAATTGGAAAAACGTTCACATGTACTTAGGTATAAAATTCAAACCAAAAAAGTTTGACTTAATAAAATTTACAATAAAATTTGTGTAAATAGGAACTGTTATCACATTCAACTAAGCCACCTAATAAGTGGTGACAAACACAATACACATGAGCACTGATGATGAAAGGGTTGCGTCTTTCGAAAACAGCTGTTCTGCTCTACTGTGTACGTTGAATAACAAAAACTGATGTTGACTTGCCTTTGTGCCTTGGAATATTTATCATGTCTTTCTGAGATTTAAATTAAAAATTTCGAACAATTAGCCTATAGAATCTTAATTCAATTTAATATAGCAATATAAAATGTTCGTTAAAATTCTTACTACATACAAATTTAAGCTTTGGCTTGAGCTACCAATAATAAATTGGAAAAACGTTCACATGTACTTAAGTATAAAATTCAAACCAAAAAAGTTTGAGTTAGGTATGATATAACAAAAAATTCAGAAAAATGGGACATGAAGAAAAAATAATCACACGGTAACACGGGTATTATAACAATAACATGTTAACATCAGCTTGATACAGTTCTCGTATTCTTTTTCACAATAAAATTTGTGTAAATAGGAAGTGTTATCACATTCAACTAAGCCACCTAATAAGTGGTGACAAACACAATACACATGAGCACTGATGATGAAAGGGTTGCGTCTTTCGAAAACAGCTGTTCTGCTCTGCTGTGTAAGTTGAATAACAAAAACTGATGTTGACTTGCCTTTGTGCCTTAGAATATTTATCATTTCTTTCTGAGATTTAAATTAAAAATTTCGAACAATTAGAATATAGAATCTTAATTCAATTTAATATAAAATTTTGTTATTTTTGCGCAGGATCTCGCATCGTTTATAGTTAATTTTATATATTTGGGTATTTGTTGTTTTACACAAAATTTTCCAATATTATTCGTGCTGATTCTTTTTCTTTTCGCTTTACAAAATTACAAAAAAAAACTTTAAGAATGATGTTGTTTTTAGAGGAACTTTTGACCCGATTCCGCCCATTTACGGACTTGACTTGTGCTATCCTTCAAAATATATTCATACTAGGGCTTGGCACTTTTCTTGGCTTGACATGGCGAGATCGTCTTAGATTCATCACTCAAGAATATATTTATACTTTATGGAGTCTTAAAGGAATATTTCGCTGAGTTACACACGTAATGACAAGATGAATACACACTCTAATTCTTTTTTGGAGGGTATAAAAAGTTTCAATTGTCCAACACTGGAATCGGATTTTAGTTTATTTTGAATTTTTAATACAAATCTTAATCATCCTGAAGTGTAAAATGGTTAAATTATCAAGAACCCAAAATTATTAACTTATTTGGGTACTTTTATGTACCAAAATAATGTCAATCCAACCCTGGAATCGCCGTTTGATTTTGTTATTTTTTTATTGTGCTACCAGTTTTATTCCTCCTAAACCATAAAATAGCTTTAATTAACAAAAAATAAAAATTTTTTATCCATGCATACTTTATGCTCCAAATAAGGTTTCAATTTTCCAACCGTGGAATAGTCTTTTTTATTTTTAATGCCAATGTAATCCTTCCTAAGGTATTAAATAGGTTTAAACCCATTAAAACAAAATTAAGAATCTATTTAATTACTTTCATGTACCACAAAATAAAAAATTGAATTGTCCAGTCCTGGAATCGGATTTTTGTTTATTTTGACTTTTTAATACGAATTTTTTCATCTTGAAGCATAAAATGGTTCTAATTATTAAAAAACCAAAATTATTAACTTATTTGATTACTTTTAAAAACCAAAAAATTTTTCAATTATCCAAACCTGGATTCGATTTTTGATTTCTAATACCAATTTAACTCTTCCCAAAGTTTAAATTTCAATTTGTCATTGAAAATAAAATAAATAAATAAAAATAACAATTTACTCTTAACACATTTTCAGCAAAATATATGTAAAAATCTTAAAATATATTAATAAGTTAAAGTTGTGATTGGTAAAAAAATCATCAAAAATTATTTGTAGTAATAGTTGCGTTTGATTGTTTAATATATAAACATATTTCTCAAATTATTAACTTGCTACGTTTGCTGCTTCGTCTTACCGTACCATTGCTAAAAGCTCATTTTTTTAAATACAACAAATGAAAACTAATTTCGGTTAACGACTACTGTGAGAAAGTTGCAAAGTTGACGGTGTCAAACTGTATTCAGTCGTGGATTATATATATTTTGAAGTGTCGTTCTAGAAGTTTTTATGTTCTTAACGAAAATTCAACTGATCAAAAGTGGTTGATATGATGAAAGAGAAGAATAATACAAACTCCATAAAAAAACAATCAAAATTTGTTGATTGTGGTTGGTGGTGTTGAAGACATTGTTAAGTGTTATGAACTTTAAACTCCTAATTTTATGGATCTTTTTGTTTCCTGTGGTTTTTATTCAACAGTGGATTCATACTGTGAAGATAGCGGGGTAAAGCTTGTGGCATGCGATACATATTAAAACCCTTGATATAAAATATCTTTGCACAAATGCATATATACATATATATAATAATAATTATTGGGTGGCCCAATTAAACAAAAAATGTTTTTTTAATTCAAAACCAAAACAAGGCGCCAATTCAAATTATATTTTATACACCGTCACGACAGGAAGTGCACAAAGGGTTCCTCCACAGATAATGTTAATACTCGTAACAAGCAAAATAAAATAAAAATTGCAAGGAGTATCCACGAAATTTATCTTTGCTGCATCTACTATTATTTTGTAGAGTACAAACTAGGGTATTCATTTAATCGGGATTTAGTCGGTTAATCGCCCCTATATATGCAGTGCATTGCGCCGGAAGTAGAAAAGAGGGGATAGTATTGAGGGGGCAGATGAATAAAGATGAGGAGATAGAGAATTTTTGTAGCTATGTCAATCTTTTACTTCGCCGGCTAATTTTTTTCTACAGGACCGACGAAGGAGAGTGTTGTTACTCTGCTTTTTTTTAGTACATGACGTGTCGTCAGTTATTGCCAATTATGTTCAGTGACCAGTCCTATGTCTGCATCATTGAAACAGGCTGGCAACAACACAACCAAGTACTAATGCTGATCAAAAGAATTCAGTACAATATTCATGACTGAGCGCGGGGTTGAACTCAGGACCCTCCGCTTCATGGTCTCGTGTTAACTACTTCAGCCAACAACGCTCTCAAAAACTCAAATATTTTGATTTAACGGATTAATAACCGGCTAATTTTATTATTATTTGGTTAATAAAGATTCTTTATAAATTATGTAATTTCAAAATATAATAATGTTAGTGCGTTTTGTTTGTTATGTGGTCAAGTATATCAATATTTGATGAGGGCTGTTGGCTGAAGTAGTAGAACACGAGACTATGAAGCGGAGGGTCCTGAGTTCAAACCGGCGCTGAGTCATGAAATATTGTGTGGAATTCTTCTGATCAGCATTAGTGCATGGTTGTATTAGTTTTTTTTTTATCTTGGACCAGCACTCAGAGCATGACCACTATATATGCAATGCATTGCGCCGGACCTGAAAACGAGGGGATAGTATTGAGGGGACAGATTAGGAAAGATGAGAAGATAGACAATTTTTTAGCTTTTTCAACCTTTTTACTTCGCCGGCTAATTTTTGCTACAGCGCCGACGAAGGTGGGTGGTGTTACCTGCTTTTAGTACATGATACTGTCAGTCGCTGGCAATTATGTTCTGTGATCAGTGACTATGCCTTCATCATTGAAACAGGCTGGCAACAACTAACACAACCACGCACCAATGCTGATCAGAAGAATTCAACACGATATTTCATTACTTAGCGCGCGCTCGAACTCAGGACCCTCCGTTTCATAGTCTCGTGTTCTACTACTTCAGCCAACAGCACCCACAAGTTGTTATAATTTGCGGGCAGGTTCTTCCTATATAATAGGTTTAACCTACATTATAATAATGATCATGAAGTTGTAATAATGGAGCTAATACATAAACTTTCTTTGTTTTTATAAAAAATATTTTCTAAACGCATATCTTTTGCATAAGACACGAAATAAATAATTAAAAACCCAAAAAATACAATGTGATATTAGTACAAATTATTAAAAATTTTATAACAGCGGTTGATAGGCTGAAATTATTCGATTAACCGATTAACTAGAAATCAATGCAAGTGCACTTTGTTAATATAACATGTTTATTTTTTTGTTTTTTTTGCAAACACCAATGGAAATAAAATAATTCTTATTCGCTTCATTATAATAAAACAAAAAAAATTTCCATTTTGGTTTATTAAATAAAGCCGTTTCGTATGTTAACAAAAAAGCAGATATAATTGATGGAACTACGACAGGCTGCAATTAAGACAGTAGTCCAAAGATCATGAACTGCGTTCTTCTTCCTTTTTTTTATACCCTTCACAAAAAAGTGAAAGGGTATATATAGGTTTCTCATTCCGTGTGTAATTTCTTCGATATGCACATGGGACTCCATAAAGTATATATATTCTGGATCCTTATGAATAGCAATGACGATTGAGCGATGTCCGTCTGTCCGTCTGTCCGTCCGTCTGTAGGTGAAATCGGTTTTCCCAAGCCCCCAGAAAAGCTAAAGACTTCGTTCTAGAACCGTTGGATTGGAAATGAACTTAAATAGAGTGCTTTTCGAAGTATGGTTCCAGAGCTGGGAAGCTTACACCTATTTCTCGACGCAGAATTTATACCAAAAATCAATTATTTTTATAATGTTTGTAAATTAAACCTATGTAGTGCTTTGGGGAGCCTCAATGGTCTATTAAAAACTAAAAAATAAAAATTTTTTTCCGGGGATGGGAAATTAAAAATTTTTTTTTCGGCCTAATCCGTATTTTGTAGTACGTGTAGTAACTAAAATTGTTAAAAATTTCAAGTTTTTCTTTAACAAAACCACTTTCTACGTCATGAAGATATGCATTAGCCAAAAAAAAAAATTTTTAATTCAAATTTTGCTTCCAGGGGTGGGAAATTGAATTTTTTTTATACATGAAAGTAATCAAACAGGCAACTGATGTTGTTTTTTGCTAACTAAAACTGTCTTATAATTTAAGAAGAACAAAATTGGTATCAAAAATTCAAAAATAAAAAATAAAATTTCGAATCCAGGGATGGGCAAGTGAAATATTTTATGGTACATGAAAGTTACCAAAATGGTAAAAAATTTGCAATTTTTTTTAAATAAAACTACTTTATACCTCAAGAAGCGTTGCACTGATAAAAAAAAACAAAAAACAAATCAAATTTCGTTTCCAGGGTTGAAAAAATTAGATTTTTTTTGGTACATGAAATATTTTGTAGTATATGTAATACCCAAAATGGTTGCAAAATTCGAGTTTTTCTTAAACAAAACTACGTTATACCTTATGAAGATTTGCATTGATAAAGAAAATTTTAAAAAATTTAAATTTCGCTTCCAGGGTTGGGATATTTATATATATTTTTATACATAAAAGTAACCAAAAAGGCAATTGACGTTGTTTTTTACTGACTAAAACTATTTTTTAGTTCAGGAAAAACAAAATTAGTATCAAAAATTAAAAAAAAAGTCAAAATTTAGATTCTAGAGTTGGATAACTGCAATATTTTTTGGTACATAAAAATGACCTAAATGGTTACAAATATTAAGTTTTTCTTAAATAAAACTATTTCATGCCTCATTACGAGTTGCATTGGTAAAAAAATTTAATTTTGTTTCCAGGGTTGGGGAATTTAAATATTTATTCTGCATAAAAGTAACCAAAAAGGCAATTGACGTTGTTTCTTGTTGCTAATTAAAGCTGTTTTATAGTTCAGGAAGAACAAAATTGGTATTAAAATCTTAAAAAATCAGAATTTCGACTCCAGGGTTGGACAAATGATATATTTTAAGGTACATGAAAGTGACCAAATAGTTTATAAATTTAAATTTTTTTTCAAGTAAAACTATGTTACACCTCACTAAGAATTGCATTGGTAAAAAAATAAAAATTCGCTTCCAGAGTTGGAAAATCGAAATATTTTTCGTACATAATAGTACATATGTACATAAATTCCAAATTTTGAGCTTTTGGTGAATTAAACCTATTAGATATTTCAGAAAAAATTAACCTAGTATCAAAAAATTATAAATTCGGTTCCAGGGTTGGAAAATCGAAATTTTTTGGTACATAAAAGTAACCATATAAGTTCCTAATTTTGGTTTTTTTCAGTGACTTAAACCTATTTTATATTTCGCTAAGAATCAAATTGGTATTAAAAATTTAAAAAAACCAAAATTTCGGTTCCATGGTTGGAAAATCTAAATATTTTTTGTACATAAAAGTACATACATAAATTCCAAATTTTGTGTTTTTAGTGAATTAAACCTATTTTATATATTAGAAAAAATTAATTTAGTATTAAAAAATTAAAAATTCGGTTCCAGGGTTGGAAAATCGTCATTTTCTGATTCATAAAAGCAGCCATTTTATTTGATATTATTGATTTTTATGATGAATTATACCTACTTTATATTTCAGAAAGAAGTAAACTGGTATTAAAAACCAACAAAATCTAAAAGACGATTCTACGGTTGGACAATTAGAACTTTTTGGGGTACATGAAACGGATTTTTTGTTTTGGTTGTAAATTAAACATATTTAAAATTTTTGAAAGGCGTTAATAGGTATTAGATATAAGAAAAGCCAAAAATTTTGCTTCCTAGCCGAAAAATTTAAACGTTTTCTTAAATATAAAATTTTCTTAAATATAGAATTTGAACAAATTCATTTATTAATAAAATAATAAAAAATGGTTTGCAGTCTTGCAGATTCGAACTTAAGCCCGTTGATAAAATTAACAATTTACATAAGAAAGTTCGACTAATAAAAATTCATACATAATAAAAGTAACCGAGAACATCTTTTTGATTTTTTAATTAAACCTACTTTCTGTTTTGGCAAGAAAGAAAGAAAGAAGAATTACATCTGTGAAGGGTATTTAAGATTCGGCACAGCCGAATATAGCACTTTTACTTGTTTAATATGAAGCGAAGCTCAGAAGGTGTGCATAATTAATTCGCTAAACTTCACTATCGATATACAGCACAACATCAAGCATTTATGCATACAACAAGAAAAACCACATGTATGTTTGTACCATACCATCAACACTTTGGAGAATGCACACACATTTCACACATAGTTAAAGACTTTTTTGTGGATTTTTAGCCCACACTCAGTTGTGAATATATTCAAAACAGACAAAATAAACACAAAAAATTGCTAAAAGTTCAGTAAAATCGAAATCAAATGATTCATTAGTTTGTGGATGAAATCAGATCTGAAAACAAAACAAACCTGACATATGATGCCTAAACCAAATGGTGCTTTTTACTTTTGCAAGTAAGACAGTGGAACGAAGCGAAAGCTTAACTAAGCCAATCCAGTAAAAAGATCAGAGTCAATGAATAACTGATTTGCATTGTACATGCAAATGCACCAAGGTGTTGATTGGTTGGCAGACACATCATGCATATATACATATACATACACACACACACATATATATATATATATATATATATATATATATATATATATATATATATATATATATATTAGGGGATTCATTTAAACGGGTTTTTCTTTTAATCGGTTAAGTAATTTCAACAAATAAAAATCTATTATATATATTAACATTTTTTATTTGTAAAAAAAACAATAACAACAATTCTTTAACTTAAATGAGCAACAAAAAAAAAATTCATTATTATGTAGTACATATTATGTATTAATTAATTTATAAAAAGTGAGATAATTTTATTAGTTATTTCAATAGTTTAAGGTGGTATTGTAGAGTAATCTTTGAAGAAAATAATTTTGCTTAAATGTTTAGGATTTATAAAAAATTAGTTTCTTATAAAAAATGCATTTACTTAGCAACCGTAATACACAATACCTAATTTCACAGTACTTTTTGGGGATATCTCTAAACATATGAAATATTCCATTACGCCATTGGGGTCCTGCTTTAATTTTTTATTTTAACATGTATGTATGTATGTATATGGAGAAACTCGTTCCCCTCATGCACCTTAAGGTATGATGGTATTTTTTGGTGTTTATTGACAAGTTAAAAAGAACACCTCTTTTGTTTGTATGAAAAAATATTTTCAAAACGCATATCATTTTATTTGAGATTAAACAAATAATTAAAAGCACAAAATAGTAATGCAAAACAAATATAACTTGTGTTACATCGGTTAATCGACTGAAATTAACCGTTTTAATCGGTAATAAGGTCTTCATAGAACCTTTTACCTAAATTTTCTTAAAACAACTGCAGATATTATCCCAAAATGTAGATTACAGAATCGATGATGTGATGCACACGAATAAAACTGTAATTCACGCCATATCATATACGAAGCTAGTATACACTTTGAAAGAAAGCGAGATAGTGATCTATTCTTCCAATGAACATAACGGGTCAGTACTGTCTAACATATGTATGTATATACTCGTAGTAACTTGGTAGTAGGAATCTCGAATACAATGTAACTTACTTTCCAACCAGATGGAAGACACCTTGAGCAGATAGAACATACATACATTGTAAGCTGACATTCATTGAACACCAAGTATGTAACTCATCATTGAAGATATATAATGTGGGAAGCAGAGCTCGACTCTGCGGTGTTAAGCATCTAGTCAACTCAATAAGCATCTAGGCAAGTCAATAAGAAATTTCAAGGCTAAAACAAGTAAAAACGTTATGTTCGACCGGGTGGAATCTTAAATACCCTCTAAATATTTAGTAAGTAAATTTAAAGTGTTTAACTTGGTGGAACAGAGTTCCTTTATATAATATCGTACGTCGAGTGATACAAGTTTAAATCATAATAAAACATAGTAATATATTTTTGATATCAATGAAACGGTCTTTATTGGATAGAAAATTTTATGACATTAATGTTTAAATATGATTTCGGCCATGTGGGCGCCACTGTTAGCGCGTACAAGGTCATTTTCAATGCCTTCCTGTACAGTGGCTACAACTTTTTCACTGCGACCGTTCGGCGTCTAACAGGATGCATATTATCAGTAACAGTAAATGTGGTGAGAAACCAATCTATTGTTCTTCGAATTAGCATCTCTGAAAGACGATTATGTTCGCCATAAAATGGACGAAGTGCACGATAAGTTTGACGAACAGAACCATTATTTTGATTAAAAATTTCCACAATTTGCCCGCGTTGCTCTGGTGTAAGTCGATCCATAATGAAATGTCAAAGCAAACTAAACAAAAAGCAACTATCTGCCATCCCTAAACAAAAGCGGCAAGCGGTTTTTAAATTTTGTTTGGAGCATACCGAAATAACGCGGCGGCAACGCAACGGCAGCGGTTTGTTATTGGAAAATCCGATTTTGACAGAGCGTTTCACAATCAAGTTAGTTGCAAAAGAAAACAATTGTAACCAGAGAAAAAAAGCAAAAATTTACAAAAGTGAAATAAATAATAAAAGACATAATTAGTGCACTTCGTATTGGAAAATGGAGTTAAAAAAATATTTCCAATATGATTATATGTATGCACGTTTTTAATTTGTACAAAATTTCAATAACAAAATCACAAATGTCGTCCGTAAAGCTGTTAAAATAATCAGGGTTGTTTAATTTGTTTGTTTGATAACCCTGTTTTTATAGTTTTTTGACATAACGTTACCGCTTTTGTTTAGGTATGGAATTTCAGCGTTAAAGCTCAGCGGAAAAAAAGTTCCGCTTTCCGCCCTTATTTAGGGATGGCTGTATCAGCTGTTAAATGGGTGGTCAAATAAAGCAGTGATGCCAACTCAAAGTTTAATCACTCTATGAAAAACACCCTTTATAACATATTCCTATTTATAGGTTGAGCAATAGGCAAATCAACTGTGTTCATCTCGTACTTAATGAAAATTATAATTAAATTAATAATCCTAAACTATATATTATTTTGGATATGACAATCTTTGAGACAATAATATAAATTATACATCCGCTATCGAGTTTGTTTAAATTGTAAATGATTTTGCGTCATTTAACTAGAACAAATCAGAAAGAAAACACTAAACATTTTAAATTATCGAACAATCCCAATTTTACTATCATTTTTAGGATGATTCATATAACAATCTCCATATTATTCTATGGATCTGTAAAATATAGTACGACAATCATAATTATTAATTTTTCTTTGATATGAAAACTTCTCGCAAGTTACGGAAATCAGGTACCAGTTTACAGCAGTCGTCATTGAGTTAAATTATGTAACTTTCATTTTATTTCGGTAACATTTCCTTATTATTGAATGCAAATTCATTATATCCTGTCCTTGAAATCTACATTTAAGCAAGTTGAATACCCTAAAAGCTTTCAATTCGATTCGATTGAATTAAAAGAAATGTAGACGTTTTTTAAGTTGCACAACTCATTTTGCTAAAAAAAACTCAAATTATTTACTGATTAAATTTACTGTACCCAAAACAACATCAACCTAGTGGTGGTACTCTGATAAACTCCTGAAAAAGGTTTAATAGTTTGTTGGTCTCGCCACTCGATATAGTCGTTGTAATTGAATAAAGTCAATTGTTGATTTTGATTGGCGTAATGGAATATAAAAAACTAACAAACATAAAATAAAGCAAGCGTAGGTGTCAATACTAAGAAGTTATCGATTTGGAACAAAAAATGCCACCCAATATGAAAAAATAATGGTTGTACTGTTAGTATATATTAAATGGTAAAAGTTGTACGATTAGTTAGCGTTTGTAAATATCTGTAGGTAAAACTTAATTATACGAGAATATAGCAAGCATAACATAAAATGCTAAAGCAAATCCGCTGTTCATTTAAGACTTTTTATATATGAAGAACTTTTTCAATAGCCGTATATGTAAGGCACAGGATTTAAAAATTCTACTGCTACGAATTATTTATAGCTTCGTATCCTAGAGATTTGCACTTGATTTTTCGGTGTCACGAGTGAATCACGTAAATCGTGATAATAAATTACTAAAGTCATGCGTGATCGTGATTTAAAAATTTAGGACAGTGCGTGATTTTTAATATGTATAATATTCAAGCCCTCAAGACAGAAGATAAGTTTTTCCTTTTAAAGTTTTATTCTACTTAATACCAAGGAAAATATGAATGTACATACACTCATACCTACATACATACATATATGTGTGCTATAGCCATGCATACTTTTTATGGTCATTCACCGTGCGTGAAAAATTTAAATTCCGTGATCGTGAGCTAAATTTTACTCTTGCGCATATCTCTAACTCGTTCGTACCTACATATATGCATTTTGGAGAAATTATAGAGCATGGCGAATTCATATAAGATGAACTCGACAGCTGTTTGTCTGTCAAAACTTTTTTTCTATATACTTCCAAACGATTTTGACATTCCAACTTCCAGGGAGTTCGCCCATGAGCTCACCTGGTATTAATTCGCGTTGATATAGAGATTTAAAAGCAGTGTTGCAGTATGTAAAGTTGCATCAATATTTGTGGCGCCTAAAACGTAAAAATATTTTTACCCGATAAAAAAGATATTTAAATGTTTCATTTTACATATACGTTCAGTTGAAGTTCGATTCGACAGACGGATATGGAATACGATAAATAAGAGTAACTATTTTTTAATCTTTAGGTCTATATTTTTTATAGCTTCTTCAGAAAATCCTGTTTTTGATTTTTATACCCTCCAAAATAGAATTTGGAGGGTATATTCACTTTGTCATCCCGTTTGTAACACATCGAAATATCCATCTTGATCAGTGATGAAATCTATGACGAACTGAGCATGTCCGTCCGTCTGTCTTTGGAAATCACGATTCAGACCACACGAAAAGAACTAGACTAGAAGTTCGGAGATGGGCTAAATCGGGCAAGAGGAAAAAAAGTTCCCCTAAGAAGAACTAAACCAACCCGGAAAAAACAACATTGTTTTTAAAGTTTTTTGGTTATTTTGTTAAGCAAATGATATATTTTTATGTCACATACCGTCCAACGTCTTAAACTTGGAGCCATAAAATAAAATAGAAATTATTTTTGGACCCCGCCCACTTTAGTGGGCGTTATTATAGGCAAAAATAGCATAACAATTTAACAAATTGGTTTACTCAAGCCTACATTCCTTAAAAATAACATTTTTAAGCTTTAATGAAGAAGCTGAGACGAAACTCTGCCCTACCCTCTCCTCTCCCTTCACCACCTAAATGATCCTACCAAAAAAAAAAAAATTAATTTTGTATACAATTATACCAAGCATTTATTTTTAGAGTTTTATGACTGCCGATTTTTTGGCCCCTAAATGACCCTATCAAAAAAAAAAATTTTAAATTTTATATATAATCATCCCAAGCATTTATTTTTAGAATTGTATGACTACCTGTTTCTGCCCTATCCCCTCCTCCCCATGTGCCCCCTAAATGACCCCATCAAAAAATAGAAATTTTAATTTTGTATATAATCACCCCAAGCATTTATTTTTAGAGTTTTATGACTGCCTGTTTCTGCCCTGCCCCCTCCTCCCCCCTTGCCCGCTAAATGACCCTATAAAAACATATAAAATTTTTTTTAAATTCTGTATGCAATCATCCCAAGCATTTATTTTTAGAGTCTTATGACTACCAGTTTCTGCCCTATCCCCTTCTCCCCCTTTGCCCCCTAAATGACCCTATCAAAAAATAATATTAATTTTGTATATAATCATCCCAAGCATTTATTTTTAGAGTTTTATGACTGCCTGTTTCTGCCCTGCCCCCTCCTCCCCCTTTGCCCGCTAAATGACCCTATAAAAACATATAAAATTTTTTTTAAAATTCTGTATGCAATCATCCCAATCATTTATTTTTAGAGTCTTATGACTACCAGTTTCTGCCCTATCCCCTTCTCCCCCTTTGCCCCCTAAATGACCCCATCAAAAAATAGAAATTTTAATTTTATATATAATCATCCCAAGCATTTATTTTTAGAGTTTTATGACTCCCTGTTTCTGCCCTGCCTCCTTCCCCTTTGCCCCCTAAATGACACTATAAAAAAAATAATTTTGTATATAATTATCCCAAGCATTTATTTTTAAAGTTTTATGACTGCCTATTTCTGCCCTCCTCCCCCTTTGCCCCCTAAATGACCCTTTAAAAAAATATTTTTAATTTTTAACTTGTTAATTTTTAATTTTTTACATAATCATCCCAAGCATTTATTTTTAGAGTTTTGTGACTGCCTGTTTCTGTCCTACCCCCTTCCCTCCTTTGCTACGTAAATGACCCTATAAAAAAATATATAAAATTTGATTTTGTAAATAATTATCCCAAGCATTTATTTTCAGAGTTTTATGACAAAGGTAAAATGTTTCCCCCACAGCTCTTGAAAGAGAAACCCCCCAAAAATACAGTTTCTATACACTCCAAAGAGAATTTGACTCTATAAAGTTAATATGTATATTATTGATTAGTGATGAAGTCTAAGATGGTCTAGCAATGCCCATACGTTCGTCTGTGGAAAATATGATATTGGCTATTTTTCAACCCTGCCCCCTTTAGTGGGCGTTGACGTACGATATTATATAAAGGAACTCTATCCCACCAAGTTATATATTTTATATTCAATTACTAAATATTTGGAGGGTATTTAAGATTCTACCCGGTCGAATATAACGTTTACTTGTTTAATATCTTATATTTATTGCTTTCAATCAAAAATATGTTTGTTATAATTCTAGAACAACATTGTGAGTCACAAAATTTATAAATTTTTTAAAAATAAAGAGAAATAAGTATAAGACTACAATATATTATCATGGCAAATGAATATTAACAAAATCTAAATTAAACAACATTTTCAACACATAAATAAGTACATACTTTCAAAATGGTTCTTAAAAAAGATAATACATATTTTCAACATTTTAATATAACAAATTATGAAAAACAGTGTGTATCATAAAATTCTCAAATATTTGACTTATTAAAGTAAAATATGTTAACATAAGTTAAGTATAAGGTTTTATCATCATGACTATTAACATAATATGAATTGAAAGTTTTATGTTAATATTCATTAACATGATAAAATATTATACTTATGTTCTTAATATATTTTATTTTAAACATTTGAGAATTTTATCTTACATACAGTTTTTCATGTTTTGTTATATTCAAATGTTGGAAATATGTATTATCATTTCTAAAACCCATTTTGAATTACGTACTTACATATATGCAAGTGTGTTGAAAATGTTGTTTAATTTAAATTTATATTCATTGCCACTAACATATATTATAGACCTATGCGCATTTTACTTTGATTTTTCAAAAATTTAAGGCTGATTGGCCCATGTTGTTCGAACAAAATTTTTGTCTGGACAAATTTTTTTATTGTAGTTTGACGTCTCTCTTCTTGAGAGAGAAAAAATAGTTTTTATTTGACTTAACTTGAATTGGTTTAATTCAAGGCAGCTGAAACAGGTACTCCCACAACTACAACAATTTACAACACCAAAAAACACACGTATTTTCTTGCTGGAAAATAGTCAGCTTCTTGTCAAAACCGCAAAAACAAGCTTGCCATTTTAGCACTTTTAGTGATACATTTGGTACATATTTTTCTAATTTAGATACTAAAAATATTTACAATCAGTGAAGCTATATAAATGAAAAGTTCTGGGATACTGAAGTAAATACAACTGAACTCTTTTTAGCTCGTACCAGCACTCGGGAGATGACCTTTACATATGCAGCGCATTGCGCCGGAATTAGGAAGGAGAAAGTAGAGAGTTTTTTGTACCTATTTAAAACTTTTACTTAGCCGACTACATTTTTGCTACAGAGTCGACGAAGGAGGCTGCTATTCCTCTGCTTTTACCATATGATTCTGCCAATCGCTGCCAGTCATTTTCAGTGACCAGTGCCAGGCCTTCATCACTGATACAGGCTGACAACAACTAACACAACAATTTCCTAATGCTGATCAGAAGAATTTGACACAACATTAATTACTGAGCTCAGAGGCTAACTTATGACCCTCCGCTTCATAGTCTTGTGTTAACATCAGCCAACAGCACCCTCAATGTGATTCAATTGATGAACATCTATTTAAGGAATTATCAAACTTTGTACTCTTATATTTTGACTTTTTCAAACGCTTGGATTAATTGATTTAGCTTAAGAGGCCTAAATAATATATATATATATATATATATATATATATATATATATATATATATATATATATATATATGAACACTTTTACTTATTTACCCTATGGCAAAGCCTGAACTTTTAAAAGAAAGCAAACATTTATGTGGTTTGTACGCAAACTTTTGACATTATTCTGGTATGTAAACGATAAACACCTGGGCTAGTGGGGGTACCTACCTGTTTAAGCTGCCTTGGTCTAATTTTATATTTTGTCCAGACAAAATTGAACTGAGTTGCCAATAGGTTAAACTTTTTCGCACAAATTTGAGGTGTCATTTAGTGTTTGATATATTAATTGTATGTGAGATTAAAAATATAAATTATGAGTAATAATACTATCTATTTGTTTTTTTATATAGTTTGCTAATAACAATGCTTTATGCAATTGAATGGCCATAAGGAAATCAATTTTCTTTTTTCGTCCATTATTATTATCACAAATTCTACAAAAATAATTTAAAATGTGTAATATCCAAATATCCAAAATATCAAGAAAACAAAGCAAACCATGAAAAATAGCTGCAGTTCCATTTTGTAAGACTAACTTTTTTGTATGTATGGCAGCTTTGTTTTTCCGAACAAACTTTTTTCAATGAATGAATCGTGCTGCAGAAAACTGTCAGTAAAGAAAATTTTAGCCGGACAAAAATTTTTTTATTTATATTCATAGTGCACATACATCTGGTAATTCATATTTCAAAGCATATGAAATAAGGTGCATTATGAAAGTTTATTATGTTTAATATGTTGTGTTCGGAGGATCATGGCAGTAATGGCACCTGCCTTATCCTCTCCATCACGGAGTCTGGAGCGGAAGCGCTCGAAAAAGCAGGCTCTAAGCTCTTTTTCGGGGTCAGGGACGCTAAGGTAAAGGTGTCCCGCCCAACTAAAGCTGAGATCGAGGCTGCGAACAACCTCCTGGGAGGGATGCAGCTAGCTGAGGAATAAGCACGATGGCTCTAAAAATCGCCCAGATAAATCTGAAGCACTCGAAATGTGCAACAGATAACCTAATGATTGTCTCAGTCGAAGAGAACATCGACATTTGTATGGTGCAGGAACCATGGGTAGCAAACTCCGAGGTCAAGGGGTTGGTCCACATACAATGTACTATATGCTAAAGGAAATGGTAAGCCCAGATCATGTCTAATAGCCAAAAAGCACATAAAATTTTTTCTCTGTTCACAGTTTAGTACTGAGGACCTTACAGTTGCGAGGGTCGAGCTGACAGATGGAACCAGCTTCCTTATCGCATCATGCTACATGGCGCACGACAAAGGAGCCCCACCAGATGAAGTGAAAGCTCTCATGTAATCTATTGGTGCTGATGAGGACATCATACTTTGTTGTGACGCCAACGCCAGGCATACAATTTGTGGTAGCAGTGAAATCAACGACAGAGGTGAGCATATCCTTGATTTCATAAACCTTAATAAAGTAACCATATGTAACTCCGGTTCTTCTTCGACTTTCATCTTTCCGAGTTCGGACAGGTTTAGTGGGTGGGAAGAGGTTCTGGATATCACTCTTGTAAATGATAGATTTAGACCTTTGGTTGATAAGTGGAGGGTATCCAATAAAAGATCCTTCTCGGATCATTGTTGGATATTCTTCGAAGGCGCGTCATTAGGCAATGAAAAGCAATGCTTCAGGAACCCGAGGAGAACAGACTGGGATAGGTTTAATGGGATTCTGAAGCAAAACCTAAGAAGAGTCCCAGAGATCGAGAATACGATTGATGGACTTGAACACAATGTGGGGGCGTTTAAAAAGGCTATAAAGAAAGCCTTTGAAATATCCTGCCCCCTAACAAAGACTAAGAAAAGTTACCCTCCGTGGTGGAGCTCGGAACTCTCAAGGTTACGCAAGGAGGCACGCAGGGCCTTCAATTTATGCTATGAGAAGAAAGCATGGCAGCCTTACCGGGACAAGTTAGCAACGTATAAAAAAGCTATAAAAGTCGCCAAAAGAAACTCATGGAGGAATTTCTGTGAGCCAATAGATAGAACTAGGTATTCCGCAAGGCTTAGTAGGGTTCTGACCATGAACCGCACATGTCCAACCTTCGTTAAAAGGGGGGATGGGTCATGGACAGATTCCCCTGCGGAATCCCTAAGTATTCTTCTCAACACCCACTTTCCAGGCTGTACTGACACGGCCATTGGAATCATCCCAATTAGTGGGAATCAACACACTGTCAATAGAGATTTAATATCCCCAGAGAGAATCTCATGGGCTATTGACAGCTTCGCACCGTTTAAATCGCCGGGTCCTGACGGCATCATTCCACAGATGCTACAGAGTGCGAAGGGCTCTGTCATTCCCTGGCTTTTTATGTTCTTTGAACTCTGTCTTACACTCAACTACGTTCCGACCAGCTGGAGGAAAGTAAAAGTGGTTTTCATTCCCAAGATTGGAAAAAGGAGTCACGACGATCCAAAAGACTTCAGACCAATCAGCCTTTCATCTTTCTTAGTTAAGACGCTAGAAAGATTATTAGACACCCATATTAGGCATCGACTTGAAGGATCGTTTATTCTCTCAGATAGTCAGCATGCCTACCTAAAGGGACGCTCAACGAAAACAGCTCTGCATGAGGTGGTGGGAGTCGTGGGGAGATCCCTAGAAAACAAGCAATATAGCTTGGCTGCCTTCCTAGATATAGGAGGCGCTTTCAATAATGTATCAGTGGCAGCTATCCAACAGTCTCTCCGGGATGCAGACGTTGAGGAATACATCAGCAACTGGATCATCACTATGTTGAAGGCAAAAAACGTCACTGCAACGCTAGGTAATAGCGAAATGTCAAGATGGGCATGTAGAGGAACACCACAGGGTGGGGTGATCTCTCCGCTGCTCTGGCTTCTCGTTGTTAACACGATTATTCTCAGACTAGATGCTGCAGGAGTTAAAGTTGTAGCTAACGCGGACGATGTAGCAATAATGGTATCAGGGATGTTCACGGACGTGATTAGTGATATCATGTCCAACGCCTTGGGTACACTCAGTAGATGGGCTGCAGGATGCGGTCTAGGAGTAAACCCTAGCAAAACGGAACTGGTACTATATACTATAAAGACCAAAGTCCAAAGCTTTAAACTTCCTCGGCTGAATAATCTGGAACTGTCCCTTTCGGACACTGCAAAATACCTAGGAGTTATCCTGGACACGAAACTATCGTGGAAACCAAATATACAACATAGAGTAAAAAAGGCAACAGTTGCCTACTACTCCTGCCGGAGAATGTTTGGCTCCAGATGGGGCCTAAAACCCATAATTCTTAAGTGGATGTACACAGCAATTGTAGGCCCTATATTGACTTACGGGTCGTTAGTATGGTGGCCCGCCACAAGGAAAAAATATGTGGTAAATCAACTATACAGGATACAGAGATCTGCTTCTATCGGGATTACTGGTTGTCACGTAATAGTCCTTCAGAGGCGCTGAATGCTATACTAAACCTAATTCCGATTGACCTTTATGTACTCGGGGCATCCTCAAGCAGTGCGGCAAGACTAGTGGCATCAGGGAGGTGGAGGTCAAGGAACTATGACCACGCAGGAATCCTTGGCCGGCTACCACCCACACTGAGGAAGCCCAACGACTATATAGTACCTCACTTAGACTTTAACACTACATTCAAAGTCCTCTTACCATCCAGGCGGGAGTGGAAAGGGGAAACTTAGAAAGGGAATTCAACTTCAGAGTGTATACTGATGGATCAAGGATGATCTTTGGTGTAGGCGCTGGGGTCTTCTCGAGGGACCTTGGAATAAGATTCTCGCTCCGTCTCCCAGATGAATCCAGCGTATTTCAGGCTGAGATACTGGCTATAAGGGAGGCGGCGAGGCTGTTAATTGATAGGGGTGTTCAGGATAGAGTCGGTATCTTTGTCGACAGCCAGGCGGCACTCCTGTCTCTCAGGTCGTTCACTACTTCGTCTACTCTGGTCGCCCAATGCAAAGAGCTGCTATCCAGACTGGGAGGTCAGATAGACGCTACCCTCATCTGGGTACCCGCACACAGCAATTTCTTTGGAAACGAACAGGCAGATGAGCTAGCTAAGGCTGGATCTGCTAAGGACGTCTCCACTGCCGTATCGGTGGACATGCCGTTTGGCACCCTAAAGAGCACCATTCAGAGCCATTTCCGGCAGAAAGCGGCGGACAGGTGGCGCAAGATGAACACGTGCAGGGTGGCTAGAAGCATGTGGCCATGTTATAACGACAATAGAACCGCACAATTGATCAACAGGAATCACAGGGACATCTCAAGACTCGTAGCGGTTGTGACAGGGCACTGGGCAATAGGCAGACATGCAGACAGGTTAGGTCTCAACCATAATGCATTCTGTCGCAGCTGCCGGGATCAGTGCAAGGAAGAGACAGTTTATCACTTCCTTTGCGAATGCCCGGCCTTGCACAACACGAGACACAAATTCTTAGGCAACATTATTATAGGCGACCTCGCGGAGTTATCAGGTACAGGTCTGGGGGACCTTATTAGATACCTCAATGCGACGGGTTGGATCTAGTAACCATCCGTATCCGAGATCAGGATACGGCTTCCATAGGTAGTCACTGACGAGTGGAGTGGTTTTTCAAAACGGGATCTCAGAGATCCTACTTGAATGCTTGCGTGTAGCGGGCAGCCACGTATACCAACCAACCAACCAACCAAGATACACGCAATGATTTTCGTTTTTCCTATTTGCGAAAACACGAAAGATTTATATAGAAATACAAATATCGGGTCTTTTAAAATTCTCATTCTACATTGTATTCGACAGCAATAGCTAATAATACCGCTGGCAGACATAGGATTTCTATACCACATTAGTTATCTATACTACATATGTGTCAACCTATACTACAATTAAACCACAAAATAAAGTGGTTTATATCTGGTTTCAATACTACGAAAAAATACGTAGTATTAACCCAGTTTACACCCTTTAGCTTTGTTCAATTGCATTGGGAATGAGTCATCGTCCAATTTCGCCACTTCAACTTTCGAGAAGTTCGACGCCTCAACCTTATTAAGAAAAATGTCCATGAATATGTATAGTTATAATGGATTTATAAAACATAAAGACTTACACGTGTCCAAAAAAGCCTGTACTTATTTTTTATTATTGTAGAATGAAAAAAGCATATTCTTCTTTTAAGGCGATTGTACATAATTAACGAATAGCGAAAACACAATTTCTTTTTTCTCATAAAATATGCAATTTTGTTGTTATTATTAACAATTATGCTAAAAAGTTTTTCTTTTTTCATTTTTTTTATTACACAAAAATAAAAACAAAAATATTAGTATATATACAACATGTCTGTCATGCCAAAGTAGTATCAAAAACCATAGTATTTATATCATGGTATACAAATCCTATGTTTGTCAGGGATATAAGAGATTGCTAAGTTTTAGAAACTCTTATTCACTTATGCAATTAAAAAAAAAAAAATATATATATATATATATATATATATATATATGTATATGTATGTATATATATATATATATATATATATATATATATATATATATATATATATCCATATACATATATATATATATATATATATATATATATATATATATGTATACACTCAGGTCTCGTTTTATGCGATAGATGCGTTCCAAAAAAAATCGCATAAATCAAATTCACATAAAAGATTTTCTTCATATAAAAACTAATGATTCGTCCCAAAATTCTGAAAAATCACATAAATTCAAAATTTAGTTGAAAAATCTAAACAAAATCGCATAAAAAACTCAACAAAAATATATTTATTTTAAATGAAATTTATTTGTTGGGTGGTTAAGCAATGTCTATATGCATTTCATTGGTGCTTTACCAAATCGTCAGTAGACTTCAACCACAGTTTTAAAGAGTTTCAAACCTCTTATTTTAAGTAGTCTTTAAAAATTAGTTTATAGCCTACTATGCCCACTATGCTTATCACTGCACCGTATTAAATAAATAAACCACCTAATAAAATAAGGAATTCCCACAACACGCATGTGCATCAGCTATGCACAAAATAAAGACACTGCAGCGTGATTAAAAAAATAGCAGCTAATAAAAAGGGAAATCCCCAGTTTGTTCTTTCAATAATAACACACACACAACACTCATCCATATGTACGTATCGTCTACGCATAAAAAAACACAAAATGAAACCAACTATAACGAGTATATAAGTTATGCAAACTTGGCTTAATTTAAACAGGGTAAAAAAAACCTAAAAATATCTAAAATTTCAAAACCTGTTTAAATTCTAAAAAAATTGTTCGAATCCACTTAAAAAAATCAGCATAAAACGAAAACCGAGTTTATATATACATATATATATATATATATATATATATATATATATATATATATATATATATATATATAGATATGGAGTAGGAACGTGTAAAATGCAGAGCTCAGATTTACTCCATTTTACTCGCTAGTAAAAAATACTCGCGAAGAAGAGTACTCGAAGATTACGAGTGTTACAAAAAGTTTACTCTCCACTCGTTTGTTTTAGGTGGGAGTACTCGCGAGTACTCCTTTTTGAAAAGTAAGAGTGGGAGTAAAAATCTTCCAAATAGAGTGAGAGTTTACTCTTAAGAGTAAAATCGAATGGAAAAATAGAAACTGTTTGTCTTTGCTGACTTGTGTGTGCGTGTGGTTTTTGTGTACTCTTTCAGTCTTTCCATACAGTGCGCGTGTGCGGAGCAATTAGTTGGTTTTATAAAAAAAGTTTTATTATATGTTTAAAAGTTTACTTATATTTTGTATATTATAATGAACAATAAAGACATAAATAATGATACGCGAAAATATTTTCGTTATGACTTTGAAGGAAACAACACAATTTGTGAAATTAACAATTGTGGAAAAAAATTAAGTGGAAAATTTTTTTTGTATGAGAAAGACTGAAAGAGTACTCGGCAAGAGTATAATCTGCTCGTTTTGGATCGTATTTTACTCGCACTCGAAATCGAGCAAAGCATATGCGCTCTTATTCGAGTGGCATAGAAAAATAGAGTACACTCGATATTTTTTTTTCACTCACAGGAGTACTCGCGCTCGAATTCGAGTAATTTACCATGGTATTTCTCCACCAACGATCTCCACGAAGAAAATAATATAAAACTAATTATTGAAAAAAATAAACATTTTAACTGAACGCTTCAAGACTTCTTGCAGCATGTCTAGTAGCCCACTAATTTCTGGCCTTTATTAAAGAAGACCAATTTAATTATAGCACCATACATATGTGTATTACGTATATACTTAAATGCGTATATATGACTTATAATTAAATATGTGTGTATGAGTGTATACGTAATTTATCTCAAATATCAATTCAGAGGTTTTTATAATAATACCATTTTCCTCTGATATAATATATTTGTTATAAAAATCCTCTAATAAACTGAATATGATTTTATAGATGAAAAGTTAGTATAATGACTAAAACTCTGTAAATTGTGTGATAACTGTAGGTTAAGGATAAAAAAAAATTTATTTGAATAAAAAAAAATCGAGTTTCACTCTCTACTCGAATTTGAGCGAAGATTTCGGAGCTCTGGTAAAATGGTATAGGTTGGTAATGTGGTATAGTAGCTTTTTTCTTAAAGTAACATTATGGCAATGGTGCTGAAAATTAAAAAGCGCTTCTATTGGCGAGAAAATGAGATTAATTTAAAGGTACAGTAAAACGAAAAAGTCAACGAGAAGATTTTCCATTTAAAGTTTATGTATGAGTTTAAAATAGGAACTTTGTTTACTTTTAAGAAAACAAAAGCAAGCAATTAAATATATGTGTCCCCGCTAATTCTTCTGTGGCAATTTCGCAAGAGCAAAATATGCTTTAAATGTTCGAAGCTCAGTTTATTTCTTTGTTTTGAACAAATGAATTTCAAATCCGAAAAAATTTGTTCGCGTACATATATAACAGAGACATTATCTTCAAAACATTTGGATACGTTAATTCATCCAAACTTTTCCAAAATGACTGCATATCATCGAGTGGTTGCTCTGTTTTTTCACTTCGCAAAGTAATGAGTTCCATTTGTATTTTGAACTCATAATTTGTAACGTCAACTTTAAAGGGGACTTCAAAAAGATCGAGAAATGGTTCAAAGGCATCAAAATCCTTAAACCTGTCTTGGAAGTTGAAAAAAGGTTTCAAACATATGTTTCATATATACCACGAAAAATGTTCGTTATGGTACCATCAATTTTTTACGCACTATATTTTAAAAGCTGAATTAACTATATTTTAAAACAGCGTTACGCACCACTACATAAACACATTTACAATGTATTTGAAGCAGCGAAACAACTAAACAGGGTTGGAAAAGTCTGCACAGTCTTACTTTTCATATGGAATCAAATTTTACAATAATATAACACATAAACATACGTTTGTGTAGGAGAAAAAATTCTGGCTACGCTAGTTAGAACTGGAAATATATTTATAAAGTAGTTTTTTTTCAAACTACCGAACTGACAGACTAACTAGCTAACGCATTAACAGACAATATACATACGCTATCCATTCCTGCTACTCATAATTTGTTTGAAGAAACTTGAAGAGCGCGAGAGAAACAATTTGTTGTTTACACTGTACGTGTTTCAATAAGAGAATGGGCTGCGCAAGCAGAATTCCTTTTCCTATCGCGCGCGGTAGGCAAACAAATGCTTGCGTAACACTGTTTTAAAAACTGAATTAAATGAGCATAAAAAAGTGGTGGGTGTCACCAATAATTAATTGCTGTATGAAACGAGCATCACTGCATTACGGGAACAAGGGTAGCACGCTTAATAGTTTGATGCTCTCTGAGAATTAGGAGAGCAATGAGCTGTTTAATTTTTGCAAGTCATTCCGCTAGTTAGTTGAAAAAATTCCATCTGATGTGGGATCGACTTTTTTTGTTTGGGTGTAAAACATACGTTTTTTCTTAAAACGCATTTTTTTTGAATTATTAAGTTAAAGTAGGGTTGCCATTCGTACTGTTTTAAACAGTACATGTACTTTATTTTGTAATATGTACTGTTTTATTCACAACACCTAAAACAGTACGCAAACGTACTGTTTCTTTAAATTTGTACTGGTTTTGTACTGTTTTTTATATATATAAGGTAATGTAATTTGAAATTAATTATTTGGCGACTGCTCTCGCCTGCGACCACCGAAGAACTGTCCCTTCTTCATTCTAGATGTTCCCTCTACGCTTACAGTCGGCCATCCTTCCAATTAATCGACCTCGATTGAATTTTGGCTACTTCTATCGTTTTCATCTTCAGCATCATCGCTGGAGTAATCATTGTATTCTGGAAGGGTGCACCATGGCTTTATCTTATCAGACGCATATATTGATCGATAATGGCGCTGCGTTCGGCTGGAACCGGGTATATCTTCGAGGACGTAACGATCCTTATCGAGAACTTCGGTTATTATAAAAGGACCCTTATACAGAGGCTCCAATTTTCCGGATGTACCATTCGCTATTGGCTCGTTCTCTACTAGAACAAGATCTATTCGGTTGGCCGTTTTCATACGTAACTCTTGAAGGCTGTTGCTATCAACCATTTCGCTATTTTGAAGAACAAGAACTAGCTTATTTTGTAGGATATCCCTAGGCTCAAATTCAAATAGAAGTTCCTGTGGAGTTTTTCCAGTCGTTTTGTTCTGCATTATATTGAGTGACCACTGTATTCGCCTAAGTTGATCATCCCAGCGTTTATCTTCTTTTGTGGATGATAAGAGCATTCTCCGAATGGTTCGATTAGTGCGCTCCGCATGTCCGTTAGCTCGTGGTGTTCGTACAGCGTTTAAGATGTGCTTTACATCATTAGATTTGCAGTATCGTTCAAACTCGTTGGAAGTGAAGGCTGTTCCACGATCGGTGATAATTCGTGTGGGCATGCCAAAATGCACACTCATTTCGTTTAGGGCGTTGATCACGTGTTTTGACGCTGTTGTTTTGACCGCTTTTAACATGGTGTATTTCGTAAAGGCATCTACAATGACTAGAATGTGCTCGTTTCGACTTGCGGATTTTGGGAATGGACCCAAATGATCCATATGGACGGTATGGAAAGGAATCGGCTTTATATTTTCATAATGGTACTCACCTCCACGTTTCCCTCCTTGGACTTTATTGTAGGCGCACTCTATACAAGACTTAATATGCGACTTAACGATGTTTCGCATCTTAGGGAACCAGAAATGCTTTTGAAGGTTTTCTAACGACTTTTCCACTCCTAGATGGCCAGCGTTATCATGTTGCCATTGAATCACACGCCAACGTAGGGCTTTTGGCACAACCCATAAACATTTGTCTTTTAGCTTTTGGAATAGTCTACCATCCTTTATCACATAGTCGTTGCACATCTCCTCATTACCAGCTCTTACCTTTTCTACGATCTCACCAATTCTTGCGTCCTGCAATTGCATAGAAAATAATAAATCATTTTCACTTATTGTTGTCTTTGAGATTCGATGTGATGCCGTATCCAATTCGCGTGACTCTTCATATGGTGCTCGACTCAATGCATCGACGTGCTGCATACGCTGACCTGAACGGTGATCGATCTTTACATCAAAGTCCTGGATTCGCAACCACCATCTAGCGATTCATGGTATCAACGCTTTTTTCTGCATTGTTGTCTTGATAGCATTACAATCGGTGATTACCGTTACACTTTTACCATAAACGTACTAACGAAAACGCTCAAGGGGCTCTACAACAGCCAGAGCCTCCAACTCATAGCTATGGTACTTTTGTTCATCATTTGTTGTTGACCGACTGAAGAATGCTATTGGTTTCCAATCGGCGCCCTCTTGCTGCAATAAAACACCTGCCAAGCCTATTGTACTCGCGTCCGTATGTATTTGATGCTCCGTTGGAACACAACAGGTGCGTTTTTCAATCCAAACGGCATACGATTCAATTCATACACACCATCGGGGGTAACAAATGCTGTAAATTTTTGACTATTCTGCGTAATCGGTATTTGGTAATAACCACTGTTAAGATCCAAGACCGTGAAGTAGTTGAATTTCATGACCTCCTGCAGCCGTTCTTCAATATTTGGAGTGGGGAAAATTTCTTTAATCATATGCTGGTTTAGACGGCGGTAATCAACGCAAAGACGGTCGTTACCATTTTTCTTCTTCACCAACACAATAGGGCTCGCGTATTCCGACGTTGACTTAACGATGATATCATTAGCTAAAAGTTCATCTATCATCTTTCTTACAGATTCTTTCTTCGTTTCTGGGAGACGATACGGGTTTGTCACGACCGGTGTATTTGTGTCTAACTTTATTTCCATTTTTATTACGTCTGTCAGACCGATTTCACTCACTTTATTACCGAAAACATACCGATATTCTTCGATTAAACGTATTAAATTGTCTCTTGTGCTTTCATCGATTTCACCGTGTTCGATTTCCGTTCTTTTCTCGCGCGTTTGATTGTCAATTTTGGTTTTCGACAAGTTTATATATTCAAATCGCTGACCGACATCGTTACAAATAAGGCGTACGTTATTGTTTGCAAAAACGTCGTTTCCAATTATTACATCGGATGAAAATACTTCGTCATCTGCGATGAACAAGTCAACCTGCAATTCAATGTCGTCAATCTTGAATTTCACTTCCATTACTTCATGCAGGATTCTCGTATCACCGCATACTCCGCTAATGCGCACGCTACATGATCTCTTGTCGGCGTCAATATCAACTGCTTTAGATCTTCTAATCATGCTACATTCGCTGTCCGTATCAATTAATGCAAACATCTCGATGCCGTTTATTTGAACTTGTTTGTCAGTAAATTGTTTTTTCACACTGTTAGTATTTCGCACGTTGGGTTTACCGCAGTTTACTGCTGATCCCCTTGGATGGACTCGTTGGCAATCCCTGGATCTCGTACGTTTCGGTGGTTTTGGGCATGCGCTAGATATATGGCCTACCTCCGAAAAATTAAAACACTCAATTGGCTTACGTTCTGGTTTGGTCGGCTTAGCCACATCGTCAAACGTCTCGTTTTTGTTTCCATAATCACGCTTTGGAACTGCCGTTGATCTTGCCTTGGCTGAACAGCTTGCCATATTCGAAAAGAAGTCTTCTAGGGTATCGCGCATTTCTTTCGTCGTTCGAAAACGGATTGTTGCAATAGCAGCCTGTAACTCACGATGTTTAAGCCCCTCACGGGTGTACTTAATTATTGCAGATTCACTCAGGCGATACCGTTTACCTAAAGCGCTCATTCTAAAACAACACTCATTTACGGACTCATCCGTTTTTCGCGTTGCATTCGACATTTTGAAGTGTATATCGGCTTCATTGGGTAAAACTCCAAATTCTGCTCTCAATGCAGCTGAAAATTCACGCCACGACACATAAAGTTCTTCGGACGCGTCGAGCCATAACTTTGCCGGGCCCTTTAACTTACTATATACGGCCAACATTAATGATCTCTCGTCTCAATCATACGCACTCATAGCCTTCTCAACCCGATCTATAAATTGTTCAACACTAAAAAGCGAATCTTTAGTAGGATCGTATTCGGGGATGGTATCGTAAATTTCTTTTACACTGTACACGTTACGTCTTCCTAACCCGAGATTTCGGGGTGATACGGACGGTTGATAGGGAGGGAATTCACTGCGCGTTTCTCTAACCGGTTGTGCGTTGGAGATAGTTTGCTGTTGCACCAGCGACATCACATCTTCTAACATAGAACGTAAGCTATTGATTTGTGCCCGCACATCATCATTTCCATCTGACTGTTCTTCAACAAAGTCAATTTCGGTAGAACCTACAGCCTCTTCTAAACGTTGAACTAGTTCAGCCTTAGAGCCACTCGTTGGTAAACTACGCTCTCGTAGGAGATCCTTTAGATCTACGACTTTTAAATCTGCTATACGCATCATCGTCGTCTAAAGTGCGTTAAAATACCGTCAAAATACGTTATATAATCAAACTGTTAAATACGTTTCGTTGCACAGTTCACCGTTTACCCGTTAGCACGATTGTTTCTTTAAATTACTAAATACTCATGTATTTATTAATGCGTTTCGTCTAATATATAAATATATATATTTATATATATATATATATGTATATCAACTTTTTCACGTTCAATTAATATATATTTCGTCTGCGTTTTTTTAATTTTACCGTTCTCGAACCACTGTATGTGACAGTGCACCGTTAGCCAAGAAATCACACTACGTCTCTGTTGGAAAGTTATTGCTTTAATCGTTCAACAGATGTTCATTTTATGCCGTCGTTATGAATATTGTTCATTCTTGGTTGTTTGTCCATTTATTTCCACTCACTATTTACCACTGTCCTCAATACATTGCATACGTTTTTAATCTTCCATACATTTCTTATTTAGGCAAACTTTAGATCAGAGAACTTCACTTGTTGATTAAAAAACCGTTCAACAATAACAAAGGCACAAAAAACTTGTCTTTTATTTGCAAATGATCAAACTTGCCCGCACACTCTCTTTTGTTGTTGATTTTAAATCAACCGAACATATTCCTCTTTGCTGGTTCTGATGCTAAACACATCGGCTTATTCACAACAATAATCTTTTTTAAGCTAGGAATAAAAACATTAATCAAACTTGCTCAAGCTTTTATATGCGTTGTTCATTATAAGGCAATCGAACCACATGCAAGTTGAACACTTGCTTATTTTCATCATAGGTCGAATCAAACTTGTCAACTTGTGTACTTGTCTATTCCGCTCAACGCTCAAAAATTTGATCAACATTAAAGTACAAAAAGCAAGAAATCATTGTGTATGAATTTGTTCATTCCTATCAACGAAGGCACGCTTGTTTTTTTATTTTAATTTACAGTGGTTTATGATGCAAGTTGAACACTTGCTTATTTTCATCATAGGTCGAATCAAACTTGTCAACTTGTGTACTTGTCTATTCCGCTCAACGCTCAAAAATTTGATCAACATTAAAGTACAAAAAGCAAGAAATCATTGTGTATGAATTTGTTCATTCCTATCAACGAAGGCACGCTTGTTTTTTTATTTTAATTTACAGTGGTTTATGATGTCCATTCGCGTTGTTTATGACAAAATAGGAAATTTTTTTAAGAAAATATTATTTTATTTGCAGTTCGATATTGCAAATAATATTTATTATTATTTTTGTTTATTTTTATTTGTTCTCCTTTACAGTGGTGTTTTTTGTGTTATTTAATTTGTATTTCTTATTAAGCTAAAATTGAGAAGCACAAATTTTCTGCAGCATAAGTAGCCCTCCAGTACTTATTCGTTTTCCATAATTATTTCACTTAATATAGACCGTATTATATTTTTTCCCTTACGCCGAGGCGACAAGGTGTAAACTTTCTTGGAAATTTGACTTAAAAAATTTTTTTTTCCCTTTTGTCATATTTGCATGTGTATTTCGGCGTATGTAATTCAACTAAATTTGTTCTCTTAATCGGACACATGTTTAACAATAAAAAAACAAGCAAATGATCAAACTTGTGCACACATTCTCATTTGTTTCAATTTTGTAAAGAAAAAAGTCCCATAAACCACCGTGCATTTGCCCATGTGTATTCCCTTTTACTTTGTTTTTGATGAACAAATTGAAATAAATACTAAACCTGTACCTCCACTCATGTATCAGTGTTAAGTTGGTTATGTTGTTTGCATTGTTCGTATATCATATTGCTCAAGTCACACAGACGGTCGGTTCAAACATGTTGTGTGAATTAATGAGAATAAGAGCGTTTGGACACGATGAATTTACTGCAAGCCCTTCTCTTGCCTGTGCGATCTTGCTCATAAAATGCTTTTGTTAATTTTGCTCATAATCAGAATTTGATGTATACATCAGAATGAAATGATCTTTAATCATCATTGAATTTTTCTTTAATCTTTACAATGAACAAAAATTTGCGTGCTGAACAAAATCAAAAAAAATCGTGATTTTGAAGTACTCTGCTTTAGATATTGTTCGTTTGTATATAAGGGAAAAAATAGTCCGCTATTCAGTTTTTTTCTTTCTTTCAATGTTTATTTATTTACTAAAAATTCTTGAAATCTTCGTTTCTATTCTGTAACCACGCACAAGCAAATTTCAATTTAATTCTTTCGTTCGTTTTCACAGATTCCGCTTTAGAGAATGTTAACACAGATCTTCATTTGTTTACTGCTGCGCACATGCAAACACAATTGCTTCTTTTCTTGTTGTCTTCGTTCACGTCTCCCGAGAGAGTATTTAGTTTCATTTTCGTTGTCGCGCACACTCAAGTACAATTATTATCATTTAGATCAGGGCTCCTCAATGGGAGAAAATATTTAAGTATAATGTATTTGTGAACTTTTCATGTGTTAGTGACTGTTTTTTAAGCAAGAGCGTACAAATAATGTTGCCAGACGACGTCATTTTTACGACTTTTTATGCCAAAAATAAAATGACATGAAATATTTAAATAAAGTTTTCATTAATATGTATTTCTTACATTTAATTAATACAGACGAACTTCCTTATAGTGAATAAATTATACACTCCACGCAATATTTGTAAGGCTAAAATTATTTTAAATATTTTTCCGAATTTATTAATGTACATAATGTTGGAATATTTTGACTTATATATTGCCATTTTATCTGACATAAAAATATTGTGTTCCGTTATTTCTGTTTAAAAATAACGTGATTTAAATATTAAATTTGAACGAAATATTTAAAAGACCAAGTCCAGGAAATTATAATAGAGGAGTAAAAAAATCTAAATATGTAAGTGGAATCAAAACATTTTGGTTCTTACTTTTAATTAAGAGAAAAGACATATATTATAAAAAAGACTTACAAATCAAAAAATTTGCTTTCAAGTCAATTCATCTATTAAAATGTTTGTAATTTTGAAAAAATTCTATATAAGGACGCTACTAGACGTTGAAACTCGTACTTCTAGCAATATAATTCGTAAAATATTAGTAATAGGTGATAGCTAAATTAAAGAAGCTAATTAACAAATCTAAATAATAATAATCGGCAATGTAACTTCTGAGATATAGAGCCTCGGAAAAAAGAGCCTTATGTACCCTCTTCTCCCCATAAAACTTTTTGCAATAAAAAAATTTATAGGAACAAAAATATTAAACAGAAGCAATTTCTTATTTTACGTATACTTCAAATTGAACTTACTCATTGTTTTTAAATATTTTTGTCAAAATAACACCGTTGTATATGAAAAATTTTATTTCTGTAGAAAATTTTATTTCTGCATTTTTTAATTCTGTAGAAATGTTGAGGTATATAATATATCATAAAACTACCGTAATAATTTCACATTAACGATTTGAAAAAGTAATATGAAGATTTTGATGTTTTTTCTCCAAAATTTGACGATATTGCATCTATTTTGTCTGGCAACTATGTGAACAAGAAAGAACATTTAAAGGTGTTGCCGTTGATCACAAAATCAAATTGATAATAATATAAGAAGGCAAACTTAGTTTTCACTTTTATAAATGTGTGAAATTGATTTTTGTTTCTATAGCCTATATTCTATTCACAATTTCGACCGAAATGCTGTCAAAGCCCATATAAAAAGTATTTAGTCGAAATAAGCGTGGAAAGAAAAATATGATAAGAAAATTCGGAAATAAAACTGTAAATGGTGTAAAGATAATGTACCAAAAATTTTAAAATACTCGTGCAACTGAGTAAATAACATTTCTTTCGATTTAAAAAAAAAGTTCCTCTGTAGAAATTTTTCATAAGGCTTATATTAAAATATTCTATTATAGACAATACTATCTTCCAATGGAGATATAAAATATTATAAAACCATTTTTGTATCATACAAAATTACTAAACATCTTAATATATGTATATAAATTCATCCATCCAAGAATACAAAAAATCGAACGATGGCAACGCGGGTTGCAAATTTAGTCATGCATTTGTTGTTGTCTATGAATAAAATTTTTATTTTCTCTTCTCTCATTGATGTGAATTTCGTTACTGTTCGTGTTGCGTATGTGAATACGTGTAAAAAATCTGATTGGCACTCGTATCTGGAGTGTAATGGCTGAGGAGCCCTGATTTAGATGATCACTATTAAAACACATACATTTTTTATATCAATACAAACGTTTTTACTTTTCCTTATACATTTTTTTAATACATTAGTTTAACGTTTAGGGTGGTTTTTTTTATCTCACTTCTGAACTATAAGGTAATGTAATTTGAAATTAATTATTTGGCGACTGCTCTAGCCTGCGACCACCGAAGAACTGTCCGTTCTTCATTCTAGATCAGGGGTAAACAAAACTAAAAATGAGGTTGTATTGTGAGAGAGAATTACCCAACAAACACAAAGTGAATCATTTCAAATATAATTTATTTAAGAATTATTTTACCCTTTTCCAATTAAACAGATACGTATTTTTATTGTATAAATTGCATAAATACGTTATAATAGTTTAGTACGGACGTTATTTTTAGTGCGACTGAATAAAACGTAACAGGTGGAAAAAAACTTTAATAAAAAAAACCTGAATAAACCGTAATAGGTAGAAAATAAAAAAGACATAAAAAGTGAAATTCTAAGAATTTTTTTTCAAACATTTATTTTTAAACATAAAAAAAGAAAAAATATTGTATGAGTATTCCAATCCGATGTAATTCAGAAAAGGAGCTAAGCTCCGCCAGTAAAAACATATGGACTTCTGAGGAAGAGTCTATAAAAAAATCTATGGAAAGTCTTCTTTCGGCACGAGACAAAAACCGTCGCCGATCCTGTTCACCAAACATCGTAATAACACAGAGTTAAACATTTCATAGCACAACATGCAATGTCTTCTTTGTTACCAAATGTTTAAAGAAAATAGGGAATATGTTATTAAAAGACATTACGATTCTTTTCATATGGATAGCAACTACGAGGTTTTTGAGACAATGTTTTCTCCAGAAACATTTCATGGAAATGTAACGGGAAAGCTTTTATATGAAGTAGTCAGTGAAAAGCTTTTTGATATTATAGATAGAAAGAAAATTGTTGGAGTCTGTACAGATGGGGCAAATGTAATGACCGGAAAACACGAAGGCTTCCACTAACCTGTGACGACAAAAGTCGACCGGCTCGTTTTTGCCGCAACAAGAATAAATTCGTTTTGAAGGATTATTTCAATTTTTCTGTATTTGGTTTTTTTTATGCCTATATATATATATATCTATATAATAGTCATAGTATTATATTATGCCCATATGAAATAAGCATTTCATTTCTTTCTTTCATTTGTTTTTGAACAAATGATATAACTGTACGGCCTATGTAAAAAAATAGTATTTAAGTTTATTGTAATTATTATGCCTATATGGAATAAGCATGTCATTTCTTTAATTTGTTTTTGAACAAATAATATAACTGTACGGCCTATGTAAAGAATAGTATTTAAGTTAATTGTAAAGGAATTATTTCTTTTCATTCTCATGTTCGGAGTACAGTTTCTTTTATATATTTACACATGTACACACGCGCATGGAGATTGGTCGTGTATTTTTTTATATATTCATTTACTCTAAAATAAATAAGACGAATGCGAATTGTTGTATACCTGCACAATCAGGTTAAAAGCATTTAAAGCTGACAGCCTCTCTGAGAGTATTGCTCACAGACATGCGCACTCCGGCAGTTAACAACAGAACTGGAAATATTCACTGTTCTGTGTACATGCATGTTGTTGTGTGTATTTCTGTGTGCGCGCCACGAATAATATAAAAGGCGAGCAATTGTTAAACAACGGCGAGTTGGCTGGCAGCTTTTGATGCGACAAGAGCTAGTTTATTAGGTAGAGGGCTCTCCCGTACTTGATAAACATCTTGTAGTATAAAGTAGCTATAGACATAGGAGTCTTTTCCAACTACTGGGAAGAATTAGTTATTGGAGTGAGGGATCGCCCGGCTACATAACTATTTGTTCTCAAGGCAGGGAGTGGTTATTGAGTGAGGGCTCACCCGGCTGAATAACTACTTACTCTTGCTTTCCAGTCAAAGTGGGGAAACGAGGATTGTATTCAGGGCTCTCCAGTTGCAATCTTCGATCCTGCACTTGCTCTCCAGTAAAGGTCTGGGAGACGAGGATTGTATTCAGGGCCCTCCCGTTGCGATCCTCGATCCTTGAGGCGGCTCGTGTAGGCTGAGAGCAGTGGCATCGGTCGTCCAGCCACTGACCTCCACCAACACCGTCGCTGGATCTTTTGGGGACTCCTCGCTGTTCCATACCTACAATTAAGTATAGAAGTAAGGATACTTTAAGAAATATTAAGCAGCAATAAACATTGGAAATCAATTGAAGAATTGAAAGTGTTTCCTTTAATTACAAAAACCAACGACCCCTGGACGCCGCTGAGCCTATCCTAGCACCCAGCGGAAAACGTGTCGTTACATTGGCGCCCGAGCAGGGACACTTCTGTCTGCCATTATTAATTGGGACAGATTTGTTCATTACAAAAAAAAAATAAAGAAATAACAAAAAAAATAAAAAACCCCAGTGACATTTTTGGCGACGAGATAATCATCAAGAATGCCGAGTGACAACTTCACCAAAGAAAAGCCCTTAAGAACTTCTTGGGTCTATTCCTTGAAGAAAGATGATATTGTATCGTATTTAGCTGAATTCGAACAGATTACCAGTGGAACCGTAGAAGAACTGCGAAAAAGGTTTGCCAAGTTTGTACTGTCCGAGCACGAGGAGGTGAGATTCCAGAAATTACTAGAGATACAGTCGAAGCACGAAAACATTGTATCAACAAGCCCAGGTGATAGTCTAGCAGTGCCCACAAGATTAACCGTCAGTGTGTCCACATCGCCGATGAAAAATGAAATCCTTTCTGAGATGCCCAGAATGACAACGGAAACTTCCATTTTAATCATTGAGATAGTTCGCAAGTGGGGATTAAAATATGATGGCGGAAATGATCCATTAGGCTTCATAGAACGAGTGGAGGAGCTGTCAAAACTGTATGCGGTAAGCCTCGAAGATGTACTAAAGGTGATGTCAGAATTCTTCCGGGAGAAGGCTCTGTGGTGGTTTAGAAATAACAGCAAACAATGGACCCAGTGGTCACTATTCAAGGCAGACTTTTTGACATTTTTCCTCCCTCCAAGGTTTTTCGAAAAATTGGACGACGAAATCCGGAAGCGAACACAGAAACCCCGAGAAACATTTAAGGATTACGTGCTCGCCCTTCAGAATCTGATGCGCCACTCCGACCTTACTCCTGAGCAAAAGTTGGAACGCATTTTCCGAAATGCGCAATCGGACTACCAGTGGTATATCCGGCGTAAAGACTTCACGAATCTGGACGAACTCATATACTTGGCCACAGAACTCGAAAGTATCCCCCAAAACACACACACCCACCGAGGAGAACATCACCGGATGGTTATGGAACCACCAACCCCGCCTGCGCAGTTGAATAAGCCTAAGCGGGAGTGCCAATCCATTACCAATAGTACACACGTGTCATGTGAAGATGAGAAGATCAAAGCCAATATTCTCATCGAGAACCGACAGGTAGCAGCAATCATCGATACAGGGGCCACCAGAAGCTTCATTTCTCCCACGCTGGTACAGAAACTGTACCATAAGCCCACGTACGTAGACGTGGATACCGCCGTCTTCTTGGCCGATGGCTCCTGCAAAGAAATCTCAAAGGGTGTACCGTGTGACGTTACGCTAGGCGGAGCGACCCTCCAACACAACTTCCTCATCATGGACGATGCCACCGAGCACATCATATTAGGCCTCGACTTTCTCCGGAAGGTTAACACCACCCTAGTTTGTGCCGGCCTTGTCGTAAGATTAGAGCAGAAGGGGAAGCCAGAGGAACAGGAGGAAACCAGTGACAAGGTAAGAGAACCCCATAGTGAACCAATATACGCAGTACACAGCGAATTGAGCCGCAGCCGTAAACAGAAAATAGACCGCTTTGTGTCTAATAAGCATCAGATCGTCATGAAAGACGATCGTCCTATAAAATTGCGCTATGCACAACTCAATCCCGCCATGCAGGCGATCATAAATGAAGAGGTAAACAAATTGAATTATGTGCACACTGAAATAGGTTCGTGTAGGTGGCTGGAGAAGCGTATCATGGAGGTCCAAGAACATCCTGAAAATTTTCCGGACTACGCTGTTGTCCACGGGCAACTCTATCGCCATCTCCCCCGGCGAATGAATGATGAAGACAGCACGCCATGGAAACTGTGTGTCTCCACTCCGCTGAGACTCCAAGTCATGCAAGAAAACCACGATCAGCCAGCAGGGGGCCATCTGGGTGTGAGGAAAACCATTCACAAAATATGCAACCGATATTACTGGCCGGGAATGACCCGTGAGATTACCCGTTATGTCCAGCAGTGCGAGACGTGTCAGAAATTTAAAATATCTCAACGCATGCCGGCGGGGAAGATGCTCACGCGCATACCCGACGAGCCCTGGGCATTCCTGTGTGCCGATTTTGTGGGACCCCTACCCAGAACACGCCATGGTAACACGATGCTACTTGTTTTCTTTGATAGTTTCTCTAAATGGTGCGAACTGGTACCCATGAGGAAAGCTACCGCCACAGGGGTAGTGAAGGCATTTCGCGAAAGAATAATCGCCAGATATGGGATACCAAAGGCCATAATCACCGACAACGGTGCACAATTTACAGCAAGCGTCTTTAAGAAATTCCTAGAAGAAATGGGTGTACGGCAACAGTTTACTGCCCCCTACACACCCCAAGAAAATCCAACTGAGCGCATCAACCGCACGCTCAAGACCATAATGGCACAATATGCAGGGGCACAGCATACTTCGTGGGACGAAAATTTGCCCGAGATTATGCTGGCCATCAACACAAGCACTTTCGAATCTACCGGATACTCACCCGCATACTTTACGCAAGGGAGAGAACCACGGTTGCCAAAGACCCTATACGACGAGGTAACAGTAGCCACAGGAGCACGGCCAGTGCTTCCGAGGGAAAGGGCAAAAGAACTAGACGAAATATTCAAAATGGTACGATCTAACCTGAACGAGGCCTCCCGAAAGCAGCAACGGCATTACAATTTACGTCGTCGCGAATGGAAGCCTAGCATTGGTAAACAGGTACTACTCCGCCTGCATCCGCTGTCCAAAGCAACGGAAAATTTTGCGGCCAAGCTAGCACCTAAGTACGGTGGTCCATATGTCATAAAGGGATTCGTGTCCCCCGTTATAGCTAAGATTCGGAGAGTTGACAGCTCCGAAGAGCGGACTGCGCATATAAAGGATCTGAAACCAGATTATACCTTAGAGCACTAATATCTCTGTTAATTTAGTCTCTTTGACTTTTACATATATGGATCAGAGAAGAGAGTCATAACAAAACTTGACAGCAACAAGAAAAACCTCGCCGCACACCCCGCCGAAACCGACTGCCGTACCGCCCGACAGTATGTCACCCATGTCTACCACCAAACCATATCCGCGATGAGGGAATGTCACGGTCAGCCTGTACAGACGCAGCAGTGGACTCCACCAACGGGACCGCCCCGAAATGTACCACGCCAACGCGCCCCACCGGCACCTCATCACCGGCGCGCACGCCAGCATGGCCTACTAGTCCAAGGGTGATCAGCATGAAGCAAGCACCTGAGCAGTTGCAGCAGCGAATCCAATGTGCGGTCCAACAAGGGCACCTACCATCCCGCACGAGATTTTTTCGAGATGATTCAAGTACAAGCTTACCGCGTAAACATCTACCGAAACGGAGTTGTCCAGATCATCTGGCGTCGGCCTTAGATATCCCTGGGGAGAGGGGCAGTGTGACGACAAAAGTCGACCGGCTCGTTTTTGCCGCAACAAGAATAAATTCGTTTTGAAGGATTATTTCAATTTTTCTGTATTTGGTTTTTTTTATGCCTATATATATATATATCTATATAATAGTCATAGTATTATATTATGCCCATATGAAATAAGCATTTCATTTCTTTCTTTCATTTGTTTTTGAACAAATGATATAACTGTACGGCCTATGTAAAAAAATAGTATTTAAGTTTATTGTAATTATTATGCCTATATGGAATAAGCATGTCATTTCTTTAATTTGTTTTTGAACAAATAATATAACTGTACGGCCTATGTAAAGAATAGTATTTAAGTTAATTGTAAAGGAATTATTTCTTTTCATTCTCATGTTCGGAGTACAGTTTCTTTTATATATTTACACATGTACACACGCGCATGGAGATTGGTCGTGTATTTTTTTATATATTCATTTACTCTAAAATAAATAAGACGAATGCGAATTGTTGTATACCTGCACAATCAGGTTAAAAGCATTTAAAGCTGACAGCCTCTCTGAGAGTATTGCTCACAGACATGCGCACTCCGGCAGTTAACAACAGAACTGGAAATATTCACTGTTCTGTGTACATGCATGTTGTTGTGTGTATTTCTGTGTGCGCGCCACGAATAATATAAAAGGCGAGCAATTGTTAAACAACGGCGAGTTGGCTGGCAGCTTTTGATGCGACAAGAGCTAGTTTATTAGGTAGAGGGCTCTCCCGTACTTGATAAACATCTTGTAGTATAAAGTAGCTATAGACATAGGAGTCTTTTCCAACTACTGGGAAGAATTAGTTATTGGAGTGAGGGATCGCCCGGCTACATAACTATTTGTTCTCAAGGCAGGGAGTGGTTATTGAGTGAGGGCTCACCCGGCTGAATAACTACTTACTCTTGCTTTCCAGTCAAAGTGGGGAAACGAGGATTGTATTCAGGGCTCTCCAGTTGCAATCTTCGATCCTGCACTTGCTCTCCAGTAAAGGTCTGAGACGAGGATTGTATTCAGGGCCCTCCCGTTGCGATCCTCGATCCTTGAGGCGGCTCGTGTAGGCTGAGAGCAGTGGCATCGGTCGTCCAGCCACTGACCTCCACCAACACCGTCGCTGGATCTTTTGGGGACTCCTCGCTGTTCCATACCTACAATTAAGTATAGAAGTAAGGATACTTTAAGAAATATTAAGCAGCAATAAACATTGGAAATCAATTGAAGAATTGAAAGTGTTTCCTTTAATTACAAAAACCAACGACCCCTGGACGCCGCTGAGCCTATCCTAGCACCCAGCGGAAAACGTGTCGTTACAAACCTACAAAGTTATCTATATATATGCTTTTATGGCAGTTTCGTAATAACAAAATATTTTTTAAGTGTACCGAGCTTAACTTATTTCGCTGCTTTGTACAAATAAATTTCAAGTCTGAAAAAATTTGCTCACAGAGGTAAGTAGAGGGAAATAATGACAAATATTTTAAGGCATTTTTTGTAATCTTGGGGTATGATATTTTATCCAAGTTTTTCCAAAAATCTAATATATTATTTACCTTCGGAGCATTTATTTCACTTCGTAGTATTATCAGTTCAGATTGTATATCAAACTCATACTTGGTAATATCGCAGTTAAAAGGGTTTTTAATAAGATCAATAAATTGCTGTATATTTTCAAAATCTACAAATCTGTCCTGAAAGTTATAAAAATTTTTTTCAAGTACTGCTGTATATTCAAATGTTGTGCCATCGTCCTGTTTGACATATATTAGAGAAGTTTTTGGAAAACTTGAAAAGTCACCAGCTTGAACTTCAGAGATGAGTAAAAATATTTTTGTTTTAAAATTAAATAGAATTTTAGAGAGATCACACAAGTTATTTTATTTTCCTTGCAGTTCTAAATTAAAGTCATTCAGAAAAGTGGTTATATCGGCCAAAAATGCTAAATCTAAAATAAATTTTTTATCTTTTAAAGCCTGTATTGCCCAGTCTGCTATATTTTCAGTTTCTAAGAACTTCAGCACTTCTTCCCTCAAGTTAAATAACCTATTTAGGCAATCACCACGGCTAAGCCAGCGGACTTCAGTATACATTTTAAGGTCATTATATGCGATGTTTTTGCTTTTTAAAAAATTAACAAACTTTCTGTGAGTAAGTGCATGATGCCCTCCTCTTATTTTATTAATTATAGACTCTGCAGTCTTCATACTGGCATGATTAGATAAAAATTTGGGTGCAAGAGCGGCCTGGTGAATAATGCAGTGAAAGCTTAAAACTGAAATTTGGTTTTTTTTAGATAACCTATGAAGCCCTCGTGTTTTCCGGTCATTACATCTGCCCCATCTGTACAGACTCCAACAATTTTCTTTCTATCTATAATATCAAAAAGCTTTTCACTGACTACTTCATATAAAAGCTTGCCCGTTACATTTCCATGAAATGTTTCTAGAGAACACATTGTCTCAAAAACCTCGTAGTTGCTATCCACGCAGCGAATACATAATACCAATTGGCAAAGATCATTAATGTCCGTGCTTTCATCTAAACAAAAAGAAACATACTCACAATTTATTAATTTTTCCCTAATAGCAGATTCCACCAAATTTCCTATATGACCAATACGTCGTACTACACTTGGGGCCGACAACGGAAGAGATTTTATAAACTTAGTGTTAAAGTTAAGCTTTTCAAAAACTTTTTCTAATAAGTTTTTAAAAAATATCCCATCAGTGAAAGGCCTACCATGCCTAACAATATCTAAGCTTATTAAGCTTGATACCTCCAATTTTTTATTTTCTGTCCTTGCTTTGTTTTCATCAACTTCAAGTAGCCATTCTTTTATTTTTTCTACATAAATGTTTTTTACCATATCTAAATGATCCTTTCTTTTCTTACCTTCGAAACTTTTCATGTCACTATGAAAAGAATCGTAATGTCTTTTAATAACATATTCCCTATTTTCTTTAAACATTTGGTAACAAAGAAGACATTGCATGTTACCAAATGCATTATTTATCATGAAATATTTTTCAAATATCATTCTGACTTCAAAACGTTCGCTGAATAAAAATTACTAAAACAACAACAAAAAACCTGAAAAAAATGCGTAAGCATCCGCACATGTGTAGTCATCAACATCTAAATGACGACTGAATACGAGAGCGTAAGAGTATACGTGTGATTGTTTTAGCACAATTGTGCTATGAAATGTTTAACTCTGTTATAGATGTTCCCACTACGCTTACATATATATTACATTTTTTTATCAACTAGTTAACAAATAATATATTTTTTATACATGTGTTTTCGTGTGCACAATATTTTTGTATAAAAATTGTTTGAATCGCCCTGTTTTTATTCCACTTCGTTTCGTTGTATATAAGTTTGGTTTGTTTGCTTTTCAAGCAAAGAATGTAGTTTGTAAATAAGGTTTTGTGTTTTACTTATGTTCTTTTTATGTGTAATTAATATTCATATATAAAAATAAACACACGGAAATATCCGTTAAGTATAAGTATTGTATATTTCTTGATTAGTTTAAAATGGAAAGCGATTCTAGTGAGTATATAGACTCAAACAGTTCTACCGATGTCGAACAAATTAACTGCTAATCGCCTAAAAAAGTAAAAGAAATAGTCGGAAATCGCCGCAAAAAACTAATTTAAAGATCATTGGACAAAGGACTTCAATTGGTTGCTAAAAACCAAGGATGAACCGATGGCTAAGTGTTCGGCCTGCGGGATAACGTTATCAATTGTTAATGGTGGTATTAGCGACGTTAAACGTCATATGAAATCCGTCAAACACAAAAGGAATTTAGTTTTTTTTATCTTGGACCAGCACTCAGGGGATGACCCCTATATACGCAATGCATTGTGCCGGAATTGAAAACGAGGGGATAGTATTGCGGGGACAGATTAGGAAAGATGAGAAGATAGACAGTTTTTTGTAGCTATTTCAACCTTTTACTTCGCCGGCTAATTTTTGCTACAGGGCCGACGAAGGTGGGTGCTGTTACTCTGCTTTTAGTACATGATAGTGTCAGTCGCTGCCAATTATGTTCAGTGACCAGTGACTATGCCTTCATCATTGAAACAGGCTGACTACAACTAACACAACCACGCAATAATACTGATCAGAAGAATTCAACACAATATTTCATGACTCAGCGTGGGCTCGAACTCAGGACCCTCCGCTTCATAGTCTCGTGTTCTACTACTTCAGCCAACAGCACTCTGCAGAAATCCGTTACCAATTTGTTAAATAAAGAATATAACGCAGGCAGTAATCGTGAGTATATCGCTACGGCAGATGCGGTTTTTGCATACCATACGGTGATGCATAACCACAGCTTCATTTCGGCAGATTGTACCAGTAAGATCTTCAAACAATTGTTTCCTGACTAAAATGAGACTTAAACATAGAGAATGTAACCAGTTTTTGCGCTGATAACGCAAACGTGAACTTTGGATGTAAAAGAAGTGTTTTTGTAGAGTTTAAAAAAATTAATCCAGATATAATCGATGTGCGATGTTTGTGTCATATTCTAAATAACGCATTTAAAAATTCATTAAAGCTATTAAAGTATGATGTAGAAAATATTGTTATCAAAGTTTTTAATGAGTTTAGCTCGTCGACAAAAAAAACTACCAACCTCCGACAAGTACCGACACGTTGGCTCAGTTTGACTCCAGCTATTGAAAGACTTTTTATACCCTCCAAAAAAGAATTTGGAGGGTATATTCACTTTGTCATTCCGTTTGTAACGCATCGAAATATCCATCTCAGACCCCATAAAGTATATATATTCTTGATCAGTGATGAAATCTAAGACGAACTGAGCATGTCCGTCCGTCCGTCCGTCTGTGGAAATCACGATTCAGTCCAAACGAAAAGAGCTAGACTCTTGAAATTTGGCATAAATATATTTTAAAGCTTAGAGCAGGTTAAGTTCGAAGATGAACTAAATCGGGCAGGAGGGAAAAAAGTTCCCCTAAGAAGAACTAAACCAACCCAGAAAAAACAACATAATTTTTAAAGTTTTTTGGTTATTTTGTTAAGCAAATGATATATTTTTATGTCAAATACGGTCCAACGCCTTAAACTTGGAGCCATTAAATAAAATAAAAATATTTTTTGACCCCGCCCACTTCAGTGGGCGTTATTATAGGCAAAAATAGCATAAAAATTTAAGAAATTGTTTTACTTAAGCCTACATTCCTTAAAAATAACACTTTTAAGCTTTAATGACGAAGCTGAGACGAAACCTGGTACTACTCTGCCCTACCCCCTCCTTCCCCTTCGCCCCCTAAATGACCCTACCAAAAAAAAATTTTTTTTTTTAAATTTTGTATATAATCATCCCAAGCAATTATCTTTAGAGTTTTATGACTGCCTGTTGCTGCCCTACCCCCTCCTCCCCCTCCTCCCCCTTTGCCCGCTAAATGGCCCTATTAAAAATATATAAAATTTTTTTTAAAGCAATTATCTTTAGAGTTTTATGACTGCCGATTTCTGCCGTACCCCCCCCCCCCCCCATCCCCTCTTCCTTTGCCCCTACCAAAAAAAAATAAATTTTTTATTTTGTATATAATTATCCCAAGCATTTATTTTTAGAGTTTTATGACAAAGGTGAAATGTTTCCCCCACAGCCCTTGCCAGAGCGACCCCGCCAAAATACAGTTTTTATAACCTCCAAAGAGAATTGTGATGAAGTCTAAGACGGTCTAGCAATGCCCATACGTTCGCCTGTGGAAAACATGATATTGTATATATTTTTGAACCCCGCCCCCTTTGGTGGGCGTTGACGTACGATATTATATAAAGGAACTCTGTCCCAAATATTTGGAGGGTATTTAAGATTCGACCCGGTCGAATGTAACGTTTTTACTTGTTAAAATATACATTTGTATGTGATATATTGAATTAAAAGTTGTGTCACCGTTCTCATAGTTTTAAAATGTTTTTATGTTCATTATTAAGCTATTTTAAATAAAAATGTAATGAAAATATGTACTGTTTTTTTTTTGGAAAAGTACTGTTTGTTTCCTCAATGTATTTTTTTTTTCACTTATAAATTATGGCATCCCTAAGTTAAAGTCTAAAGTAATTGGTAAGTACTAAATAAAGCTACAATATATACACTTGGTCCATTTATGTAGTCATTTTTTATAAATATATAAATATCGTTATATATAAATGAAATTTATTTGTTGGTGGTTAAGCAATATCTATATGCATTTCATTGGTGCTTTACCAAATCATCAGTAGACTTTAACCACAGTTTTGAAAAGTTAAAAACCCCTTCTCTTATGCACGTTCTTTGTATGAGCTTCAAGGCCTACTATGCTTATTCTGATCTGATTTTTGAAAATAGTTTGTAATTTACAAACTGTGAATTCTCAGATGGTTTTCGGAAGTATATGCATATCAGTGGTGCCTTCACAACAAGCACAGATAATTGCAAGAAAAGGAAAAGAGCAAATTGAAACGATGACATCAGCCGAGCGGGGATCTCTGGTTACCGTGATTACGTGCATGAGCGCAGGTGGTGCTTTTGTACCCCCTTTGTTTATATTCCCCCGTAAAAATCACAATCCACTTCTTATGAAGGATGCTCCGCCTTGATTGAAATGCCATTTATCTGGTTGGGTACAAATTCCTATGTTCACAATGGTTCCAACATTTTTTAAACAAAACCAAGCCGTCTTTATCCGAGCGGGTTTTGCTTATTTTGGATGGACATTACAGCCACACCCGCAATATAGAAGTTCTCAATCTAGCCGGAGAACACAACGTTACCATAATATCACTGCCTCCTCATGCAACACACAAACTCCAACCGTTGAACAAAACACTTATGGGTCCTTTCAAGAAGTACTATAACGACAAAATAAGAAGATTTATAAGAGAGCAAGGTAGAAAGCTAACACACTTTGATATTGCCGTCCTATTCACCAAAGCCTAATTGAAATTTCAGAGTGGCCATATAGCGATAAATACTTTTAAGGCCACGGGAATTTATCCTTTCAACAAAAATGTTTTTACCGATGCTGATTTTATTGTGGAAAACCTATCAGGTATTAACATATTGTTACTTTATTTCGAAAAGTCTTATTCAGATTAAATTTTTTTCATAAAGATTCAGTAGAAACTACAACCGCGACAATAGCAGAAACTTTAAATAACTTAATATCTGGTGGCCGTAAGTTCATTCATTAGAAACTAATTTTTTAGAGGAAAACCCCAGCACAAGTGGAAATCACATTACTCCCTGGGATATTTCTCCACCGCCTAAGATGCGGAAGCCATAAACGAATCACAAGGGTAGAAAAACCAAATCTACTGTCCTTACAACTTCACCGTACAAAAACGAGTTAATTCAGAGCATTGAGAACATTAATAGGATGGTAGTATTATATACCTTCTATAACAATGACACTGTGATCGCTGTGAGTATAAAGATCAGATACGCTCCAGTTTACACGGTTTATGAAGGTTTCACTGGCAAACGTAATGTCAATACCAATCCACGATTTCCTCTTCTGAAGGTTTCCTCATCTCCAGAATTCAAGAGTACAACACTCAGCGGAGAAAGGGCTTCCAATAGAATTCTTCCCTTTGCATCTGTCGAAAGCCAGCCCCATTCAACAGCCCACGCATTGAAATCCTGCTATTATAACAGGACTCCTGGCTGCAGCGTCCATCACTATGTTGTCTATAATAACACGAAAGGCCTCAATAGAATACCTAGGAGGAACATAGCAGCTGTACAAATATATGCCGGAAACTGTGGCCCGCGTGTACCCGCGGTGCTTACTTTTCCCTCAATGTTAAGGAACCGGAAGTCCATATAGCCGATGTATAGCTGATAATACAGCAACCCAATTTGCAGATATATGGCTCGCTGAGTACAGCAACATCTACATTTAAATCTCGCACGCTTTGCTTAAGTAACTCTTGTGCTGCTTGGCAATGATTAAGATTTAGCTGTAGTATGCGCATTTTGATTCTTAAGTACTGTTGTAACACTTAAGCTTTTGCAGTGCTCTCTTGTGTAGTTTGCCCGCTACACATCCGGTAACATGGTCACCATTAGTGTTTGTACCCTTTCTACAGAGCAAGCACGATGGTCTATTGGAACATGTTCCAATTCTGTTCCAATTCCTGGCCCCTACAATTTTTCGCCCTATGTCCATAGTCGAGACAGTTGTAGCACCTTTTCGGTGCTATCTTTTCCCATATTAGTTTCTGTGCCCCCATACGCTCTCCTCAGTGATTTAACTGCAGTCACTGCAGTACTTCAAATTAGTTGGATTTGCTAACTATAGCATCATAGATGTCCTCCTTAGAAGTCACTTCATCTATGTCCCTAATTTCAATCTTAACCTCCTGGGATAGGGCTCGTACTTCGGCAGTTTCACCCAGTACCGCTTCCACTTCTGACCTGAACACACCTGTGTTCTGGTGAGCAGGTTTACTTAGCTCTAATAGCAGCTCACATCTCTCTGTTTTTCGAATGCTTTTTACATTCTCCCCCAGATTGATAAACTTGGGGCCTTTCTTCACTTGTCTGAGAATATCAGCATAGGAAGCGTTTCCACACGATTTAATAACTAGGGCATCTGAACGTGACGCCTGCTTATTTATTATCCTGTTTTTATTTTCTGCCCTGGAACGGACTTTTATCCAACCAGGTTCCTCAGTTGTTGGATTCGAAATAGCATTACTATTCGCTACCGCTGATCCTACAGAACCACCTTCACTACTTCTGACATCATCTACTAAATCCTTCCTCTTCTTCTTAGCCCTTTTCCCCTTTGGCATAAGAGTATTTTCATCTCTTCTACGCTTCGGTGTCGCGCCTGCAGGGACAGGAGGAGAAGGTCTTATCATATCCTCTGTATGCGTCCGGTTGTTGCAATGTGCTCTGCCTTTATTAGCAGTTCCACTGCTTAGCTCATCTCACATTTGCATATAGAACGCCTGTATTTCTCGAGACATCGAAACTATATCCTTGTGGGCATTCGACCTTGTCTGGAGAAGGTCTAATAGCTTTGCTATCTTCCCTCCTAATTTGACAACTTTGCTCGACGGCTCTTGCCCACCACTAGCTGTGGAGCTAAAACTTCCCCTATTCGGCTCGTTCACCACCGTAGGGGGCGACCTCAGGATCATCGGCCTCTTAATTTTCTAATTCTGTCATTCGATACTAAACGGATCGAAATGTTTCTTCAGTGTTGCGCAATAATTGTATATAAATACGTTTTATGACACTAAAAATACTCAAAATGGTAAACAAACAAAATTATTTGAACACATAACATAAAATTATAAAAGTTTTAAAATAACTGTTTAAGAAAGATTAGTGTTACAATGAATACCGATTTTTTTTATTCATCATCCTCCGAGAATGAAAATGTCAATATCATTCGGAAAAGAATACGAGAAACTACCAATCGCTTAAATTTAGCAAATAATGAGTAGGTATAAACCTACAGACACATAAGTATCTACATTAGAGCGTTTCGTTTCAAGCACGACGATTCTCCGTTCTGTCCACATTGCAGTGGGAATGTAGTTGAAGATGCTGAGAATGTCGTCTTTGTCTGCACACGATTCAACAACTGGAGGTCGCATTTAGAAGAAAGATTGGGGCGTACGACCAGACCGGAGAATATGATTCCGATCATGCTAGAATCCTTATTAAATTGGACCAGCGTGTGTAATTTTGTACAGCTAGTTCTAATAGAACTTCGTAAATTAAAACAGATTCGTAGGAGAATCAATACGTCTTAAATTTCGTTAGTAACTAACGATGAAGTATGCGCATCAGTTCCGAACCTCCTTACCTAGGAACTAAGGAGGAGGTAGGAATTATATTGATAATACTACCAACCCTGACGAAATGTCAAAGCTGTTCCAGGGTGATGCTAGTGAAGTTGTTGTGGGACCACTATTGATAGTTGCTATTATTACGTCCAAAAAAAATATGTATACCTACATACATGAATATATATATATATATATATATATATAAATAACTTGCATTGTGTTTGTAATTGATGCCCTCTGGAATGCGTGAACCGATTTCCGGTCTCTGCAAAGTTATGAAAGGTGACGTCGATACCAAGGTTTTTATATAAAAACGGTCTCTGTATTGGTTCATGAGTTATAGTCATTTTAGTGAACACTGCATTCATTTCGAAATATTGGTAAATATTTGAGTTAATATTTTGAAAAACTGAAATACAATTCGTTTTTAAATTCATTACAATTCAATTTTAGTCAAACCATTAATTTAATTTATATACTTGCATAGCTATTGTAAATCACAACTTCGGGGATCTATGAAATAAATCCAATATATAAAAATTGATGTTTGTTTGTTCGTATTTTTGCGCGGTCAAACCGCTCATCCGATCCCGATGAAATTTGGTGCGCTTAGTCCGTGAAACTCCGGGAAGGTTAAAGGGTACTACTTTTTTTAAAACTAGGACCAGGAGGGCGATAGAGGAAAATTTCTAACCCCCCGAAATTTTTATACCGATTTTAATGAATTTTAGAACGTAGATAGATCTGTGTCTATAAAGTCATATAGGCCATGGCCATTTTCAAAACTAGACCAGGAGGAAGTAATGGGGTCAATTTCTGATTCTCAACTTGATTTTGGTGAAATTTAAAATATAGATACCCTTTCGTTTAGAAGGAGACATATGCCACAAATAAATACGTAAATTTTCAACTCTAGGCCTGTCAGTAAAAAAATTACAACTCTCTTCACGTATAGGTTCTGGGTATTCAACAAACTTGAGAGAGGCAACTCAACACACATCAGCGAGCGTAATGTTTGCACTTTAAAATTCGGTAGAATGTATTATATTTGCACACAGAAACATTTTTTCTATTTAGTTAAATATTATTATATTCTGACATTTTTAAGCTTAAGGTCTCCTTATTTTAATTTAATTTTTAATTTCAATATTTCGTCACTCCTTTGTGTGACTTCTTCAAGAAATTAATTATCTTATTTCCTGAAGAGGTCACACAAAGGAGTGACGAACTATTGAAATTAAAAATTAGAATAAATTAAAGAGACCTTAAGCCTAAAAATATCAAAATATGTATAATAATAATTAACAAGTAAAAACGTTATATACGACCGGGTCGAATCTTAAATATCCTCCAAATATTTGGGACAGAGTTCCTTTATATAATATCGTACGTCAACGCCCACTAAAGGGGGCGGGGTTCAAAAATATATACAATATCATGTTTTCCACAGACGAACGTATGGGCATTGCTAGACCGTCGTCTTAGACTTCATCACAATTCTCTTTGGAGGTTATAAAAACTGTATTTTGGCGGGGTCGCTCTGGCAAGGGCTGTGGGGGAAACATTTCACCTTTCTCATAAAACTCTAAAAATAAATGCTTGGGATAATTATATACAAAATTAAAATTTCTTTTTTTTTGATAGGGTCATTTAGAGGGCAAAGGGGGAGAGGGGGTAGGGCAGAAACAGGTATAGATAAAACTCTAAAAATAAATGCTTGGGATGATTATATACAAAATTAAAAAAAATGTATATTTATTTTTAATAGGGTCATTTAGCGGGCAAAGGAGGAAGAGGGGGTAGGGCAGCAACAGGCAGTCATAAAACTCTAAAGATAAATGCTTGGGATGATTATATACAATATTTAAAAAAACAATTTTTTTTGGTAGGGTCATTTAGGGGCAAAGGAAGAGGGGGGGGGGGGGGGGGGGGTACGGCAGAAATCGGCAGTCATAAAACTCTAAAGATATTTGCTTGGGATGATTATACACAAAATTTAAAAAAAATTTTATTTATTTTTAATAGGGTCATTTAGCGGGCAAAGGGGGAGGAGGGGGCAGGGCAGCAACAGGCAGTCATAAAACTCTAAAGATAAATGCGTGGGATGATTATATACAATATTTAAAAAAAAAATTTTTTTTTTGGTAGGGTCATTTAGGGGCGAAGGGAAGGAGGGGGTAGGGCAGAGTAGTACCAGGTATCGTCTCAGCTTCGTCATTAAAGCTTAAAAGTGTTATTTTTAAGGAATGTAGGCTTAAGTAAAACAATTTCTTAAATTTTTATGCTATTTTTGCCTATAATAACGCCCACTGAAGTGGGCGGGGTCAAAAAATGTTTTTATTTTATTTAATGGCTCCAAGTTTAAGGCGTTGGACCGTATTTGACATAAAAATATATCATTTGCTTAACAAAATAACCAAAAAACTATAAAAATTATGTTGTTTTTTCTGGGTTGGTTTATTTCTTCTTAGGGGAACTTTTTTCCCTCCTGCCCGATTAAGCCCATCTTCGAACATAACCTGCTCTAAGCTTTAAAATATATTTATGCCAAATTTCAAGAGTCTAGCTCTTTTCGTTTGGACTGAATCGTGATTTCCACAGACGGACGGACGGACATGCTCAGTTCGTCTTAGATTTTATCACTGATCAAGAATATATATACTTTATGGGGTCTGAGATGGATATTTCGATGCGTTACAAACGGAATGACAAAGTGAATATACCCTCCAAATTCTTTTTTGGAGGGTATAAAAAGAGGTCAAGAAACCAGAAGAATTTATTTAGTTAAATTTTTTATTTGTTTTATGATATACATAAAAAATCTTCTTCCAATACATTCTTAGACTTAGGTTAACGTGAAGTCGAAAGGAGAAGATGTGCTTATTCTGTGCATTCAGTTACAATCAACAAGTCGCAGGGACCGTCACTACAGGTGTGCATACTGAATTTAGAAAATCCATGATTTTCGCATGGCCAGTTATATGTTGCGTATTCAAGAGTTGGACAACCGAAAAATTTATATGTTCTTGCTGAAATGAGTAAAACAAATATATTGTCTACCCCGAAGCGCTTAAATAAAACGTTTATTATTTTAATGTATGTAATTGTAATTTTAGGTTATTATACAGAAATGTACTTATGTATATACATACTGTTTCCTACATATATTTTATTTCAGACGATGGGGGTAGCGAAGCACACTGGGTGTAGCTACCCTGTAGGAAGTCAAACACATTTTTAAGTAACTTAAAACTGGTTTTTAAATAAGCACAACTGCTGTATGAAGTGACTTTTTTCCTTGTCGTCGACTCATTATATTAACATATGCATGTCACAGGCGATAGTCAATTGGCCATTTCTGCATGACTTTTAAATTGATTACTAATTACTTATTTTTTAACCAATTTGTAGTCAGTTTAATTTAAATTATTTAAAACATTTTTTTATTAATTCATTTATAAATAGTTAAGTTTCAATCAATTTTTTATTAAAAAATAATAAAAAAATATATTTTTTACAACGTTGATACTGATTTTAAATAAAAATTGAAGCACATTTCATGACTTAAAATGAAAGTTAAATTGAAAATATTTAGGTTTTTTTTGATTGGTTGATATCTGCATTAGATTTAAACCAATTTGTAGTCAGTTGCAAAATAGTTAATTTATAATTGTTGTTTTTATAAACCGACTATTTTATTTCCTAAAGAGAAATACATATATATATATATATATATATATATATATATATATATATATATATGTAAATATATATATATATATATATATATATATATATATATATATATACATATATATATATATATATATATATATATATATATATATATGTAAATATATATATATATATATATATATATATATATATACTCTGCGGGTAATGTATACCTATTTGTTCTTTGGTTACCAAGTTTTTATTTTTTGCCCGATTAAAATAGGATTAAGCCATTATCTTGCTAGAATTGTTTTGCTTCAACGAAGTTGTTTGCGAAGGATACTTAACCCACATTTTTAGAGATATTTGTGAAAATATTGCAAATCTCATTAAACGGGATTTAAAAAAATGTGCGGATAATGTGGTACACCCTATGATGGTAATGAGTTATAGTGTACCACATAACCTGCTTATAGTGTTCCCTTTATATTAAGTTGTTTTGTCTAGAGAGGTAAGAATTTTAATTTTATTGTAATTTTTTTAAGAAAAAAAGGGATTACAAAAATAATTCATTAAGATAACATAAAAATTTCATTAAATTCTACTTGAATAAAGTAACCTAGATATTTCAGACTTAAGAATGGTCATTCATGAAAAAAAACATAAAAGATATGGTATTTTTAATTGCAAGAATCACAAATAAAAATTGCAGTGCGCTGAGGAATACAGACTTCATGAGCCCAAACTTGTTCGCATTGCAAACATGGAACCCATGGCTTAAGTATGGCATCATCCTTAGAAGTCTTATCGCAGTAATTGCACAAGGTTTCTCTTATAGGTGGAATACTCCTCTTCCTCGAATGTATCATTTAAATTAACGTTTTGACCACTACCACTTGAAGTTGAATTAGTTCGAAGTTTATTTTTGTTGTAATTTTTAGAAACATTTTTAACCGATGCATTTAGGGGAACTTAACGTTTACTATTAATGTTCTCAATGCTCTGAATTAACTCGTTTTTGTACGGCGAAGTTGTAAGGACAGTAGATTTGGTTTTTCTACCCTTGTGATTCGTTTATGGCTTCCGCATCTTAGGCGGTGGAGAAATAGCCCAGGGAGTAATGTGATTTCCACTTGTGCTGGGGTTTTCCTCTAAAAAATTAGTTTCTAATGAATGAACTTACGGCCACCAGATATTAAGTTATTTAAAGTTTCTGCTATTGTCGCGGTTGTAGTTTCTACTGAATCTTTATGAAAAAAATTTAATCTGAATAAGACTTTTCGAAATAAAGTAACAATATGTTAATACCTGATAAATTTTCCACAATAAAATCAGCATCGGTAAAAACATTTTTGTTGAAAGGATAAATTCCCGTGGCCTTAAAAGTATTTATCGCTATATGGCCACTCTGAAATTTCAATTAGGCTTTGGTGAATAGGACGGCAATATCAAAATGTGTTAGCTTTCTACCTTGCTCTCTTATAAATCTTCTTATTTTGTCGTTATAGTACTTCTTGAAAGGACCCATAAGTGTTTTGTCCAACGGTTGGAGTTTGTGTGTTGCATGAGGAGGCAGTGATATTATGGTAACGTTGTGTTCTCCGGCTAGATTGAGAACTTCTATAATGCGGGTGTGGCTGTAATGTCCATCCAAAATAAGCAAAACCCGCTCGGATAAAGACGGCTTGGTTTTGTTTAAAAAATGCCGGAACCATTCTGTGAACATAGGAATTTGTACCCAACCAGATAAATGGCACGCAGACTTCAATCAAGGCGGAGCATCCTTCATAAGAAGTGGATTGTGATTTTTACGGGGGAATATAAACAAAGGGGGTACAAAAGCACCTCCTGCGCTCATGCACGTAATCACGGTAACCAGAGATCCCCGCTCGGCTGATGTCATCGTTCCAATTTGCTCTTTTCCTTTTCTTGCAATTATCTGTGCTTGTTGTGAAGGCACCACTGATATCCCGTTTCCGTCTAGACTCCAAATACGTTTAGGTGGAAAATTGTGCTTGTTGGGAATTTTATTTTTTGTGGCAATTTGAAAACATAATGAACGTATGTCCGCTCTTGTCAGTCCCCAATATCGTGACTCCATTTCCAATATATATCGAACCAATTCATTTTCCATAGCTAAACTGCTAAAAGTTCTTCAATGGGCTTATCGCTTCATGCATTTAGTTGTAAAGTTGTGTAGGGTACACCAAATGCTTTTGATGCCAAGAGAATACCGATTTTACCATCTCAAACAACCTGTATAGCTTTTCTCATGTCTTCAGTTGACCATTTTCTTCTTTCACCTTTTTCGACATGCTTGTTTCTTTGGAAGGTGATGTAGTATACTATTCCAATTTAGCTGACTCAAACTGTACCACAATAGTTTCACTGGTGTTTAATAAAGATATTTATGAAATTTATTTTGTTTTTATTTGACACATTGTTGTCACAATACTATTATATATAAATGAAATTTTTTTGTTGGTGGTTAAGCAATGTCTATATGCATTTCAGTGGTGCTTTACCAAATCATCAGTAGACTTTAACCACAGTTTTGAAAAGCCAAAAACCTCTTATCTTATGCACATTCAAAAGCTACGAAAAATTCAATTGATTTTTTTAGAATATTTTTCATAAAATTACAATAATATTTATTTAATACTTTTGGAATACTATTTATAACTTTAAAAATATATCAATTGTATTTGACAAATTGTGAATTTTAAAGTAGACCTTTTCCTTTATTATCCATAGAAATTGATATTGTCTTTTAAAAACTTCCAAAAATTTATTAAAAATAAAATTATTGTCGACTTTAACAAAAAACTTTTCCTTTTTGTTTGGCGTAAATATTTTTTGTTAAACTATTTTTTAATTGTTTTTAAATTTTTATTTTAATAGTAAATAGATTTGTTTAAGCTTTTAGGTTATTTTATATTAATAATAATTGTTCGATATTTCGCTAACCATCGGTTAGCTTCTTCAGGAAATTATTTCGTTTTGTCAAAAAAATTTTTTCTTTTCAATTAGTGTATACAAAAAATTTTTTAACAACATACATCATAAATTTTAAATATTAAAAAAATACTAACTCTAAATATGTATAAATAGTATAAATTAGTAGAATTTTAAATATTAAAACATACTAACTCTAAAATGTATAATTATTATCAATTTTAATTATATATAATAATATAATGAAACCGGTGTGTGTTAACTACAATTCTTTTATCGTTGCGTAATTAAATAAATAGTATAAATTAATAAAATTTTAAATATTAAAACATACTAACTCTAAAGTGTATAAATATTTCAAATTTTAATTATATATATATATATATATATATATATATATATATATGTATATATATATTTATATATATATTTATATATATATATATATATATATATATATATATATACATATATATATATATATATATATATATATATATATATATATATATATATATATATATAACAATACACACATGTTTATATGTTTATATATATATATATATATATATATATATATTTTATATATTTTAAAATTGTTTATTATCAAACAAATTTAATTTGAAAAATTGCAATTTGCCCCACTGTCCCGTTTTTACAATAACATAATAGTTCTCCAGCTGAATTTAATTAGCCAATCAGAACACATGTAGAGTGACGTCAGAGTTCCATCATGCGCAGAAAAGTATTCAAAAAATTATTTTATTTTCCACTTTTTTTTATTTGAAATTGTTAATTTATAGTTATTTTATATAAATATTGAACCCAAGTGCTAATTATTTTTCTTTTTTCCCGATTCAAAACAATTTTTTTTGCTTGCAAAATATCAGCCATAACTTCTTTTGAGCTTCATCACTTGGAAAACTATAAAATGACACAGCTTTTTGAATACAAAAAAAATTTTGATAACAATATTACATTTTAACACAATTATTTCTCACTTGTTTTTTTGATGTTACTTTGTTTGCAATTACCCACTGCACATGTCATGTTTGCTCGTTTTGTTCTCTTTTCTCTTTAATTTAGGTTTTTTGTTTACGGTTTATGAGCTTTAAAAAACAAGTTTTAATAAGTTTTTTACAATTTAAGTTATTAATAATTATTTTAATATATTTATTTTAAAATATAACACAATTTATTATAAAATATATCACAAAACTTGCACTGTCATAAATCCGATTTAGTTTGCTTGTTGGAAAACTCTCTGAGTAAATTGGAAATCTCTCTGAGTAAATTGTGTGAAGAGTTGCCAAATACAGCATAAAATATTAATATTGTACGAGAAAGTATTAGTTTTGCATATAATAAACATTTGGCAATCTCTTCGAGGGTACAAATATGTACGTTATCAAACGGTAAACCATGCGCAAAGTGTAATCTTTATTTTTTCCGTGTGGAGATGTTTGCTTGGATTTGCTCCCATCGGACGCGTCCCCAGGTGGCGGATAGGGGGGGTTTGGAGTAGGGTGCGCGATTAGCGCCTCGGGATGGGCTGAGGAACTGGACACATCAGTGAACAGGATTTCAGCACACCCGGGATGTTGATCGTCCGCACTACCCCGGACCTAAAGGATTCACGTAATCCCTCGCAGACCAACCAAAACCAAGCTAGGGTGGTACCCGAAGAATAACTAACATGGAAAAAAACTTAAAATATATGAAAGTTACTGTGCAGAGCTTAAATAACTCTGTACCGGCGGCTATTGGTGTTGAGCAAACAGGCCCCGAGTCGTCGTCAGCAAGTGACTGTAAGAAAACAACTTCGGGTGTGTGCAACTTGGCCTCCGCTGTTGCTAAAGCTACAAGAAGCCTAGGAGAGGTAGAATCGGTGCCAAGGGTGATAACAAACCATCCCCAGCCACAAAAAACGGGTGATGTCTCCGATTCTTCCCATCCAAAAGATATAGAGTCCTCCGAAGTAGATAAGATGGTCGAGGAAGTAAGTGCTAGCATAGCCAAACTCACCACGAAAAGGAGGAATCTCTCAGGCGCACAACGGCGGAAAGCAGCAAAATTGAAACGGAGGAATCAGCAGGATGCTTCAAAGGTAGGTGAAGCCTCTACACCCATTTCCACGGAGAAGGGCAAGAGAATTCGCTCGCCAGAGGAGCAGAACGTAAGAAACTTAAATTAAAACTCTCCCCGCAGGGAGGGGGTGTAGCGGGCGATGGGTCCAAACTTCCTAAAGAGAACTCTTCGGAGGGCTCAAAGGGAGTAGGGGTCACACCGGGCGCTAGTACCTCCAAACAGGCGATGGCGTCAGGGAAATCTTCAGTGGTTGGAGGAGCTCCGAAAGCTTCTAAATCACTGAAGAGAAAACCGGACGAAAGGAGGGCTAAGGAGCTGCCCACGTATGCCAAAGTGGCACGCAGGAAACTGGCAGAAGAGCTGAGCTATGCTGTCATAGATTCCAGCAGCCCATCAGGCAAAATCCCAGTGCACTACCACATGGAGGTGGAAAGTGCCATAAACGAATGTATTGTGGAGTACATATTGTCAGCTGATGAGGATGCTCCACAAATTCATATTGAAAGCAGCAAGTTTGTTCGGGAAGTAATGTTTCTACAACTGGAGTCTGACTCCTGTGTGGAGATACTAAGAAACCGAATAAACAACATTAAGGCACCATGGGAAGGTGGAAGACTCTCGCTTGTGAAGAAGACGGAAATTCCAGCCCTAACAAAGGCATCCTTTTATATAAAAGGATGAGGTGGAAGTCTGAAAACTGAGGCCATAACAAATATAATTACCAAACAGAACAAAGTCCTCGATGCGAGCAATGCCACCGTGAGGAGGCAGAGGAGGGCACCTTGATCGTGGTGGGTCTGGACAAAGCGTCCATGACTTACCTGGAAGAACGAAAACGGAAGGCCGTCTTTGCCACCTCAGCCATATATTTCAAAGTCGAAAAAACTCCCATTGGCTGGTCAGTAGGCCCGACTGAGAAAGCCAAAAAGGATAAGGCGGAGCCTAAAGAAAAAGGGGAATCGGAGATTAGTGTATCTCAAGAGGCCCCATCACAAGCCGTCTCATAAAGATGCTGCTGCTGCAGATAAACCTCCATCGGAGTAAGACGGCGACTCAAGCCCTGATGGAGCAAGTAACTAAAGGTAAGATACACGTAGTGTTCACACAGGAACCATGGACAATTAAGAACAAGGTTTCTGGCTTGAAGGACTGCAATTATCAACTTGTTTATGCAAAGACCGGGGCTAGACCCAGGGCGTGCAAACTATGCCATAAGGGACTAAACTTTCTTTTTTCCCCAGAATTATCAACATCAGACGCCACAACTTTAGTATATGGCAGTCGAAACATGCTGATGGATTCAGTCTATCTACCCTCGTATACCCCGACACCTCCACCAACGTCGGAATTGAGGCGCATTATATCTTCCGCCAGGATTAAAGGTAGGAATATCTTAATAGGCTGTGATGCCAACTCGCATCATCTCTCTTGGGGTAGCACTAATTGCAACAATAGAGGTGATGCGTTATTTGAATATTTAGTGGCAAATAACCTCTTCACAGTAAATACTGGGAATGAACCAACTTTCATTAACAGAACTAGGGAAGAGGTTATTGACATCACTATATGCTCAGAAAACTTAATTGATGAAATAAGCAATTGGCACGTGTCGGAAATGCATTCCTTCTCGGATCTTCGCTATATTTTCATGACTTTAGACCATCCTGATCCTAACCCCATAACATATAGGAATAGGGCTAAGACGGACTGGTCAAGATTTAGGTCTAGTTTACAAAACAAACTCGAGAACTATCCACCACCAGTAGATACTGTAGGGCGCATAGATTCAGAGATAGATAGACTAAGTACTAATATTAGGGAATCCTTTGAGGACAGTTGTCCACTCAGAAATAGGCGAAACCCAAAAGAAAAACCCTGGATGACGGGCCAACTTATAAATCTCAGAAGAGAAACCAGAAGGCTCTTTAATAGGGCCCGTAGGAAGGGGCTCGATATACACTGGGAAGAATATAAAGGTAAACTTAACGTTTACAATGAAAAAATAAGGGATGCCAAACGCGAATCCTGGAAGCTTTTCTGCGAACAGGTAGACAGCGTTAGTGAGGCTTCCAAAATAAAGAAACTTCTGTCGAAAACCCACACTCAACCTGAGACACTTGTTGACTCGGAGGGCAGAGACGATGGAGGTTATTAGGATTTCTTATGGAGCACACTTCCGTATGGTGCAGGAGAACCGTCCGGAAGCGGTACACCCCCCGAGGAATATGGACAATCCAAGGATAACTATAGATACTCGAATGGTATGTAGAGCGGTAAAGAGCTTTTCACCCTATAAAGCAGCAGGGCCTGATGGCATTTTCCCGGCTCTTCTTCAGAGAAGAGGACCTGATAGAGGACAGGTTGGCTAATATCTTCACCATCTGTCTTACAAATGCATATACCCCCCTGGCATGGAGGGAGGCTAGAGTTGTCTTCTTTCCAAATCCGGGTAGTGCAAGCTATGCGGATCCGAGTGCTTACAGACCGATAAGCCTAACTTCATTCTTACTGAAGACATTGGAACGAGTTGTGGATACAATGTTGAAGGAAAGGATACCGCACGATATACTGAAATTTAAACAACACGCTTATATTAAGGGCAGGTCTGTTGAGACGGCCCTACAAGAGGTTGTATATCATATAGAGAGAACCTTCGATTTGGGTATGTACACCATGGCTGTATTTATCGATATAGAGGGGGCTTTCAATAATGTATGGACCTCGAGCATTATTGACTCGCTGGGTAACTTTGACTTGGACCAGAGATTGACTGGATGGATCAGTCATATGCTAAGGAACAGGAAGATAAGTTGCGAGGTTAACGACACAAGGGTAGGGGGGAATGTGTGTTGCGGAACGCCACAGGGGGGAATACTTTCTGCCTTGCTGTGGGTGGTGACCCTAAATACCCTACTGAAGACATTATCCCAGGAAGGATTTGCTCCCGTCTGCTATGCAGACGATGTAGCGATACTGATAAGGGGAAACAATCCTAGGGTTCTTTGCGGAAGGGCAATAGAGGCTCTGAATTTAGCTTATAACTGGGCTACACAAAGGGGTCTCAATGTCAACCCAGAGAAGACAGAAATTTGTATGTTTACAAGGAAACGGAAGATTGCACATTTGGAATCACCGGTTTTTCGAGATAGGACGATACAGATTAATAAAAAGGTCAAATATCTAGGAGTGATACTCGATTGGAGGTTATCCTGGAAGGACCATATAGAAATTAGGGTGATCAAGACCTAAAGAGTCTGGACTTATTGCAGAAGGGCAGTCGGGTCCAAATGGGGAATGAGTCCAAAGATGGCACACTGGCTCTATACGAGTGTGGTAAGACCAATTGTGACGTACGCCTCGTTAGTATGGTGGACGTCCTTGGAGAGGAAGGTGAATATAAAACATCTTCAAAGGATACAAAGACAGTGCTGTATCGGCATCTGTGGCGTGATGAGAACCAAATCAACTAAGGCAATGGAAAATATTCTATCAATACTGCCTACTTTTTTAACTTTTCAAAACTGTGGTTAAACTCTACTGACGATTTGGTAAAGCACCAATGAAATGCATATAGACATTGCTTAACCACCAACAAATAAATTTCATTTAAATACTGCCTATTGATATACAGGTCAAATACGAAGCAGCTCTGGCTGCTACGAGATTGATGGTAATGGGTGAGTGGCTGACTAGGGAACACACAACCAAGCACCAGAGTATAGTACACGTCTTACCCGGGAACAACGCTCGCACGGCCACGTGCGATAGAATCCCTATTAGATATGTACAATCACACTGCACAACCATAATATCGGAAGGTATAGAGTGGGAGGATGCAGATACAATGAACCCCATAACTAACCTATACACGGACGGGTCGAGGATTGGTGACCTATCGGGTGGAGGTTTTTGTGACATGGGTCGTAACTTTAGCAAATACTTCCGCCTGCCGGATCATAGCACGGTATTTCAGAGTTCGTGGCTTTTACGGAAGGGATAAAATGGTTGAAGGAAATCGATAACAGACTACCGATTCGTATATTCACGGATAGTAGGAAGGCCATCGAGGACCTAAGGAATCATGTGGTTCAATCTCGGTGTGTACTACAGTGCAAGGATGAGATTAACTCATACATGCAATGTGGGGGCATAGAGATAATATGGATTCTAGAACATCAGGGGATACCTGGAAATGTTGAGGCAGATAGGCTAGCAAAGATGGGAGCATTAATGGCGAACATCACACTAGATAGTTCGAAGCCATTTCAGGTTTTTAAGAACGAACTAAAGCGATGGGCTTTAGAATTACATACAAGAGATTGGCAGCACTCTACCATAGGTAGGGTGACTAGAATTATATGGGGGGACCCAGATGGTAGTAGGACAGAGGAGGTCCTAACATTGAGTAGGCCAACACTACGGAGGTTGGTTTATTTAATAACAGGACATACAGAGTTAAGGACTCACCTGGCACGAATGGGTATCGTTGGCGATATAACATGCAGGGCCTGCCAGGAAGAGGACGAGACACTGGAGCACTACTTGTGCTACTGTCCAGCTTTTAGCCAAGTCAGAAGACAAACATTTAATCAGGAGATGGAATTTCTTAGGGGCTCTAATTGGAAAGACTTAAGGAAGTACATTGAAGAAACTAGGTTCTTGACGTAATCAAACTCAGAGGTTTCCATGGTATCGGTGGAGGTTCCCTACAGTGGAATGGGAACTCCTTATTATAGAGCGCACAACTGGCCTATGAGGCCTAAGTGTAATCCATGACGGATTGGGATGCTTATGCCCCCCTTCTTCTACCTAACCTAACCTAACCTAATCTTTATTTTGTCATTCTTGCTTCTATACACATACATGCATATATATATATATATATATATATATATATATATACATATATATATATATATATATATATATTATTTGTATAAAAAATTTTAACATAATACAAGAATAATGTCATAAAGTTTATTATAAATTATCTTAACATATGCATACAGCGCAAATATTTTAACATAATAATTATTATTATGGATTTTAAATCCATACATGCATGCATATGTCAAAATATTTTATATATTGTGTATATAATTTAAGATAAACAAATAATTCTAATAACTTAATTTCTATGAATTAAATATCTATAGTTTTGAGCTAAGTTGTTAGTATCAATCTTAAAGTTCATTCTTTCTCTAACAGGTATATTAATAATTTCTAACATTTCTAACATAAGTTTTCGTTTATAATTGCTTTCTGTTCTTAAAACTGATGCATTTTCAAAGTCAGTGATTAAATTTAAAACAATGAGATGATAATGCGGTTTTTTCTGAATTAATATGTCTATATTTTTTATTACTTTTATGTCCTGCTATTCTGGTTTTTAATTTATTTTTTGTTGTACCTACGTATACCTCGTTACAATTGGCAGAGCCATTTCCTTTACATGCAAATTTATAAACTTTATTTGACCTATCCCATTTGTTTCCTCTATCTTTCATATTACTAAATAGTTTGTAGTTGGTGCAATATGTTTTAAAGGCCATTTTGTATTTTTGAGTATCAAATATTTTTGATTTTTCTAGTCTTTCTGACATTTCTGGTATGTAAATTAAGGATTTATAAAATTTTCTTTTTGTGTTATTATTTATATTATTTGTAATCCTTTTCCTATATTGATTTATTAAACTATAAACTAATTTTTCTGGAAAGTCATTCTCAATAAGAATTTCTCTAATTTTCATCTTATTTTTAATATGAAATACGCTATCACTAATTGTTAAGACTTTTTCTATCAAGTTTTTTGCTGTATTAATTATAATTCTGTTACTATGTTTAGAATAATAATTAATTATCCTACCTGAAGCTGTTTGCTTTTGATACCAATCTATTACTATATTGTTATCTCTTCTCATAACTAACGTATCTAAATAAGGCAACTCTAAATTACATTCTTTTTCAATTGTAAATTTAATATTACTATTAAAACTATTTAATGTACCTAGCATATCCTCAATTCCATTCTCAGATATAATACAATACAAATCATCTACGTATTTTGTAATAAATTTAGGTTTAATGTTAAGATTGTTAATACATGTATTTAACAACTCTTCCATAACAATATTTGCTACAACTGGCGATGCTGGAGAACCCATAGGTAATCCTTTTTGTTGAAAATAATATTTTTCATCATATTTAAAATATCTATTGTCATCTATACAAAATTTTAAAATTCTACAGAACAAATTTTTATCTATCTTAGTAAATGTTTCAAAGTCCACTGTTCTTCTATTGCATTTATAGCTAAGTCTATTGGGACGTTTGGAAACAAAGACACTACATCAAATGAAATAAGTCTATCATTTATATCTAACTTAATTTTCTTTAATCTCTCTTTTAAATCTAATGAATTCCTTATATTATATACAGATTTTTCATTGACTTTTTTCAAAATATTTGTAATATACCTACTAAGTTCATAAGATGGTGAATTTATAAATGAACAAATAGGTCTGAATGGAAATCCTTCTTTGTGAATTTTAGGTAACCCATATAACTGCATTCATTGTTTTAAGTCTATTCTTCTCCAATGTTGTTACAATCTTCTTTTTGAAAAGTTCTTCTACTAATTCATTATTTTTCTTTTGTAGTTTTCCTGTCTGATCCCTATTCAGAGTTTTATAACTAAAGTTATCACTTAAAATATTTTCAATTCTTTGATTATACTCATGTCTATTAATTGCAACCGTTGTATTATCCTTGCCAGAGTTAAGAATTAATATATCTCTATTTCTTCTTAAAAACTTTTAGTTTCATTCACTTTTTTTAATGTGTACTTATCTCTATTATTAAGCCTCATTTTATTTAAGTGATTATTAATAATTATTGTAAATCTATTTCTTGCTATTTCTTGTTCTTCCCGATTTTCAATAGTTTTAATAAAATCTTCTCCATCAGCAATCATTTTTAATTTTGGAAACTCTTCTTTACTAACTGGTAAGTACAATAACAATTTCTATGGATGATAAAGTAAAAGTCTACTTAAAAATTGATAATTTGTCAAATACAATTGATATTTTTTTAGTTATAAATAGTATTACAAAAGCATTAAATAACTGTTATTAAAATTTTATGAAAAAAATGCTAAAAAAATCAATTAAATTTCCAAAATACACACATTTGACAATTTTTTAAATACAATCGAAAATTACAAAACACAATTAGAGATGGTGTAGTTATATAAAAATAATAATTCATGCTTACTAAAAAAAGTAAGTAAATTATAAATATTTATCCTTTTTTTGTACATGCATATGTACATATATTGGATATAAATAAATTCATATGTTTATTTTCCCAAAAGGTTTAAAAAGCATTAATTTATCTTGTTTGTGTTTGTGCTGCAATACTGAACACAATTTTTTGGTTCTTTTTAATTTACTAAACCTTCTTTTTTGTTAAGTTTTTGGTAAGAAATTTCAAATCGAATGACTTTTTACTAACGAGAACGGTTGCATTCGAATGACTGCTCGATATCGAGTGCCATCATTAGGAATTTCGATACATGATACTCGATTACGAGTAATAGAATCCCAAAAGTTAAAAATATCGAACATTCGATAGAAAACTCGTTCGTATACGTATGCCAGAATTAGGCCCCAGGAATGGATTTTCAATTTCTCCATTTCCTGAGGTTTCTGCGCCCGCTCTTAAATTAGTTCTAGTTTTACACCCTTCACAAAAAAGTGAAAGGGTATATATAGGTTTATCATCCCGTGTGTAATTTCTTCGATATAAATATAGGACCCCATAAAGTATATATATTCTGGATCCTTATGAATAGCGATGACGGTTGAGCGATGCCCGTCTGTCTGTACGTTTCCCAAGCCCCGAGAAGAGCTAGAGACTTCGTTCTTGGACCGTGGGATTGGAAATGAACAGCCAGAGCTGGGCAGCTTACACATATTTCTCGATGCAAAATTTATAAAAAATATCAATTATTTTTTTTAATGTTTGTAAATTAAACTTATTTTGTGCTTTTGGAAGTCTCAATGGTCTATTAAAAACTAAAAAAATAAAAAATTTTTTTCCAGGGATGGGAAATTAAAATTTGTTTTGAGTTATTCCGTATTTTGTAGTACATGTAGTAACTAAAATTGTTAACAATTTTAAGTTTTTCTTTAACAAAACCTCTTTACACGTCATGAAGATTTGCATTGGCCAAAAAAAATTTTTTAAATTCAAATTTTGCTTCCAGGGGTAGGAAATTGATTTTTTTTATGAAAGTAATCAAACAGGCAACTGATGTTGTTTTTTTTTTGCTAACTACAACTGTCTTATATTTTAGGAAGAACAAAATTGGTATCAAAAATTAAAAAAAAACAAAGTTTCGAATCCAGGGTTGGACAAGTGCAATATTTTAAAGTTCATGAAGGTGGCCAAAATAGTTCAAAATTGTAAATTTTTCTTAAATAACACTACTTTATAACTCATGAAGAGTTGCGTTGGTAAAAAACAAAAAAATATTAAAATGTCACTTCCACGGTTGGGAAGTTTAAAGTTTTTTTGGTACATGCAATATATTGTAGTATGGTTGCAAATTTTAAGTTTTTCTTAAATAAAACGACTTTATACCTAATTAAGATTAATTGGTAAAAATATATAACTTATCTTCCAGGGCTGGGAAATTTAAATATTTTTTATACATACAAGTAATTTTGGTTACTTGGGGCAACTATCGTCAGTTTTTTACTAATTAAAACTATTTTTTAGATCAGGAAAAACAAAATTGGTATCAAAAATTGAAAAAAAAATCAAAAGTTAGATTCCAGAGTTGGAGAACTGTATTATTTTGTAGTACATGAAAGTGACCAAAATGGTTACAAATATTAGGTTTTTCTTAAATAAAACTATTTCATGCCTCATTAAAAGTTGCATTGGTAAACAAAAAAGAAAATTAAAATTTCGTTTCCAGGGTTGGGAAATTGAAATATATTTTCTACAAAAAAGTAACCAAAAAGGCAATTGACGTTGTTGTTTTTGCTAATAAAAACTGTTTAATAATTCAGAAAGAACAAAATAGGTATTAAAATCTTAAAAATTCAAAATTTCGACTCCATGAAATATTTTATGGTAAATGAAAGTGACCAAAAAGCTTAAACATTTTAATTTTTTAAATTGTTAATATATTTTTTTTTCAACGGGCTTAAGTTCGAATCTGCAAGACTGCAAATCATTTTTTATTATTTTATTAATAAATGAATTTGTTCAAATTCTATTTATTATTTTATATTAAGATTGGAATATTAAGAATATTTTCAATAATTATCAAATCAGCAGAACGGATCAGTACTGATTTCGAGGCCGCTACGCCATCTCATCAGCGTTCTTTGTTCAATTTTTCCACTTTATCATGTGGTGCTAGTTAGTAGGAATATCAACTATTTAACCAATGTTTTTAACGAAAATTGAATATGAGAAGTTCCCACATTCATATTTTTAAGTTATTACATTTTTGGTTAGTACGAAATTCCCCAACCCTGACGATTAATATTCCAATCTTAATATAAAATAATAAATAGAATTTGAAAAAATTCATTTATTAATAAAATAATAAAAAATGATATGCAGTCTTGCAGATTCGAACTTAAGCCCGTTGAAAAAATTAACAATTTACATAAGAAAAGTTCGACTAATAAAAATTCATACATAATTTAAAACATTGCGGGGGCACGCGACTTAAATGTGTTATATATTATTCTTCCATATAGTAAGAATAAAACACAATATTTTTATTGTTTTATGTTGTCAGCTCTTCAGAGTGACAACTTAATTTATTTAAACCGATCTTAAGACCAATTTTACAAAATATTTAAAATCTAATATAAACTAAGTAACGTCAGTATTTTTATGCTTACGTTACTGTTTAGCAAAATGTGGGAAAATAAAAGGTGTAACTTGAGGTAAGCAACGAAAGTATTTTATACTTACGTTGCTGTCTAACAAAATGTGGGAATAAAACTTTAGGGTTTCCCTACACTTTGCCAGCCATTATAATTATTTTGGGTATCAGGATGTCACTCGAGAACTTGTTCATTGTAAATTGACAACTAAATTCAATTACTTGAACATAGATGACAAAGAAGCTGTAGCTATCAGCAGCCGATGGCTCTGGAAAAAGCGAAAGAGATACATGGAATAATATTGGGAATATTAATCGTCAGGTTTGGGGAATTTCGTACTAACCAAAAAGGTAATAACTTAAAAATATGAATGTGGGAAGTTCTAATATTCAATTTTCGTTAAAAACATTGGTTAAATAGTTGATATTCCTACTAACTAGCACCACTTGATAAAGTGGAAAAATTGAACAAAGAACGCTTATGAGATGGCGTAGCGGCCTCGAAATCAGTACTGATCCGTTCTGCTGGTTTGATGATTATTGAAAATATTCTTAATATTCCAATCTTAATATAAAATAATAAATAGAATTTGAACAAATTCATTTATTAATAAAATAATATAAAATTATTTGCAGTCTTGCAGATTCGAAATTAAGCCCGTTGAAAAAATTAACAATTTACATAAGAAAAGTTCGACTAATAAAAATTCATACACAATTTAAAACATTGCCGGGGCACGCGCGCTTGTTCATTGTAAATTGACAACTAAATTCAATTACTTGAACATAAATAACAAAGAAGCTTTAGCTATCAGCAGCCGATGGCTCTGGAAAAAGCGAAAGAGATACATGGAATATTGGGAATATTAATAGTCAGGGTTGGGGAATTTCGTACTAACCAAAAAGGTAATAACTTAAATATATGAATGTGGGAACATCTCATATTCAATTTTCGTTAAAAACATTGGTTAATTAGTTGATATTCCTACTAACTAGCACCACTTGATAAAGTGGAAAAATTGAACAAAGAACGCTTATGAGATGGCGTAGCGGCCTCGAAATTAGTACTGATCCGTTCTGCTGGTTTGATGATTATTGAAAATATTCTTAATATTCCAATCTTAATATAAAATAATAAATAGAATTTGAACAAATTCATTTATTAATAAAATAATAAAAAATGATTTGTAGTCTTGCAGATTCGAACTTAAGCCCGTTGAAAAAATTAACAATTTACATAAGAAAAGTTCGACTAATAAAAATTCATACATATTTTAATTTTTTGTCAAGTAAAACTATGTTACATTAAGAATTGCGTTGGTAAGAAAATAAAAATTCGCTTCCGGAGTTGGAAAATCGAAATATTTTTGGTACATGCATTTGGGACCCACATAAATTCGCAATTTTGGTTTTTTTCCAGTGAATTAAACATATTTTATACTTCGCTAAGAATTAAATTGGTATTAAAAATTTGTATATTTAAAATTCGGTTCTAGGATTAGCAAATCGAAATTTTTTGGTACATAAAGTTCCTAATTTTGTTTTTTTGTGGTTGAAATCTCTTTTATACTTCGGGAAGAGTTAAATTGGTATTAAAAACGAAAAAAATCTAAACGTCGATTCTACGGTTAGACAATTAGAGCATTTTGGGGTACATGAAACGGATTTTTACTTTTTGGTTTTAAATTAAACATATTTAATATTTTTGAAAGACGTGCAGAGGTATTAAAAATAAGAAAAGCCAAACATTTAGCTTCCTAGCCGAAACTTTTAAACGGAAAAAATTACATCTGTGAAGGGTATTTAAGATTCGGCACAGCCGAATATAGCACTTTTACTTGTTATTAATAATGTCCATTTGGGTGGATTCAAACTCGCAGCCGCTATCTCCGTTCGTTGTGCAGTCACGTTAAGATCCCATGGGTCCCTTTGCAAGCAGTGAGTTTCATGCGAGGGTTGACTGTAAGACCTTATGGACCACCGACTTCATGATGACGAACTTTAAACGTACTTTGAAACTTGCCAAGTTTTAATAGGACGGAGGCAGTTGTGACATTAGCCTGGGAGGCATTTCTGTGTTCCCTTATTAAATGAACTATAAATGAGTCGATCCTGCTTATTCTCGCCACATTGTTTAGTTTCCTATTCGAAATATATTTCCTATAGTCGCTGTCTGGCAATCTGTACAAGCCAGTGCAACTTCTAATACATCTCCTTTCGAAAAGTCTCATTTTCTCCATATATGAGGGAGATATATTAAACCATACCTGGCAACCGTAAGTTAATATGGGTCTTATTAAGGAGTGATAAAGCATAACCTTAACTTTTGTGTTTATGAATCTACAGAAAAATAATTTTTTTGTAATAAAAATATGCTTTCCTGGCGTTTGAAATTTGTTCCTGAATATGCTTGTCGAAATAGAAAAATTTATCTAAGTAGATACCAAGATATTTATTTTTTATTTGCAATAGTAATATTCTCCATGGATTTTATGCTATTTGATTTCAAGTTTTTCCTTATGTTATTATTACATTTTCCAACAGGTGTTCGAAAGAGAATTGTTTCGCATTTACCTAAATTAATTTTCATTTGCCAATCTATTGTATATTTTTCAATAATATAGAAATACTTTTTTTTTTTTTTTTAATGTAAATTTTATTCATGCAAATAGCTAATTTCAAAATTGAAAATGTCTCAGCGTCCATTAGGACATTATTGAGACGAGTTGACAATATATATAATATATGTACATACATAAGTAATAATTTAAATTAACTTCATTATAAATAAGAAAAAAAAATTATGTTATATAACGATATATTTAATAATAAAGTATAATGCTTGCAATATGGATGTTATATCAATAATAGTTCAAGATTTCCTAGATTGCTATATATGAATTCTTTTAAAGAAGATTTAAAATGTGAAAGCACCTCAATGTTTTTTAGATTTTGAGGTAAATTATTAAACATCAAACTACCTATATATTCAACTTTTTGTTTCGTAGTTTCGAGTCTGAATCTCATCGTTCTTAAATTTGAGTTATTTCTTGTATTCTTTGATTTCTTTGAAAATGTAATGTATTGTGGCCAATGTTATGCACTGATTTATATACAAACAGGATTAATTGCATCTTGTACAATTGTGTCCGCGTATTGACAAGATATTCTTGGCAACTTCTTTGTATAGAGATATAGTGGAGTACCTTAACGGCAAGTTAAATACTGTTTTAGTGCTTTATTTTGCACTCTCTGTAAAGCTTGTAACTCAGTGCTATTTTCGCTGCCATATATTATAACTAAATAATTTAAATGGTTCTGCACCAATGCTTTGTAAAGTATTAGTTTGGTTAATGCATTAAATTTATGTTTGAACTAATACAATATTCCTAATACCGGATTTATTTTAGCCTTAAGTTCTTGTATATGCAAATTCCAAGACAAATTATTCTGCAGATGAACTCCCAATTACTTTGTGGATTGAGATTCGAAAATCTCCTTGCCATCAACGAAAATACTAAACCTTTCAGAATCAGTATGTCGATATGGTTTAAATCTCATTACTTTGGTTTTAGTCGGATTAATAGTCAGTTTATTTAATCTCGCGTATTTAAAAATTAATGCTGAATCTCTTTAACACTGTTTCGTTTTTAAAAGGATAAAATAAGGAAATGTCATCCGCATACATAAAGATTTTCGCAGAAAGCTCAATGTTCATGATATCATTAACATAAATTGTGAATAGAAGAGGACCTAACACGCTACCTTGCGGAACACCATGTTCCATATTTCCGAGAGTACTTTTACTATTATTTAGCTCTACATATTGCTTCCTATTTTTTAAGTAGTTCTTGAAAATGTTTAATTCCCTTCCTACTATTCCGTAGTATTGTAATTTCTCAAACATAATCTCGTGATCGACAAGGTCAAATGCCTTTGACAGATCATAAAAGATGCCAGCCACACCACTAAAGCCTTGGTCAAAACCATTACATATAAAATTTACTACATTTACTACAGCATTTTCTGTACCGCTACCTTTTCTGAAACCATACTGACAATCATAAATTAGATTATTATTTTCGAGGTATGTCAAGAGCTGTTTGTGAATAATCTTCTAAATAATTTTATCAACCACCGGCAGTAAAGCAATAGGTCTATACATTTCTACACAATAGGCATTCACCTCTTTCGGTATTGGAACTATTTTTGAGATTTTCAACACATTTGGATATACCGATGTCGAAATAATACTGATTACAATATTCACCAAATGTGGTGCTATATCATGTTTGCACTCAACAAAAATTCTTGGAGACAGATTATCATGCCCAGCACTCTTATTAACAGAAAGGCTTGAGATAGCTTCTAAAACCTCTGCAACTGTAATATAATTCATGTAAAAATAATTGTTATGGTGTATGAGAGACCGAAGTCCATTACAAGAATCCCTCGACGAGTATTGTATTTGTTGCCTCAAAGTATGTGGAACTTGTAAAAAATAACTATTAAATTGTTCACATTTCATTATATCATTTATAATTAGTTCCCCATTGGAGTTTTTTAGAACAATTGATTTCTTTATGTCTCACCCCAAATTCAAATTCAAAAATCTCCAACACCTTCTTGGATCTTGTTGAATATTGGAAATATTGTACTGATAAAAGTTATTCATTGATTCGCGATAAGCAATTCTAATAACTTTACTAATTCTCTTAAGTCTATTATGAATATTAGGATTATTAGACTTTCTTTTCCTCTGTTTTAATAATTTTCTATTTAATAAAATCAAATTCTGTAAATTCTCATTCATCCACGGTGCTATTTCATCATTAAGTAATTTTCTCTTGCTGGTCACAAGTGTAGAATAGGTATTCGCATTTGATAATAGTTCTATTAAGTTTGCAGTATCAATTGATGGATTGCCAGTTTGATGAAATAAATAGTTTGCAAAATATTCCTTAAACTTCTCAAAATCACAATATTTGTTAGTAACTGTGAAAAAATTTGAGTCTTGGATTCTTTTTTTAACTTTACAATATATTATGTTGTGATCAGACAAATTACATTCAATAGAATCTACATAGAGTAAATTTGGAATATTACTGAAAACGTTATCGATCGATGACCCGGATATGGGACGAGTTACTAATTTATGACAGTTCTTGAAATCATAACTTTCAATTAAGTTTGATAACCACATAGATGAACTATCCAGAAAGTCGATATTAGAATCACCAGTCATAATGCAAGAATCTCTCCCATACTCTTCAAGCAAGTTTTCCATAATAACAGAAAATGAGTTAACCGAACATTTTTGTGATCTATATAATGATATTATTTTAAGTGGTCTACCATTCATTTTCATATTTTCTAACGATAAAACGATTCTATCGCAAAAGTGATCGCTTTTACATATTTCAACACTATATTGAATGGCTTTACATACGTACAAAGAAGTTCCTCCATAACCATCGGCTCTACAACTGTGAACGCAACTATAACCAGGAATTTGATATATTTGAACTAATTTTTCTTCAAACCAAGTTTCTTGAATCGCTGCAATATTTGGTAGCTGTGGGAACTTAGCAATCAGTGTTTTGAAATGATTAAATTTGTCTATTGATGACATACTTCTTATATTAAATGATAAAATATTTAAAAACGAGGAATTTAATGCTTTTAGATAGTTAACATAATCACCAATATTAGAAAAGTATTTAGTATTATTATTATCCATAACAAAAAAAAAATTATAATACAAAAATTTAGTACAATTTCGTGACTAGAATATTGCTCCATTATCGTCTCCACCATCATCGATATCATCGACTGCCACAGATGCAGAATTAAACGATCTTCTCTTCGGTCTAGTCGTAGCGACTTCAGCCACAATTTTATCGACTTCATCTTCATCTTTTATTAGCTTTTGCTTCGAATTGTCGTGCCTTTTAACAAATACTCTTGAGTCAATTGTATAAACATGCTTGTAGCCTACAGATTTCAACCCCTTTGCATGCAAAAGCAGATTCAGCGTTTCTTTAGACAAATAGTCATTTATAAAGATTTTTTTGGTACCCTCGGCCTCTTTCAGCCTAGATTTTGACATCATCCTTCGATTTTTTATTGACAAGTTTTAACACAATTGATTTTCTTTCTGGGTTCTTTCCAGGTCTATATTTAACAAAATATGCATCTTCAATATTATCTTCTATTATTTGTATTCCTGTTTTTTTTTTGTAAGATCCAAAACAGTTTGAATACACTAGTGTTTTCTTTAACATCAACTCCACTAATAATGCAATCATTTCGGATTCGAAAATCATTTAGTATTTTAACAGATGTTTTTAAAGTTTTGATCTCCCTTTTCAAGGCTCGATTTTCTTTTTGCACCAATTCTACCTTTTTATTACTTTCCACAACATCTTTTAATATATTATCATATTGTTTGGACATAAAACCAATTGAGTCCGTTATTGTGTTTAACTGATCAAGTTTTTTTAGCTCATGTTTTATTATACCCTCCAAAAAAGAATTTGGAGGGTATATTCACTTTGTCATTCCGTTTGTAACGCATCGAAATATCCATCTCAGACCCCATAAAGTATATATATTCTTGATCAGTGATGAAATCTAAGACGAACTTAGCATGTCCGTCCGTCCGTCTGTGGAAATCACGATTCAGTCCAAACGAAAAGAGCTAGACTCTTGAAATTTGCCATAAATATATTTTAAAGCTTAGAGCAGGTTAAGTTCGAAGATGGGCTAAATCGGGCAGGAGGGAAAAAAGTTCCCCTAAGACGAACTAAACCAACCCAGAAAAAACAACATAATTTTTAAAGTTTTTTGGTTATTTTGTTAAGCAAATGATATATTTTTATGTCAAATACGGTCCAACGCCTTAAACTTGGAGCCATTAAATAAAATAAAAATATTTTTTGACCCCGCTCACTTCAGTGGGCGTTGTTACAGGCAAAAATAGCACAAAAATTTAAGAAATTGTTTTACTTAAGCCTACATTCCTTAAAAATAACACTTTTAAGCTTTAATGACGAAGCTGAGACGAAACCTGGTACTACTCTGCCCTACCCCCTCCTTCCCCTTCGCCCCCTAAATGACCCTACCAAAAAAAAATTTTTTTTTTAAATTTTGTATATAATCATTCCAAGCATTTATCTTTAGAGTTTTACGACTGCCGATTTCTGCCCTACCTCCCCCCCCCTCTTCCTTTGCCCCCTAAATGACCCTACCAAAAAATTTTTTTTTTTAAATTTTGTATATAATCATCCCAAGCATTTATCTTTAGAGTTTTATGACTGCCGATTTCTGCCCTACCCCCCTCCCTCTTCCTTTGCCCCAAAATGACCCTACCAAAAAAAAATGTTTTTTTAAATTTTGTAAATAATCATCCCAAGCATTTATCTTTAGAGTTTTATGACTGCCGATTTCTGCCCTCCCCCTCCCCCCCTCTTCCTCGGCCCCCTAAATGACCCGACCAAAAATAACATTTATTTTTTAAATTTTGTATATAATCATCCCAAGCATTTATCTTTAGAGTTTTATGACTGCCTGTTGCTGCCCTACCCCCTCCTCCCCTTTGCCCGCTAAATGACCCTATTAAAAACAAGAAATTTTAATTTTGTATATAATTATTCCAAGCATTTATTTTTACAGTTTTATGTGTATCTGTTTCTGCCCTACCCCCTCTCCCCCTTTGCCCTCTAAATGACCCTATCAAAAAAAAGAAATTTTAATTTTGTATATAATTATCCCAAGCATTTATTTTTAGAGTTTTATGACTAAGGTGAAATGTTTCCCCCACAACCCTTGCCATAGCGACCCCGCCAAAATACAGTTTTTATATTATATAAAGGAACTCTGTCCCACCAAGTTAAACATTTCAAATTCACTTACTAAATATTTGGAGGGTATTTAAGATTCGACCCGGTCGAATATAACGTTTTTACTTGTTTCTCTTAATTCTGTTTTCAGCGCTCCACTTGTTTGATCATTACACAAAGGACATACATATTCTTCGCTCTCATTATCAATTAGATATTCATATTGGCGCTTATCAAGTTTAGTACATAATGAGTGAAATTTTTTGTTACATTTGTCGCACTGGATGTTTTCATGTTTATCTTCTATTATTTCCATTTTGCATTGTTCACAAAGAATTTTTGCTTTTAATATGCTACGACGGCTTTTGGGAGCCATATTTCAATGTGATTTTTATTTAAAATGATAATTTAACACTTACGTTGTTTAATTTTGAGTATAACTTTAATTTAGAATTGATTTAGAAAATCACTTCACGCAGCTGAATTTTTTCAGCCTTCTTTAATCAGGGGTTACTTCTGTAATTTATTATTAATTCTGTCGATGTTATCATCGGAATGATATATTATAATATCATCGGCGAATCCGATAATGTTTTCTATTTGTTTAAGCAGATCACATATATATATGTTGAAAAGAAATGGCGCATATACGGTGCCCTGTTGTAACCCATTAACAATCGTAAATTTTTCTGTATTAACAGCGTTACCAGAACAAATTTTAAAAGTCCTATTGGACATGTTATAAATCAAACAAATAAGGTGAAATGGAAATCCATAGTTAATGATTTTGTAAATTAATCCAGGAATCCAAATGTTGTCAAATGCTTTCTCAAAATCAATTAAACAACCGCCTGTTGTCATTCCTTTGTTAAAATTCCAATGTATATGTGAAATAAGTAAATGTATATCGTGAATCGTGGAATGTCTGTGTTTGAAACCAAATTGTCTGTCGCAGTCTAGTTTTTTTCCACACTGATTTTAACGATGGTATTATTTACACAGCTTCCAAATATTTTGCTTATATTAGGAAGCAGACTTATAGCTCTCAAGTTTTTAAGGTTACTGCTATCTTTGTTTTTCTTTGGTAGCACCACTACTTTTGCTTCTTTCTAGGCATGAGGGAAATAAGAGTTATTGAGAATATTGTAGAAAATCGTATCGTATTCAAGGATAACTTCTTCTGGTATATTTCTTAGGACTATATTAGGAATATTATCTATTCCTGCCGATAATTTTTTTTTTAACTTTCTGAAGATACATATATATCATTGTTTCCCTTGTGATAAAGTAATTATCGGTAGCATTTTCGTCTAAGTTATGGGCCAGCTTATCTGGAGAGAATATAGTAATTCCTGAGTTGTTCGCAATAAACCGATTTCTTTCCTAAAGAAAAAAAAACCATTATAAATCTGAACATAAACTCTGTTATCGTAGTTTATTTCTTTGTGAGCATGAACTGCCTCTATATATGTACCTATAACGTTCAGTCGGTCTCATTTCTCACCAGAAAGATCTGACTGTCATTGTCCTTTTCCAGCGTACATGGATCGATTCCTGCCCTCATCAAATAGTTTTCATCCTCAAAAGGTACTATTATGACACCATATGTATATTGATTAGTATTTCTAAACTGTTTCCTTACCTCGCTAAACGAAAGGGTTGTTCCGGTTAATTTGTCTCAATTTGTTAGAAAAGTAATTATTGGCTACCATAGTGAAACTGTCATTCAATAGTTTTCTAATTAGTTTCAATTTGCATTTCATTAATTCCATTATTCCGCGATAAAGAAATCTCTAGTCTGTTTTGCCTTTTATTATTGTCACTAACTTACTTTTTTCAGTGTAAAATAATAGCACTAAAAATATGACTAGTGTGAACAACCCGTCATAACTTATTATGCTATTTCAAACATCGATCAGCTGATATGATAACAACACATTTGTAATTTGCTGTTATCAAAGCAGAAGAAAATTAATACAATTAAAGATGAATCGTCTAAAAACTCTATTTCTGTTTAAAATTATTATATTTGTTTTCTGCTGCAAGAATATCTAAATGAATTTGTATGTATAAACTAAAACAATTGCTGCCTTGATATAAGCTGAATAATTTTTTTTTGTGGCGGCATACGAAAAACGTTCAGTGGCTGCCAGCTCCGCAAGTTAAACGAGAATAAATTTTCACATGTATTTATTTAGTTTTTTGCGATTTAATTCTCTTTTAATACTTTTTATGTTATAAAAATGTGATTTAATGTACAGACATACAGGTATGAATAATTTTTCAGCCGTTTTTTAGTCGTGAATCATTTATATTTACAAAACAAATATATATCTGAAAAAGTGCTATTCTTTTATGACTTTTTTTGTATGCAGCACAACAACAACTTTTTTAAACTAGTCTAAAATATTATGACCTTATGACAATATGACTAAATAGCACGAAGTGTCAATACCCCAACTATGTTTGTAGCAAAATACAATACCGATATAAAAGAAAAAAATTCACAATTGCTTAGGAGAATGCACATAAAAGAAACTTTAGTGATTATTCCCTGAACACGTCCGTCTTTGATGACAGTCAAGATCGAACTCCTCCAAAAGGAAACGACAAAGGATTTGACGCCGACCAGGAAGAAATTGGTCCGCCTATGGAACAATTACATAATACAGCTTCGGATATTGACAACAAAACTAAAACTAAATCCGGTGAATAGGATTATATAACTGAGGAGGCAAACTGAAATGCAGTAAAATAAATGTAGTAATTTAGAATCAATTAAAGGTTATTTAAAATACATTTCCCGTTATCAAAGGAAAAGGTTTGAATTAGAAGAAGAACGTTTATAAATACATAAAAGGAAATCTCGTAGAAAAGAGGATCTTGATGCAGCAATAAAAAAGAAAAAGCTAGAAAAACAATTAAATTCAAATTATTAGTTTTGTTTTACCTAGTATATTACTTTTTTTCCTTTTACGTGAACTTGTTTTTATTTTAGTGTTTTTTAGTTTATATATATATGGTCAAGGCCGCAGAAAAGGTGAATTCAATGAAATTTTTTTTTATTATCTAGTACTTTTGTAACTGCCATGTGTTTGTTTACACTCCAAAGCCTCCCAAAACACAGAGAGTGTGAATATAAATGAATATAAAAATTGTTGAGCATTAAGTTGCAGTTTTTTTTTTTTTTTTAGGAGTAGGACCAGCACTCAGGGGATGACCCCTATATATGCAATGCATTGCGCCGGAACTGAAAACGAGGGGATAGTATTGAGGGGACAGATTAGGAAAGATGAGAAGATAGACAGTTGTTTTTGTAGCTATTTCAACCTTTTTTACTTCGCCCGCTAATTTTTGCTACCGTTCGCACTAGAAATGAGTGATAATATCGCACCAGTTAAAAAGGTAATAATAATTGATTAAATCAAAATTTCTTTATGAAATTTTCAATCGTTTTATGGGATAATAATGTACTTAACTGATTTAATTTAATATTTACGTGAAAATATTATTTGGAACCATTTTCAATGGCTTTGATTTGAATCCAAAATTTTCTTGTGACGTTCCAGTTTTTTTATGAAAAAGTTTTTTTAAGCAAAGTCTAACTCATATAGACGTTGTAAAAATTAAATTTTGTTTATGTGTTTTCTGATAAGAATATATACAAAAATCGGGAAAAATATTGCCAAAATTGTTGTAATTATCCACAAAATACGGTGATGTTCCATTCTTTTTCTTTAGAAAAAAATATGTGTTACTTAATTATTAAATCCATTAACATTATTACAGGCAAACCTGAGCAAAGCTCAGAAAAATCATAATTACCTAGAAAAATTAAAAGCCACTGGTAAGTACGAAGAATACAAAAAGCATAGAGCTGATAAACTGCGAGAAATTGCCGCTTAAGCAACGTAAACAAATATTGGCTGATCGGAGTCGCGCTGGTCGTGAACTAAAAAATAGTTTTAATTAGTAAAAAAAAAACAACGTCAATTGCCTTTTTAGTTACTTTTATTTATAAAAAAAAAAAAAAAATCAATTCCCAACCGTGGAAGCGAAATTTAAATTTTTTAAAATTTTCTTTATCAATGCAAATCTTCATGAGGTATAAAGTAGTTTTGTTTAAGAAAAACTCGAATTTTGCAACCATTTTGGTTATAACATGTACTACAAAATATTGCATGTACCAAAAAAAATTTAATTTTTCCAACCCTGGAAACGAAACTTAAATTTTTTTTTATCAGTGACACGCTTCTTGAGGTATAAAGTAGTTTTATTTAAGAAAAATTGCAAATTTTTTACCATTTTGGTAACTTTCATGTACCATAAAGTAGTGCACTTGTCCATCCCTGGATTCTTCAAGAAAGATTCCAAATTAAAATAATCTGGAATTACTTCGCTACTTTGCATGGTAAAGGGTGCATTGATGGGATTGGTGCGATAGTTAAAACTATTGTTCGGAAGCACATCAGAGCTCGCGACTGTATCGTAAATAATTCGTCTCAGTTTGTTCAAGTGTTTAATCGCACATTATCGCAAATTATAGTCGAGGAAGTGATAATGACTTCGAGACAATAAACAATGATTTAAAAACCGCTGATATTTATACTCGTGCTAAAACTGTGCGTGAGATCTCGAATGCACACCAAATTCAAATCATTGATGAAAGCATAATTACCCTTCTCTTGAAGGATACAATTAATTAATTATTTACCTACTCTTTTCTTTTTATTTTCATTTCGGTTTTTATTTTTATTTTCATTTAATTTTTACTTTACAACTTTATGAGAAAATAAGTTAACTTAATATTGTTTTTGAAAGAATTTACGTACCTACTGAATAGTATAATCAAAAATGAAGTGATGTTTTTTTATCCAATAAAAAATAAACAATTTATTTTATTTTTTAAGTAAATTTTGGTGTTTTATTAATTCACATTGGCCGTTTTGCATTTCTACCAAGTGAGACACCTTATGTGTTGTTCCAGTCTTTTTTTGGTGACGTTCCAGTCTTGCATTTTTGCATCCAAAACAACTATAAATGTCATTTTTTTATATATTTTTTGCGCTTAGAGTTTTCTTTGATATTTCACCTACGATATGTTGGAGGGAAACGTGTCCAAGTTTTTGAAAACATTACGAAATTTTGGAAAATGTTGTAAAAGCTCCTAGACCACTTCTCTTTTAGTGTGACGTTCCAGTTAACTTCAAATGGCTGTAGCTTTCAAGCCCCATGAAATAGAAGCAAATTTTTTTTGCGCAAAAGTTACAGCCGGAGAATATATTTTGAGAGAACATAAGTTATCGCTAGTTTTTAACTTTGTTCATCAAATACGCGTCGAAAATTGCGCAAACTGGTGACGTTCCAGCTCATGGCCTTGGCCATATGCACATATTGAATAAAAGAAATTCATAACGAAATGCTGTTTTTTGTAGCTTCTGTGCCATCTGTGTTATCATTTTCATTACTTATATGGAAATTTTCGGTTTCTTCGGAAGGAATTTCTACGTCTCAATCGGAAAAATAAGTATTATAATGAATACAAATATTGTGGAGCGCAGCACAAACTTTAACGATTTGTTGGGAATCATAATGCAATTCCCGTGCTCCAAGAAGACATCGAAATCGCGATTTAAGCATTCCAATTACTCGCTCTATAATGTTTCGGGCTTTCGAATGTACCGTATTGTAAGGGCTTTCCGCGCTATGTTCATTCGCAGATCTGAAGGGTGCCAATGGTTCCAACGGATACCCTGCATCTCCTAAAATTTAAACGTTAAACTTATTTTATTTAAATTTTCATACCAAGAATTCACGAATTACGTTCGCCTGCCTCATAATTTTCTCGTAAAAACCTTCTTACTCGGCTAGTATTCCAAATTAAGGAATCATGACCGGAACTAGGGTGTCTTGCATCTACATATCTTATGCACATTTTGTGATCACAAATCTAAAAATAATTAATCATGAAAATTTAGCAATTAAATTTAGTGTTAAGTGTTTATATTGGTCGTAATACTTGCAATCATTGCATTTATATTGAAGAAGCCTTTTCTATTGTAATATAAATGTTGAAAAGTTTTGCAGGGGACAATCATCTTAATATGAGTTCCCTCTACACATCCTATGATTCCAGGAAAACCAGTCCGTTCATAAAAAAATAATTTGCACTTCATTGTTTAAAATTCCGACATTTGAAATTTAACCTAATTGCTACAAATTGTGGTATTCATCGTGACCAAAACTTCGGATATAATTTTATTAACTGTGGTCTGAGCCAATGACAAATTAAAGTCATTCCCAACGCTTAGTTGATATGATCCTTGCGCAAAAAATCGCAGAGCAGTTTCCAGCTTTATTGTTGGGGTGATTGCAGACTTTCGCACGTTACATTTTAGCTAGATTTGTTCCAGGCCATATTGAAAGCCACTTTTATTGAGTCTAAATGTGTTAACAAACCTTAAGAAAGGTATAGTACATACATACATATGTCCATACAAATTTATTATATTGGAAATGAATTTTATAAAAATATAAAGATACTTACGTTGAATCTGGGATGGCAAATATGTCAACGCTGTGGCGAAACATTCTCCGGTGTATATATATGTTCATTATTTCACTTGAACTTAAATAAAGTTCAGTTTGGATCGCCATGCAGAGTGATTTGTATTAGGAGTTATTTAGTTTGGTGGTTGAGTATTATCTTAGCACTACCGCCGCATTAGTCCAGCGTTTACACGCCGATTATATGAGAATTAGTAAAAACACTTTTCTATTTTGAGTTAAGATTAATTCTGATTTTATTCAACTTATGTATTCGAATATGTACATATATCATAAAACAAATAAAAAATGTAACTAAATAAATTCTTCTGGTTTCTTAACCTCTTTTTAATTATTATTATATTCTGATATTTTTAAGCTTAAGGTCTCTTTATTTTAGTTTAATGTTTATTTTCAATAGTTCGTCACTCTTTTGTGTGACTTCTTCAGGAAATAAAATAATTAATTTCCTGGAGAAGTCACACAAAGGAGTGACGAAATATTGAAATTAAAAATTAAATGAAAACAAGTAAAAACGTTATATTCGACCGGGTCGAATCTTAAATACCCTCCAAATATTTAGTAAGTGAATTTGAAATGTTTAACTTGGTGGGACAGAGTTCCTTTATATAATATCGTACGTCAACGCCCACTAAAGGGGGCGGGGTTCAAAAATATACAATATCATGTTTTCCACAGATGAACTTATGGGCATTGCTAGACCGTCTTAGACTTCATCACAATTCTCTTTGGAGGGTATAAAAACTGTATTTTGGAGGGGTCGCTCTGGCAAGGGCTGTGGGGGAAACATTTCACCTTTGTCATAAAACTCTAAAATAAATGCTTGGGATAATTATATACAAAATTAAAATTTCTTTTTTTTTGATAGGGTCATTTAGAGGGCAAAGGGGTAGAGGGGGTAGGGCAGAAACAGGTAGACATAAAACCCTAAAAATAAATGCTTGGGATGATTATACACAAAATTAAAAAAAATTTTTATTTATTTTTATTAGGGTCATTTAGCGGGCAAAAGGGGAGGAGGGGGTTGGGCAGCAACAGGCAGTCATAAAACTCTAAAGATAAATGCTTGGGATGATTATATACAAAATTTAAAAAAAAAAATTTTTTTGGCAGGGTCATTTAGGGGGCAAAGGAAAAGGGGGGGGGGGGGGTAGGGCAGAAATCGGCAGTCATAAAACTCTAAAGACAAATGCTTGGGATGATTATATACAAAATTAAAAAAAAATTTTTTTTTTTTGGTAGGGTCATTTAGTGGCAAAGGAAGGGGGGGGAGGGGGGGGTACGGCAGAAATCGGCAGTCATAAAACTCTAAAGACAAATGCTTGGGATGATTATATACAAAATTTTTTTTTTTTTTTTTTTTACACACCTATATTTATTTATTGTATATTCAAATATGAACTAACAATAAGTAGTCAAATCTTAAATCTAAATATAATTATTAGGCCCGCCCAGTATCGGACATAAACGTAGTGATAGTAATTAATAATACATAAATTTCGTATTAAGCACAATAATTATTTTCAAGCAGTAGCATTTGGGGTGCTGAGTATTAGGGCCCTTGTGTCCCTCTTTTTTAAGCGGATGTGTCCAGTAAAGTTCAAGATATTACGAGCAAGCGGATTAGGATGTGACTCGAGTTTTGTTAAATATTTACCTGCGTATTTTGCGATTTCTTCAGTCACTAGTGGCATATTTAAATCTCGATGTATATTTGTATTTTTGATGTACCATGGAGCCGATGTTATCAAACGTAAAATTTTATTTTGCCGTCGTTGGATGCTATCCACATTTGAAGCTGAAGCAGTGCCCCATAGTTGAATTCCGTAGGACCATATAGGTTTCAGAAGTGACTTGTATATCAAAAGTTTGCAGTCTAGAATGAGTGTTGAATTTCTGCCAATCAACCAATGTATTTGAGATAACTTAAGTTTCATTTGAATTAGTTTAGCGTCAATATGATGTTGCCATGTAAGCCTTCGATCAAGGTGTATGCCAAGGTATTTCACTTGAGAATGTTGAGGAATATTTTGATTATTGATTCGAATGGGGGAACAGGTATCTTTTCTTAGCGTAAACGTTATATGAACACACTTTTGTTCATTCACTTTAATTCTCCATAAGTTCAACCATCTTTCAAGCTGGGTAATGTGTACTTGGAGATTGCGGGATGCCTCATCATGGTTTTTGTGCATACTCATACAGGCTGTATCATCGGCAAATGTAGAAGTGTGGATGTTATTGCTCACAGGCATATTACAAGTATATATTAAATACAAGACTGGCCCCAGAATACTACCCTGTGGCACACCAGAAGATATGGATTCGGGAACACTCATGAAGTCTCCTTCCACAACAATAAACTTCCTATCAACAATATAACTTTCCAAAAGTTTTTCTATATTTATTGGCAAATATGTCTTCAATTTTAAAAAATGGCCTTCGTGCCATACTTTGTCAAATGCCTGAGAAACATCAATAAAAAGGGCAGAACAATACTTCTTTTCTTCAAAAGTCCTCCTTATAACTTGAACCAATCTATGCGTTTGCTCAATAGTGCTATGCTGACTTCAAAAGCCAAATTGATGATCCGGGATGCACCCATTATCAGCTAAAATTGTGGACAATTTAGTCATGAGCAGCTTTTCGAAAAGTTTTGAGACTGTTGATAGTAAGCTTATAGGCCTATATGACTCAGCCTTGGTAAGATCTTTGCCTGGCTTTGGAATCATTTTAATCTTGGCAAGTTTCCAGTTATGTGGAAAATACTGCATTCGTAAAATGGCATTAAAAATAAATAGCAGGATTCTTATTGCAATACGAGGCAAATTCATCAGCATCTTGTTACTAATTCCGTCAATACCTGGAGCTTTCTTCGGATTAAGTTCAGCAATTAATTTTTGTACATCGCGCATCTTAAACTTTATGGGTCGTGGGGGTAGAGCAACTACACTTGGCAAATCAGCAACACCAGTACATGTGTTTGGGGTAAATACGTATTTTAAATGATTAGCAAATATGTTACCTTTCTCAGCATTACTTCTTGCCCAACCTCCGGTAGATGTGCGCAGAGGTGGTTTAAGCTCAACGGGGGTTTTCAGCTTTCTAGCAGCGCGCCACAAAGAGTAATTAGATGCTGGTGTGACATCAAGACCTTCCAGATAATTTTTAAGAGATGCAGTTTTTTCAATTGCAAGTAACTCTTGGAGTTGTTTAGTGCACTCTTTAAATCTGATTTTAAGTTGCGGTGATCTGTGCTGTTGCCATTCCCTTCTGGCTCTTCTTTTTTCACATAAGGCACGTTCAATATCGGTAGAAATAATTTTATTAATCCAGCCTGTGTAATCATTTCGTTAATGTTGGCGATGTTAGCTTCAATATCCTCGGGTGTTCTTAGCGTAATGTTTTCCGTGCAATGACTGCTAAGATATTTTTTGAATCGCAGCCAATTTACACGACTAATCAACTTCACATACGAGTGAGGTAAATCACTTCTCTGTGGGCTACAGATTGTAACGATCGTTGGAGAGTGATCGGACGAGAGATCTAGAGAAGCTTCAACGTTAATTAATTCCCTAGAAATGTTCTTCATGACGCCAAAATCTATAACATCCGGAATTTTATTTATGTCAGTAGGCCAGTAAGTAGGCTCCCCACTCGAAATGACGTCCAAACCCATTTTTGAAATTGTGTTGAACAAAGCTCGACCTCTGGGTGTAATATGACGGGAACCCCAGAACGTATGTTTGGCATTATAGTCGCCAGCTGCTACGAAACAAGGGCCAAGAGATTTATAGAAATCCTCGTATTGATTCTCAGTAATTGCGAATCTGGGAGGGGAGTAAATTGATGATATCACAAAATTTGTGCAAAAATTTTCAACACAAATATTCGTTGCTTGTAGATATTCCTCACAAGTGTTATAAGACACTGATTCACGGCTTTAAGAGAAAATAGTTCAATTTAAACAAACAATTTTTGCAACTTTGTATGTTTTTCGTTTACGGTTTTTTTTTTGTTTGTTATTTCTATATGTAAAAATATTAACAAAGCAAAAAAAGCTTATTTATCAAATTTCATATGTACTACGAATATTTTTTGTATGTTTTTTTTTTGTATAGTTTGTATGTAAAAAAAAAATTTCCGCTATTACGTCTGTTCACTATGAAGGTACAACGAGGAGTCATATACAAAATTAAAAAAATAAAATTTTCTTTTTTTTTGGTAGGGTCATTTAGGGGCAAAGGAAGGGGGGGGGGGGGTACGGCAGAAATCGGCAGTCATAAAACTCTAAAGATATATGCTTGGGATGATTATATACAAAATTTAAAACAAAAAATTTTTTTTTGGTAGGGTCATTTAGGGGCAATGGAAGGGGAGGGGGGGGGGGGGGGTAGGGCAGAAATCGGCAGTCATAAAACTCTAAAGATATATGCTTGGGATGATTATATACAAAATATAAAAAAAAATTTTTTTTTGGTAGGGTCATTTAGGGGGCGAAGGGGAAGGAGGGGGTAGGGCAGAGTAGTACCAGGTTTCGTCTCAGCTTCGTCATTCAAGCTTAAAATTTTTATTTTTAAGGAATGTAGGCTTAAGTAAAACAATTTGTTAAATTTTTATGCTACTTTTGCCTATAATAACGCCCACTAAAGTGGGCGGGGTCAAAAAATATTTTTATTTTATTTTATAGCTCCAAGCTTAAGGCGTTGGACCGTATTTGACATAAAAATATATCATTTGCTTAACAAAATAACCAAAAAACTTTAAAAATTATGTTGTTTTTTCTGGGTTGGTTTAGTTCTTCTTAGGGGAACTTTTTTCCCTCTTACCCGATTTAGCCCATCTTCGAACTTAACCTGCTCTAAGCTTCAAAATATATTTATGCTAAATTCCAAGAGTCTAGCTCTTTTCGTTTGGACTGAATCGTGATTTCCACAGACGGACGGACGGACGGACATGCTCAGTTCGTCTTAGATTTCATCACTGATCAAGAATATATATACTTTATGGGGTCTGAGATGGATATTTCGATGCGTTACAAACGGAATGACAAAGTGAATATACCCTCCAAATTCTTTTTTGGAGGGTATAATAAAGAGACCTTAAGCTTAAAAATATCAGAATATAATAATATTTAACTAAATAGAAAAAATGTTTGTGTGTGAAAAATAATACATTCTACCGGATTTTAAAGTGCAAAAATTACGCTCGCTGATGTGTGTTGAGTTGCCTCTCTCAAGTTTTTTATTTATTTATTTATTTATTTAAATTAGTCTATGGACAATTTCCTTACAGACTATTTAAGCAGCATAGTATATAATTCAATTAAATTAATACAAATTAAATATTGCGCTATTTAAAGAACATAGTAAAAGATAATGATTAAAAAAACATATGACGTTACGTTTGATGATACAAAGGTCCTGCAAAAAATTATAAAATGATACATTTTATTAAAGCAAGTACATAGTTTTCTAAGAGGATCTGACATTTCATAGTTAGTACGACAAGCTGCAACATAGAGTGGGTTAAAAGAACGAAGTGGACGTTGAGGAATATTGAAACATACGTTGTTCAGTAAAAATTCGGAGTTGATGTTACCACTGAAAAGATTTACCATAACACAGGTGTTGAGCATTGTTCTCCGGCTCTTTAAAGTAGGAAGATTAATTTCAGCTAATCTCGTAGAGCATGATGGAAGTGCCATCCGATTTCTATAAACGTTTCTTAGGTAGAAAATTAGAAATTATTTTTGAACGGATTCAAGACGTTCAATATGAACGTAATACAGTGGACCCCAAATTATGCTACCATATTCTAATATTGGCCGAACTAATGCAATATACAATGTTTTAGTGACATATGGATCATTAAACTTTTAATGAATGCAAGGATACTTCGGGATTTATTAACAGTCATAGTAATGTGTTGGACAAAATAAAGTTTACTATCGAGTACAATTCCCAAATCCATAACTTCGTGAAGCGTTTTTAAATTATAACCATCTAGGTTATAATTGTGAACAGGGCTGTGTGATCTTGAAAATTGCATATGATTACATTTGTTCAAGTTTAATTGCATTAAAGCTGGAAGTACATAACACGCGTTTCACGCGTCGCGCGTGCTATGCATTTCATACTTCAGACGCGTTTTTCAACTCAAGTTACATGCAAAGCGTATTATGCGTCAATGTTTATATTTTGATCAGCTGTAGTGTAATATTCACAAAAGTTCATTTTGCTAAAATGTTAAATAATATTTCTGTAAAATAGTAATCTTTTGTTGTATAGAAATTCGTAATTTTTAACGGCATTAATTAACTTCTCATCCATTGCACTTTAATATTATTATCTGTGTTTAACCTACCTTGTTTGATATATTGCAAAATTAATAAACATAACAGAGATGGCACTTATTACGTAAAATAAATCGATAAATTATATGAATATTTGTTTGACGAAATAATTGTGATAAAATAACCATTTCAATGCATTTCACTCTTGAAAATATTGGTAATCTTTATTGCGACAGTGTTTTCTTATTAAAAACGTTTTATTATAATAAAAATGAAAACATAATAATCCACGACAGAAACATATTAATCGATAACATTGAAAATGTAATATAATTTGTCATCTCTGGCTATCAAAAACAGCTGACATTTTTTCAAGACGCGTGCCGCGCGTGCAAAAGTAGAAAGTAGATCTACTTTACGCGTCAAGCGTTCTACGCGTTTTGCCATGTAACTTGTTACATACAATTACACTAGTTCTACTTTTTTGACAGACGCTTATAACGCGTAGACGCGTGAAACGCGTGTTATGTACCTCCAGCTTAAGTTTAGTTTACACCAAATATAAAACTTGTTTAAATCATTCTGCAAGAACTGTTGATCAGATGGATGTTTTATGTTGCACTATACTTTTACGTCGTCCGCATACATCAATATATTACAGTATTTTATTGCTTCTGGTAGGTCATTGTTGAACAGAAGGGAAAGAATTGGACCAAGGTGACTCCCCTGAGGAACACCAGAGATTACTGAAATGTTCCTTGAAACTGGAGCGTTAAATTTTACTGATTGTGTCCTGTTTAACAAATAAGATTTAATCCAGCATAATAAATTATTATTAAAACCCATTATGTCTAATTTATTTAAAAGCAGCGCATGATTGATTTTGTCAAATGCCTTGCTGAAATCAGTGTAGATGACATCCGTGTGATAACCTTTCGCGAAAGCTGCATTCACTAAAGTTGTTAACAGGAGAATATTAGTCATAGCAGAAAAACCTTCACGAAAACCATGTTGAAGTGGTGACAATAAGGAAGAAATTTGATGATTAAGACTATCCACCATATATTTTTGAAAAAGTTTTAGAATTACACTCAGTTTCGCTATTCCTCTGTAATTACTTATTTCAGATTTATTTCCTGCTTTAAACAGTGGCATAATATAAGACTTTTTCCAAATATCGGGAATGTGACCACAATTTATAGATGCATTAAATATGCATCAGTCAGTAAAGCAGAAGCACAGTTAATTATGACGCAACTTGGAATGACATCAGGACCACTAATATGTGACGATTTAACACTTTTTAAAAAATTTAAAATATGGGAGGTAGTGATATTAAATGTATGTATATTATTATGAGCAGATATTTTGTAAGGGTAGATAGTACAGGGTGTTTTTTATTGAGGTATAGAACTTCGAATTGAAATAAAACACAAGAAAGTCGTTTTAATGTCCATCAATTTGGCTTTATTGGAAGGATAATTTTATGCCATTAATGTTTAAATATGATTTCGGGCATGTGGCCGCCGCGGCTGGCTCGAATAAAGCCAATTCTACAGGTCCAATTTTCAACCACTTTTTCGAGCATATGGGGCCGTATGTTGGCAATAGCGCCACGAATGTTGGCTTCCAAGTCCCCTAACGTTTCTGGTTTGTTGGCGTAGACGAGCGACTTCACATATCCCCAAAGAAAATAATCCAATGGTGTCAAATCACACGATCTTGGTGGCCAATTGACAGGTCCATTCCGCGAAATTATGCGCTCATCGAATGTTTCCTTCAATAAATCGATTGTGACGTGCGCTGTGTGGCATGTAGCGCCATCTTGTTGGAACCACAACTCATCCACATTCATGCCATCCAATTCGGGAACAAAATAGTCGGTTATCATGGCTCTATACCGGTCTCCATTAAGGGTAACTGACTCTCCAGCATTATTTCGGAAGAAGTATGGCCCAATGACTCCACCAGCCCATAGAGCACACCAAATAGTCAGTTTTTGTGGATGTAATGGCGTCTCAAGGGTCTCATGTGGATTCTCTTCACTCCAAATGCGGCAATTTCGCTTGTTGACGTAGCCATTCAACCAAAAATGAGCCTCATCACTGAACAAAATTTTGCGGTAAACTTCGCGAACTGAACCATTACTTTCGAAATAAATTTGCACGATTTGCAAGCGTTGTTCTTTTGTCAACCTGTTCATGATGAAATGGCAAACCAAACTAAACATTAATCACTTGACAGCTGACAAAATGGCCGCCAGTTAAACAAGTGATGCCAACTTAAAGTTCTATACCTCAATAAAAAACACCCAATATTAGCATCAGAGTATGTGGAAGCAAAAAAGTCAGCAAACATATTACAAATTACCAAATCATCACTAGCCTCAGAGCATAAAAATTTCATGACCTTAGGAAAGCCAGTTGATTTCCTTTTAGTATTAACAAACTTAAAGAACGTTTTAGGATCTTGAACAAGGTTGCGCTTAACAGGGTGGGCCAGAATTGTTTCGTGGTACATACTTAGGGATGCATTTATCCATTATTTATATATTCCAAAATAGTTTTATAAAAAGAATTAACCATAACATCAATTGAAAATGACGATCCTTTAGTAGTTGACAGCAATTGAAGTCTATTTGTATTTACCAGATGATTATTAAGATCATTATGATTAGCTCTATGGTAACAGAAAACTTTTTCTTTATGAACAGAGTTTCTAGCTGGAAAAATAGTAGATATGTTGCAGCTTATTTCAATTGTGGGATGGTAACGGTCCTCAGGCATACTAACGGGATAATCTCGACTTACAATACATTCTTTAGGCTCATTAACAAATACCAAGTCCAAAATTTTTCCATAAAAACTAAAAGTTCCGTTAATTTGATGCAAATATAGATCTGATAAACTGTTAAAAATTTCATCAGTCGTATCACCAGTACGGGTAGGTATATAAAAACTATGTTCAGATGAAAGTTTCCATGTGATGCTAGGTAGATTAAAATCGCCAAACACAAATATTAAATCAGTAGGCTTTAGCTTTAAAGTCACAGTTTTAATAGCATCGACATGAATTTTGTAAATACTTAAGTCAGAATGAGGTGGAATGTACGAAAATGTTATATAATCTTTAATATTGTTTATCTTTACGACTGCCGCAATGAATTCAATATTATAAGGTAAATCGATTTTAATTTCCTCCATTGGAAATAGGGTTGAGATAGGAATTAGTACTCCACCACCCGTTGTGGATGTAATTGTATCACGACGAAATATATGAAAATTATCTCAAAAAATGTCGGAGTTTAAATAGGTATTGTTCAGCCAGGTTTCAGTGAATACATACACATTATGATTAGAGTTAAAGCTTTGTAAATATAAGTTTTGTTTTAAGTCCACGAACATTCTGATAAGTAATGAGTTGATTATCAGATTACTTAGTTTTTTGGGGTAGTCGGCACCCGTGCAGGAAGGTGAACAATATTTTGCTTATCCTTAAATACATACTCCCGTACTAAGACTACTTGACAGAAAACATCAAACGGTACAGTGATTTTAAAAGACGTAATACTTCTCTCCTGCGAGTAGGAAAATTTTTGTACATCATAGATCAGGGAAAGGCAAATGTAGGGGCGCGGCGCCTTTTCAATTACTCTTCTGTTACGTACGTGTGTACACGCATTGTAGAGCTGTAAACAACTTTAATCAGTCTAGTTACTAGACTGATTAAAGTTGTTTACAGCTCTACCATGCCATGGCCTATATGAAAATCGGTTTGATAGTTTCGAAGGGACAGAAAATTCCTTCCTATCGCCTTCCTGGTCCTAGTTACATAGCCTATGTGCATATTTAGACGCAGATCTATCTACGTTCTTAATTTCATTAAAATCGGTATGAACATTTCGCGAGGTCAGAAATTTTCCCCTATCGCCCTCCTAGTCCTAGTTTTAAAAAACTATAACCTTCCCGGAGTTGCACAGACTAAGTGCTCCAAATTTCATCGGGATCGGATGAGCTAGAGTTGTGTCACTGAGCTAGTGAGCTAGTTCAATTGAACGTTTCAGTGAGCCGAGCGAAATGAGCGCTCACTACAATAGATGATTTTAGCTCAGTACTGAGCGCTTTTGTGTCAGAGCGCTTTTGTTTCAGAGCTATTTTGTTTCAGAGCGCTTTTGCTTCAGAGCTGAGCGGTTTTGATAATTTCTGTCATAATTGTAATGATACCACAATTTCTTAATATGCTGCCAGGCATATATAAATACGTCATTGAATATGTTATTGTGGCATGTCTACAGAACCAATCTTTATGCATAGAAATTTTTTTACAAATAAAACTGGTGCGATGAAACCATGTTTTGAAAAATACCAGTACATGGGAATGGTTTTATTATAAATATATTTATATATATATACATATATATATGTGCATATGTGTATATATATATATATATTTATATATATATATATGTATAAATATATATATATATATATATATATATATATATATATGTATATATATATATATATATATATATATATATATATATATATATATATATATACTATATATATCTATATATATATATATATATATATATATATATATATATATATGTATATATACATATGTATATATTTATATATATATATATATATATTTTATTTTCTTTTAAAATATATATATTTATATGTATATATATATACATATAAATATATATATATATATATATATATATATATATATGTATATATATATATATATATATATATATATATATATACATATATATACATATATATATATACATATGTATATATATATATATACATATATATATATATATATATATATATATATATATATATATATGTATATACATATATATATATTTAGTTAATGGTCCACCTCTTCAAAAAGTCACATTATTGACTGATTTAAAATATATTGAAGGCAATATTGGATTGTATTTGTCTCTGAAACTCCACGAAATTATTATCGTTTTTGCCATATTTAATATATATGGTTACAATGTATTTAATCACCCTTGGTGTATCATTATAACTGAGCTACTTAGCCACTGAGCTACTGAGCTATTAAATGAACTAGCTCAGTAAACTGAGCTGAGCTAAAGTGAGCGCTCAGCTCACTGAGCTAAAAAGCACAACTCTAGGATGAGCGGTTTGACCGCGCAAAAATACGAACAAACAAACATTAATTTTTATATATTGGATTTATTTCATAGATCCCCGAAGTTGTGATTTACAATAGCTAAGTATATAAATTAAATTAATGGTTTGTCTAAATTGAATTGTAATGAATTTAAAAACGAATTGTATTTCAGTTTTTCAAAATATTAACTCAAATATTTTGAAATGAATGCAGTGTTCGCTAAAATGGCTATAACTCATGAACCAATACACATACAGATACCGTTTATATGTAAAAACCATGGTATTGAAGTCACCTTTCATAGAAACTTTCATAAATCGGTTCAAGCATTCCAGAGGACATCAATTACAAACACAATGCAACTTTTTTTTATATATATAGATAAATAAATATATAATAATTTTATTTATTATTCAATGCAATATTTCATGACTGCAATGATTTGGACGCGTCATCTAGAGCTTCAGCATCATATGCCTTAAGTGCACTACAGTTTAGATGACAGTATCCGAAGTATAACCAGGAAGATATTATGCGATCATTACTTTTGATATGCAATTTCATTTCATATAATGCATGTTATGAAATATATTATTAATTATTCTCAATGAAGATGCAATTTAAGCGTTTATCAATCTACTCAACAATAGACGGCGCTGCTGAAACAAATCCAATTCACAAACCAGTAAAGCTGATATAAAAATGTATAGCGCGATAAACAAACCAACTGATCATACAGTGAATTTTTTATTTATTTTTTTATTTATTTAATTTAGTCTAACAATGTTTCCGAAATAATAAGTACATATATAAAGAAATCGACAAAACTTTTTTTTTTTTTTTTTTAGGAGTAGGACCAGCACTCAGGGGATGACCCCTACATATACAGTGCATTGCGCTGGAACTGGGAAAATAGATTTTGGGAAGGAGGATAAAGGGAGTAGTGTCTGTGGATATTCGATTTGAACCTGCTCAAATTGTAAGTGGCGGGGAAGACATCTGCGGGTAGTGTGTTCCACCTACGGACTGTTCGGCCAAAAAACGAATTTTCTCTGTAATGCGTAGTGCGATTCCTTGGAATATCGACCACAAACGCATGCGCTCTTGATGAAAAACGCGTTGAGCGTAAGAAAGAATGGGTTTCAGGAACAAGTTCCCTAATTTCACCAGAGCACCTGCCATTGTAGTAACGATAGAACAACGATACGCACCCCACATTGCGACGATGCTCAAGAGAGTCAATAGAGTTGGCTACCCTACTGTCTCCGATGAGTTTCATCGCCCTCTCCTGTTCGCGGTCGAGTAACTTCAAAATAGACTTTGAAGCACCGGCCCAAACATGAGAGTTGTATTCCATCTTCGGTCAGATGTAAGTGGTGTAAATATTAAGAAAATCAGAAGGGGTGAAGTATCTCTTGCACCGTCTTAAGAAGCCAAGGCACTTGAATGCTTCTTCTGCGACCTGAAAGACATGTTCCGTCCATCTGACATCACACTGCACTTTCATGCCCAGAACATCAAGAGCCCCTGACTCCATAATACTTACACCACCCATAGAAACAGATGAAGCAGCATGGTCGAACAAAAAATACAGAAAAATGGAACATGAAGAAAAATAATCAAACGGTAACACGGGTATTATAACAATAACATGTTAACATCAGGTTGATACAGTTCTCGTATCCTTTTTCACAATAAAATTTGTGTAAAAAGGAACTGTTATCACATTCAACTAAGCCACCTAATAAGTGGTGACAAACACAACAAATGAGCACTGATGAGGAAAGGGTTGCGTCTTTCGAAAACAGCTGTTCTGCTCTGCTGTGTAAGTTGAATAACAAAAAACTGATGTTGACTTGCCTTTGTGCCTTGGAATATTTATCATGTCTTTTAAATTAAAATTTCGAACAATTAGCCTATAGAATCTTAATTCAATTTAATATAGCAATATAAAATTTTCGTTAAAATTCTTACTACATACAAAATAGATAACATTTGTTTGTTTGCCAGTGACAAATCCATCGTTAACTAAGGTTGTTAGTTCTAAGAGATTCGTAATAGTTGATCGACCATGCTGCGCAGAAGAAGGTATAGACGTTGCTTGATAAGACAATGTATCGCATAAGAGTTGCTCTAACAACTTTCAGTTTAGCTATACCGCTATAATTTGATATATCAGCTTTAATCCAGATTTGAGCAGGGAAATGATGAACAATTTCTTCCAAAATGGAGGAAAATAACTCAATTTGAGTGATTTGTTGAATAAATAGATCAATGGAGTGCTTAATAAATGAGGACAGTATTTTAAAATACTACTAGGAATACCATCAGGACCGGGAACATACGATAGTTTTAAATTTTTCATAAAATCCAAAACAGTTTTCTGCTCAATACGGGGTACATGAAATATAAATAAATTCCCTGTTATTGAAAAATTCAATTACAGATCTATGATAGCTCCGAAAGGTCGGATATTATACTGTTGCCTATGATTTTGTGTCTCGTATGGTGCAATGCCGGGCATTCACATAGGAAGTGATAAACTGTCTCTTCCTTGCCCTGATCCCGGCAGCTGCAACAGAACGCTTTATAGGAGAGACCTATCCTACCAGCATGTCTGCCTATTACCCAGTGCCCCGTCACTACTGCGACGAGTCTTGAGATGTCCCTACGGTTCCTGTTGATCAGCTGTGCTGTTCTTTTGTCGTTGTAGCAGGGCCACATACTTCTAGCTACCCTACCAGCTTGCGCCACCTGTCTGCAGCCTTCTGGCGGTAATGGCTTTGAATGCCGCATCTTATAGCGCCATACGGCATGGCTACCGATACAGCGGTGGAGACGTACATAGCAGATCCAGCCCTAGCTAGCTCGTCAGCCTGTTCCTTTCCAGGGAAGTTACTATGTGCGGGAACCCAGATGAGGGTAGTGTCAGTCTGATATCCCAATCTGGGTAGAAGTTCCCTGCATTGAGTTACTAAGGTAGAAGAAGTAGTGAACGACCTCAGAGACAGGCTGTCGACAAAGATGCCGACTCTACCCTGAACACCCCTATGAATTAGTAACCTAGCCTTCGCCCTTATAGCCAATATTTCTGCCTGAAATATACTAGCTTCATCAGGGAGTCGGAGCGAAAGTCTTTTTCCAAGGTCCCTTGAAAAGACTCCCTAACTTACATCAGAGATCATTCTTGATCCATCAGTATACATCCTGCAGTCGAAGTCCTTTTCTATGTTTCCCCTCTCCACTCCCGCCTGGATACAATGAGGACTTTGTAAGTAATAATGAAGTCCAAGTGGGGTACCATATAGTTAGTGGGATTTCTCAGTGTCGGTGGTAACTGACCCAGGATCCTTGCGTGGCCATAATCCCCTGACCTCTACTTCCCAGATGCCGCTCGTCTTACCGCACTGCTCGAGGATGCACCCAGTACATAAAGGTCAATCGGAATTAGGTTTAGTACAGCATTAAGAGCCTCTGAGGGGCTAGTACGTAGACAACCAGTAATATCGATGCAGGCAGATCTCTGTACCCTGTATAGTTGAGCTACCACATATTTCTTAGTTGTGGCAGGCCACCATACCAAAAATCCATAAGTCAATATAGGGCGTCCAATCGCTGTGTACATCCATTTAAGCATGGTGGGTGTTAAACCCCATTTGGAATCAACATCCTCCTGCAGGAGTAGTAGACAACTGTCGCCTTTTTAACCCTATGTAGCACATTCGGTTTCCACGATAGTTTTCCGTCCAGGATAACTCCTAGATATTTCGCATTGTCCAAAAGGGACATTTCCAGATTATTCAGCTGAGGTAGTCTAAAGACTTGAACTTTGGTCTTTGTAGTAAATAGTACCAGTTCTGTTTTGCTAGGGTTTTACTCCTAGACCACATCCTGTAGCCCATTTACTGAGTATACCCAAGGCATTGGACATGATATCGCTAATAACGTCCGTAAACATCCCTGATAGTGTTATTTGGGGGGCAAAGTTGTACCAGGTTACGTCTCAACTTCGTCATTAAAGCTTAAAAATTTTATTTTTACGGAATGTAGCCTTAAGTAAAACAATTTGGGAGTTTATGTATAAGCTAAGAGGTTTTGTTATTTTGGAATTAGGATAAAGTCTACTGATGATTTGGTGCAAGAACCAATGAAATGCATGCATATAGACCTATTTGACCTCATAACAAACAAAAACCATTTATAAATATATTTAAGCTGTAGATATTTTTGATTCATTTATATGCATATATAGAATTTACATAATTTGATTCCAAATTAATTTAAAAATAATGAAAATATGCTCTTTGAAAAGTATGCGTCAATTTTACGCATGATTATCCTTAACGTATGTCAGAATATGATTATCTATCTAGGGTTAAAGAGGCCGTTAGTAAAAGGCCTCGACAAACTTACCTGTACTTATTTTTCATTATTACAACTTCGCTGTATCAAAAAAGCTACTGTTTTTAAAGTGTGGTTATATCAGAGCAAGTATCGACTACTTTTGAATGAGTATATATATTCTTGAAAAATACATTGACAACGACGCAAATGGGGGTATTTTGTCAATCTAGCCTCACATTAATTTTTTTATTTTGATTCTAAAAAGTTATTGAGAGCTCTTAAATTTATGAAATTTGGCAGAAATATGTGTTATTGACATAGGTTATATTACCTTGAAAATGGAAAGAATCGGAACTAGAAGAAAAAAGTTCCCTTTAGAAGAACTAATCCTACCTCTGATATATGAAATTTTGTTTTAAGTTTTACCGCACTTTTGTTTAGAAAACGGAACTGCTAACGTCGGCGAAAGCTTGAAAACCTAAACATGAACCCAGGATATTGTAAAATATTATTTTTCCCTGTCCCATTTTGTGGGCGGTGATATAATATATTATTTGCAACAATAAGGTAAATATTAAAAGAAATTAACTACTTACCCTTTAACACGATAAAAATTTAATTTTTGAGCTTTTATAGAAAGGGGCCAAACCTTCCCTGTCAAAAAATTTTTATTATTATTATTATTTTTTTTTCTAGTTTCCACAATTATTCATTTTTAAGCTTTTATGTCGAGGGAAGGTGTCTTCCCAATGCCCAACCAGTCCCCCACCATCCAAAAACATTAATAAAAATACATACAGACCACATTTGTAATTAATACTTTATAGTATTCAGTTTATCTGAAAATCACTCCTATCGTGAATAATTTTTCCCCCGAAATTTTTCCCTTTTCCCTAAAATTGCAATCATGTAAAAATTCCCCGTGAATGATTGCATGCAAAAATTAAATTCCTCTTATCGTGAATGATTTTTTCCCCGCGAGTTTTTTCACTTTTCCCTCTAATTTGTAAATTTTTGCAACACAAATTTCTATGATTTATCATGTTGCTTTCACCTTCTTCGCTTTTGTACATTCACTAAAAACTGATAGCGGGAATAATTTCTCACGGGAGATTCACGATACCATTTTTCCCTTCGAATGGAATAAAAATTTCACGTAAAAAAAATTCCACTTGTTATTCATGATAGGTATTTACTTTATTCATAATAATAATTTATTTGCAATAGGAAATTTAAAGTAATAACAATTAGTTTATTTAAAATAACTTGTATTTAGCTTTAAGATTGATGAGTGTAAGGTTCTTCTTCGTCTGTTTCTTCATAGACCTCTTCCGAATCAGAATCCTCTTTAGAGTCATTTTGTGCAATAACCACTATATACATATAGCAAAAAGCTGAGTACCTGCAGGCCATATTTTTTGTGTTTTATATATATATATATATATATATATATACATATATACATATATATATATACATATATATATATATATATATATATATATATATATATATATATATGTATATACATATATATATATATATATATATACATATATATATGTTTGTTTTTAATAATAATAAAAAAGTCAATTGAAACAGATACATATATTTTGCTCCATCAAATAACGCCATTTACAACGCAGCTGCACAGGCAGCTAAAAACCGCTATAGGGATGTGGGAAAATTACTGTTTCGCGCATTTCTTTTTTAACACTGGTAAGAACAGTGTTACGTGTAACCAGTAAAAACGTTATATTCGAAAGGGTCGAATCTTCAATATCCTTGAAATATTTAATAAGTAAATTTAAAATCTTTAACTTGGTGAGACAGAGTTCCTTGATACAATATCGTACGTCAACGCCCACTTAAGGGGGCGGCGTCCTAAAACAGACTATATCATGTTTTCCACAGACGAACGTACGGCCATTGCTACACCGTCTTAGACTTCATCAATGCCTTAGGAAAGACATTTCACCTTTGCCATAAAACGCTTAAAATAAATGTTTGGGATGATTAATTGTAAATTTTTTTATAGGGTCATTTAGGGGGCAAAGGGGGAGGAGGGGGTAGGGCAGAAGAGTACCACGTTACGTTTCAACTTCGTCATTAAAGCTTAAAAATTTTATTTTTAAGCAATGTAAGCTTAAGTAAAACAATTTGTTAGATTGTTGCATTATTTTTACATATAACAACGCCCACTAAAGAGGGCGGGATCCAAAAATTTATTTGTTTTTATTTTATGGCTCCAAGTTTTACGCGTTGGACCTTCTTCGACATAAAAATATATCATTTGCTTAACGAAATTAAAAAAAAACTTTAAAAATTATGTTGTTTTTGAAAGGTTAGTTTAGTTCTTCTTAGGAAACTTTTTTTCCCTAAGCCGATTCAGCCCATTTGCGAACTTGGCCTGTGCTATCCTTCAAGATATATTTATACCAAATTTCATGAGTCTGGCTCTTTTCGTTTGGACTGAATCTTGATTTCCACAGACGGACGGACGGACATGCTTAGTTACAGTTTGTAGTTAAATTTTAGTTTTTTGTGAATTAATAAGTTTTTTATACACTCCAAAAAAAGAATTTCAGGGTATATTCACTTTGTCATTCCGTATGTAACGCATATATTTTTATGTCAAGTAACATCATACACGTTAAACTTGGAACCATAGAATGAAAAAAAAAATAATTTTAGAACTTGCTCCTTTTACTGGGCGTTATTATATGCAAACATAGTGTAAACATTTAATAAATTGTATTACTTAAGGCCACATTTCTTTAAAATAACAATTTTAAGCTTTTATGACGAAGCTGAGACATAAACTGACCCCGACAAAATACAGTTTAATCAGGTCCAAAGAAATGTACAGACGTCCGTCTGGGGAAAACAAGATATAGTAAATTTTTGGACCCCACCCCTCTTAGTGTGGGTTGACGTACGATATTATATGAAACAAGTAAAAAGGCTATATTCGGCTGTGCCGAATCTTAAATACCCTTCACAGATGTAATTCTTTTCGTTTAAATTTTTCGGCTAGGAAGCTATTTCTAATACATCTGAATGTCTTTTAAAAATATTAAATATGTTTAATTTACAAACAAAAAGAAAAAATCCGTTTCATGTACCTCAAAAAGTTCTAATTGCCCAACCGTAAAATAGTCTTTTAGATTCTTTTAGTTTTTAAAACCAATTTTTTCTTCCTGATATATAAAGTAGGTATAATTCACCATAAAAACAAAAAATAGCAAGTTATATGGTTACTTTAATGAATCAGAAAATGTCGATTTTCCAACCCTGGAACCGAATTTTTAGTTTTTAAAATGTTTAATACCAATTTAATTCTTAGCGAAACATAAAATATGTTTAATTCACTGAAAAAAACCAAAATTGGGAACTTATATGGATTCTTTTATGTACCAAAAATTTTCGATTTTTTTATCCTGGTACCGAATTTTTAATTTAAAAAGTTTTAATACCGATTTATTTCTTAGCGAAGTATAAAATATGTTTAATTCACTGAAAAAAAAACCAAAATAGGGAATTTTTGTGGGTACCAAATGTACCAAAAAATTTCGATTTTCCAACCCTGGAACCGAATTTTAAATTTTTTTATATTAATTTAATTTTTTCTGATATATACAATAGGTTTAATTCACAAAATTTGGAATTTATGTGGGTACTTTTATGTACCAAATATATATCGATTTTCCATTTTTTATTTTTTACCAATGCAATTCTTAGTGAGGTGTAACATAGTTTTACAAAAAAATTTTAATTTTTAAACTTTTTGATCACTTTCATGTACGATAAAATATTTCATTTGTCTAACCCTGGAGAAAATTTTCTTTTTAAGATTTTAATACCAATTTTCTTCTTTTTGAAATATAAATTAATTAAGTTTTAATTAGCAAAAAAAAAACAACGTCAATTGCCTTTTTGGTTACTTTTATGCAGAATAAATATTTCAATCTCCCAACCCTGGAAACGCAATTTTAATTATTTTAACAATGAAACTCTTAATGAGACATGAAATAGGTTTATTTAAGAAAAACTTTTTTTACATTTTTTATGCCAATTTTGGTTTTCCTGAACTAACAAATAGTTTTAATTAGTAAAAAACCGACGTTAGTTGCCTTTTTGGTTACATTTACGTATATAAAATTTTTGAATTTCCCACTCCTGGAAGCAAAATTTGAATTAAAAAATTTTTTTTAGCCAATGCAAATCTTCAGGACGTATAAAGAGGTTTTGTTAAAGAAAAACTTAAAAATTTTTACAATTATAGTTACTACATGTACTACAATATACAGAATAGACCGAAAAAAATTTTGTTTCCCATCCGTGGAAAAATTTTTTTTTATATATTTTTTTAGTTTTTAATAGACCATTGAGGCTTCCTGAAACATGAACGAGGTTTAATTTACAAACATTAAAAAATATAATTGATTTTTGGTATAAAATTTGCGTCGAGAAATAGGTGTAAGCTTCCCAGCTGTGGAACCATACTTCGGATCTTTCTGAATTTCAATAGTACTCTATTTAATTTCATTTCCAATCCAACGGTCTAAGAACGAAGTCTCTAGCTCTTCTGAAGGCTTGGGAAAACGTACAGACAGACGGACGGACGGACATCGCTCAATCGTCATCGCTATTCATAAGGATCCAGAATATATATACTTTATGGGGTCCCATGTGCATATCGAAGATATTACACACGGAATGACAAACCTATATATACCCTTTCACTTTTTTGTGAAGGGTATAAAAATAGTGTAAATATTGAACTATTTGTATTACTTAAGCATATAAGAAGCTGAGATCTTCTCTGATCTTGTAGATGAGAATGACTGCCAAAAGAGAGATTTAAATTTGATTACAGAAATGTCTTAAAGAAACTCTGTTAAAAATCTTAGATTTACTTACTAAAAATTTGGAGGGTATTTAAGATTCGACCCGGTCGAATATAATGTTTTAACTTGTTGTTTTTGCATTTGTGTTATCAAAGCTGTCTGATAACACACTGTTGTGCTTTTATGTTAGGGCTTGTGTGTGTGTTGCTGTTTCTTTACAGATGATGTTATCTTAACATATGGAATGGTTTTTGGTAATTGAGTGCCATAGAGTAAAAGTACAATTTCAGTCTGTGCATAGGCGCTGAGCACAGCCTTTTTACATTTTTGCTTGATAGCGGTAAAGGAACGTTAAAGTTTTTGCCTAAGAGGGGATGGACCAGTTGGGAACGATTGAGACAAAGTGAGGAAGAGCGAAGGTAGCATAAAGCACATTGCCATGGAGCGACAGTAGGGAGCTAACGTGTGAGAAAAATTCACAGAGAACGGGAGATCGAGAAAAATACATGCTATTTTGGTGATGTATTCGATTAAGCCTACCATACACGACATGTTTTTACATGTGACTTGTCAACTTTTCAACAAAACAAGAATTTTACAGAAGGTTAATAATATTCGGTCACAAACGTACATGTTAATTGCTTCTGACACAGTTTCTGGTTTTTTCAACAGCTGGTCTACGCATTTTATATAGTATTTGCAGACACCAAAGTAGGTTTCAAAATGGCATCCTGCCGCCACTAACATGTTTGTTTGAGCCGTAAAAGAATTCATAGAATTCATTCAATGCATACAATGGTTTTGTAAAATATCAAGGTTGGCCGAGTAATGAAAGTCCGCCGCTGCTGTTTCATCACGGCATAGAATTCTTACAACGTATTTTTGGTAATAAAAAGGGCTGATGTCAGAAGAAAATAGAGCACTTTCTAATTGAAATTTTGTCAGATAACTTTTTGTCTGACTTTCACAGAAGCAATGTTTGAAAGGTAACACACGACAGGTATGTGTTTTGCAGTGGAAATTTCGGATGACAATTATGTCGCATAACGTCTTGTACTACATCAAAGGCAGATACTTTTATACCCTTCACAAAGAAGTGAAAGGGTTTGTCATTCCGTTTGTAACTTCTTCGATATTAATATGGGACCCCATAAGTGATTTTTGAATTTTTTTATACATAAGAGTAACCAAAAAGGCAACTGACGTTGTTTTTATACCCTCCAAAAAGAATTTGGAAGATATATTCAATTTGTCATTCCGTTTGTAACGCATCGAAATATCCATCTCAGACCCCATAAAGTATATATATTCTTGATCAGTGATGAAATCTAAGACGAACTGAGCATGTTCGTCTGTCCGTCTGTGGAAATCACGATTCAGTCCAAACGAAAAAAGCTAGACCCTTAAAATTTAATATAAACATATTTTGAACCTTTGAGCAGTTTAAGTTCGAAGATGGGCTAAATCGGGCAAGAGGGAAAAAAGGTCCCCTAAAAAGAATTAAACCAACACAGAAAAAACAACATAATTTTTAAAGTTTTTTGAATATTTTATTAAGCAAATGATTTATTTTTATGTCAAATACGGTCCAACGGCTTAAACTTGGAGCCATAAAATAAAAAAAAAATATGTTTGGACCCCGCCCACTTTAGAGATTATGCAAAAATAGCATAAAAATATAACAAATTGTTTTACCTAAGCCTACATTCCTTAAAAATAAAATTTTTAAGCTTTAATGACGAAGCTGAGACGAAACCTGGTACTACTCTGCCCTACCCCTTCACCCATTAAATGACCCTACCAAAAAAAAAAAATTATTTAATTTTGTATACAATTATCCCAAGAATTTGATTTATTTTTAGAGTTTTATGACTGCCGATTTCTGCCCAACCCCCTCCTCCCCCTTTTGCACTTAAATGACCCTATAAAAAAAATTAAATTTTGTATACAATTATCCCAAGCATTTAGTTTTAGAGTTTTATGACTGCCGGTTTCTGCCCTACCCCCTCCTCCCCTTTTGCCCCCTAAATGACCCTACCACAAAAAAAAAATTCAATTTTGTATACAATTATCCCAATTATATATTTTTAGAGTTCTATGACTGCCTGTTTCTGCCCTACCCCCTCCTCATTTGCCCCCTAAATGACCCTATCAAAAATAAATAAAAAATTTTATTTTGTATATAATTGGCAAGCATTTATTTTTAGAGTTTTATGACAAAGGTGAAATGTTTCCCCCACAGCCCTTGCCAGAGCGACCCCGCCAAAATAAAGTTTTAACACCCTCCAAAGAGAATTGAACCGCATAAAGTAAATATATTCTTGATTAGTGATAAAGTCAAAGACGGTTACTAGCAATGCCGATACGTTCGTCTGTGGAAAACATGATATTGTCTATTTTTGAACCCCGCCCCCTTTGGTGGGCGTTGACGTACGATATTATATAAAGGAACTTTGTCCCACCAAGTTAAACATTTTAAATTCACCTACTATATATTTGGAGAGTATTTAAGATTCGCCTCGGTCGAAAATAACGTTTTTACTTGCTTTTTTTTGCTAACTAAAACAATTTTATAATTTAAGAAGAACAAAATTGGTGTCAAAATTTTAAAAAAAATTTCGAATCCAGGGTTGGACAAGTGCAATATTTTGTAGTACATGAAAGTGACCAAAGTGGTGAAAAATTTTAAGTGTTTCTTAATTAAAACTACTTAATACCTCATAAAGAGTTGCATTGGTAAAAAAAAAACAAGATAAAATGTAAATTTCGCTACCAGGGTTATGAAATTGAAATTTTTTTTAGACATAAAACTAACCAAACAAGCAACCAACGTTGGGTTTTTACTAATTAAAACTATTTTATAATTCAGGAAAAACAAAATTGGTACCAAAAGTTAAAAAAAAATCTAAATTTCGATTCCAGGGTTGAACACATGATATATTTTTTGGTACATAAAAGTAACCATATACTCGTAAGTTCCTAATTTCGGTTTTTTTCAGTGAGTTAGACCTATTTTATACTTCGCTAAGATTAAATTGGTATTAAAAACTATTAAAATTAAAAATGCGGTTAAAGGGTTGTAAAATCGGAAATTTTTAATACATTAAAGTGGCCATATACATAAGTCCCTAATTTTGATTTTTTGTGAATGAAATCTTTTTCATACTTCAGAAATAATTAAATTGGTATTGAAAACAAACAAAAAATAAAAATCCAATTTCAGGGTTGGCTTACCGAAATTTTTTAATACATAAAAGTAACCATATAGTTAGCTGTTTTTTATTTTTATGACGAATTATACCTACTTTATATATCAGGAAGAAGTAAATTGGTATTAAAAACCAAAAATATCTAAAAGACGATTCTAGGGTTGGACATTTAGAACTTTTTGTGGTACATGAAACGGATTTTTACTTTTTGTTTCTAAATTAAACATATTTAATATATTTGAAAGACGTTCAGAAGTATTAGAAATAAGAAGAGCCAAACATTTACCTTCCTAGCCGAAAAATTTTAACGTTTTCTTATATATGCAAGTAACTGATAACAACATTTTGGTTTTTTTAATTAAACCTACTTTCTGTTTTAGACAGAAAAAAAGAAGAATTACATCTGTGAGAGGTATTTAAGATTCGGTATAGTCGAACATAGCACTTTTACTTGTTGTTATTGGAAATGCAGCAAAGAAAGATATAAATAAATTTATTTTAAATAATAAATTCTTTAGAAATTTGTCTGTGCATTTTCGTTTGCGGAAATGCGCCCTAAATAGAGTGTTACAATTCTTTAGAAAAATATATACAATTGGTAAATTATAAAATTATTTGGTAGTAGTTAAAATATTAATATTCTTTAGAATTGGATATAATTTGATTAGTACGATATTAGGAATAAACGCAAATAAATTAAAAATATTGGCAATATATATACATACATAATAATTAAAAATGCTTAATAAGATTCTTTGGAACTCCGACGAAATATTTTATTATAATAGTTTTATTGGACTATTTGTAATAATTTTATTTTTTAATTGTACATTTGGGATATATGTTGCTTTCCTGTTCTTAGAGAAGTATTCAAAGATAACTAAGATACATATTGATGCAATAATTAGGATATCTATGCTAAAACTTATTATTTTCGAACTCTTATTTTTATAAAATATATGTTTGAGTGTTTCTTCGTATTCCATTTGTTTATATATTCTTTTTTTTATTATCTTGGACCAGCACTCAGGGGATGACCTCTATATATGCAAAGCATTGCACCGGAACTGAAAACGAGGAGATGGTATTGAGGGGATAGATTAGGAAAGATGAGAAGATAGACAGTTTTTTTTGTAGCTTTCTCTTTGCCGGCTAAATTTTGCTACAGGGCCGACGAAGGTGGGTGCAGTTACTCAGCTTTTAGTACATGATAGTGTCAGTCGCTACCAATTATGTTCAGTGGCCAGTGACTATGCCTTCATCATTGAAACAGGTTGGCAACCCTCCGTACCCTCCGTACCCTCCGCTTCATAGTCTAGGTTTTTACTACTTCAACCAACAGTTATAAATAAAAATGTTGTGATGAGTGATGGAACCCTTTTTTTATTGTACAATGTTGCCAACAAGTTTCATAGTATATTGCACTTCTTTTGGTTTGTAAAATAAAAATTAAAAGTTTTTTGATTTCTGTCAATATATTGTGGCACCTTTGAATATGACAAACATTGGCGATATGATTGTACAATACGAAAAATTGCACAGTTATATTGCAAGTGGGTGGGCCGCTTTACTTACAATGTTTAAGAGAGCCCGCTTCCTTCGGAAATGTGAGTTGAGATTTTCTATTTTTGCTTTCAATAGTATCAAATTTTGCTTCAATGTATCCAGTATTTTTTTTGACTCGGAGCTTGATGTCTTTAGGATATCAATATTGGATTTCATTATATCTGTTGTCTGTTCGTACCCTTTAGTCAAACCAGAACCATATGTCTCCATGTCAGTACTCCTTTCCCTAATGGCAAACACACCAGTTCACTTGTCACCAATTTTAATTCTGTGTGTGAGTAGAAACAAGTAAAAACATTATATTCGACCGGGTCGAATCTTAAATACCCTCCAAATATTTGGTAAGTGAATTTAAAATGTTTAACTTGGTGGGACAGAGTTCCTTTATAACATATCGTACGTCAACGCCCACCAAAGGGGGCGAGGTTCAAAAATAGACAATATCATGTTTTCGACAGATGAACGTATGGGCATTGCTAGACCGTCTTAAGGTGGGCACACACTTCGTTCTTTTGAACAGTTTTAGACGAAAGGGTACGGTTTAACACGTACAACGAACATGCCCACACACTATACGTTCTTTTCTTCTTCGCAATAATCAAAACAAAACAAAAAAAATTTATGCAAATGTATGTAAACACGCAAATCAGCAAATTTTTACATTTTCAGTATGTTAAACTAGCAAAAGCTATCCTTCTTTACTGTTTGGGCCACACACAAGCAGCTTTGAAAGATTACGGGTGAAAACCGACGGTTAAAATCAAGACCCGACAGATTTTTTGCACTTTCCAGAAGAACGTTGATTTTTGCCCACACACTAGCAATTTGAACCGTACGGTTAAAAAGAACGATGTCTGTGGGCCCCTTTAGACTTCATCACTAATCAAGAATATATTTAATATGATTTCTGCTATGAGCTAATAAGGCCTAGGTTAGTTTTGATGACAATAAAAACAAGTTTTATTTCATTTTTCCCGACGTTTCGTCAATTATTTGTTGACTTTATCAAGGGTTTGGGAAATCTATTTATTATTAAAAAACATTTATTAATTATTTTACATATATGTATATGTGTGTCTAAACGATCTAAATTTTGTTACTTACAACTTTGTAATTTAAAATTTAATAATTTTATAAATAATAAAAAGTTAAAAATAAATTACAAAACTTTAATCACAGTTTAAGTGCACATCACAATTCATTTTAATGCTACTTTGTAGCTTGTGCTGATGTTGTCCGTGTCTTCCTTTAAATTCATCGTCTTTTCTATCTTTTGCTGTATTCTTAAGCTTTCTATTGTATATCTTTTCTTTCCAATATTCTCTCTGTCTAAAATCTTTACTTTTTCAAAATCAGCTGTGTGTCCAGTGTCCAGTATATGTTGTGCTAGTGCTGTTGATTGTTTATTTTTCTCTATATCTCTCTTGTGTTCTTCCATTCTGGTTCCTAAATTTCTTTTTGTGGTTCCAATGTATACCATATCACAGCTGTTATTTTCATTACCTTTGCACTTTATTTCATAGACTACATTACTTTGTTGTTGTTTTTTAATTGGCGCTTTAATTTTTGAAAATATTTTATTTATTGTTGTGTTTGGTTTGTATGCAAAATTTATGTTGTTGTTTTTTATTGCAATTCTTATGTTTTTGTTATCTGTCAATCCAGGGATGTAACGTACGCTATAATATAACTTTTCTCTATTTTCAGTGATGGATTTGTTGTCTATTGTACTATTGTTTAGCTTTATGTTCGTTTCGTTAATCATTTTGCTGATGAGTTTGTTGGGGAAACTATTTTCTGTTAACGTTTTTCTGATGTATTTTATGTTTTTTTCGTGGAATTTTTTGTCGCTCAGATGGAGAATCCTAAAGATTAAGTTTTTGGCAGTATTGATTATTTGATGTTTAGGTTGTGTGGAGTTGAAATTTATGATTCTGCCTGAAGCTGTATCTTTTTTGTACCAGTCTATTAATAATCTGTTGTTGTTTCTTTGTATTTTTGTGTCTAAATAAGCAATAGAATTGTTTGTTTCTATTTCCATGGTGAATTGTATTTTTGGATGAAAACTATTGAAGGTATTTAATATTTTGTCTTTTTCTTCGGATTTTACAATTGCTAATAAATCATCTACATACTTTGTTATGTATTTTAATTGGATGTTTTTCACGCTCAGTTTCTGTAGAGTTTCGTCTAGCATATTGTCAAGTACAAGATCCGCGATGGTTGGTGAAAGTGGATTCCCCATTGGCATGCCAAATATCTGATTAAAAATTTCATTTTCATAAATAAAATAATTATTTTCGCAGAGACAAAACTTGAGTATTTTTACAAACAAGGACCTAGACATTTTTGTGTAATTTTGGATGATTGTCCATTTTTGCATTATTATATTTATTGCCTTGTTGACTGGGATATTAGTGAATAGTGAAACGACATCTAGTGAGATTAGTATTTCGTCATTTTCTATTTGAATATTTTTTATTTGCTCCTTGAGTCTAATCGAATTTAATACATTGTATTCTTTCGAGATCACATTTTTGATGGGGAATCCACTTTCACCAACCATCGCGGATCTTGTACTTGACAATATGCTAGACGAAACTCTACAGAAACTGAGCGTGAAAAACATCCAATTAAAATACATAACAAAGTATGTAGATGATTTATTAGCAATTGTAAAATCCGAAGAAAAAGACAAAATATTAAATACCTTCAATAGTTTTCATCCAAAAATACAATTCACCATGGAAATAGAAACAAACAATTCTATTGCTTATTTAGACACAAAAATACAAAGAAACAACAACAGATTATTAATAGACTGGTACAAAAAAGATACAGCTTCAGGCAGAATCATAAATTTCAACTCCACACAACCTAAACATCAAATAATCAATACTGCCAAAAACTTAATCTTTAGGATTCTCCATCTGAGCGACAAAAAATTCCACGAAAAAAACATAAAATACATCAGAAAAACGTTAACAGAAAATAGTTTCCCCAACAAACTCATCAGCAAAATGATTAACGAAACGAACATAAAGCTAAACAATAGTACAATAGACAACAAATCCATCACTGAAAATAGAGAAAAGTTATATTATAGCGTACGTTACATCCCTGGATTGACAGATAACAAAAACATAAGAATTGCAATAAAAAACAACAACATAAATTTTGCATACAAACCAAACACAACAATAAATAAAATATTTTCAAAAATTAAAGCGCCAATTAAAAAACAACAACAAAGTAATGTAGTCTATGAAATAAAGTGCAAAGGTAATGAAAATAACAGCTGTGATATGGTATACATTGGAACCACAAAAAGAAATTTAGGAACCAGAATGGAAGAACACAAGAGAGATATAGAGAAAAATAAACAATCAACAGCACTAGCACAACATATACTGGACACTGGACACACAGCTGATTTTGAAAAAGTAAAGATTTTAGACAGAGAGAATATTGGAAAGAAAAGATATACAATAGAAAGCTTAAGAATACAGCAAAAGATAGAAAAGACGATGAATTTAAAGGAAGACACGGACAACATCAGCACAAGCTACAAAGTAGCATTAAAATGAATTGTGATGTGCACTTAAACTGTGATTAAAGTTTTGTAATTTATTTTTAACTTTTTATTATTTATAAAATTATTAAATTTTAAATTACAAAGTTGTAAGTAACAAAATTTAGATCGTTTAGACACACATATACATATATGTAAAATAATTAATAAATGTTTTTTAATAATAAATAGATTTCCCAAACCCTTGATAAAGTCAACAAATAATTGACGAAACGTCGGGAAAAATGAAATAAAACTTGTTTTTATTGTCATCAAAACTAACCTAGGCCTTATTAGCTCATAGCAGAAATCATATAAAATAAAAACACAATTTGGCCATATAAACACAAAAAAGAAGAATATATTTACTTTATGGGGTTCAATTCTCTTTGGAGGGTATAAAAACTGTATTTTGGCGGGGTCGCTCTGGCAAGGGCTATGGGGGAAACATTTCACCTTTGTCATAAAACTCCATAAATAAATGCTTTCAATTATATACTGTTGTGGGATTGTGAACCTACTACGATCAGAATACAACTATGCATTTTAAATGTCATCCTCAAAATACTTACTTCCTGTTCAATATAAACGATCGCTCTCTTGTATTTTGTAAAAGTAAAAATACACGTTTCTTGTAACAAGTTAATAAATATAATCGAATTGTTCTGAATTAAAAACTTGGGGTTTTTATTTATCATCCAAACCATAACAGAAATTGGCGACGAGGATTAAGGAAGTGCAGGAAGAAAAATTTGCAACTTTTAAGAAGATAATAAAATTACACCTTGGCCAAACCGACATTTTGTTTCTTTGAACAACATATTACGGCATCGTAATGGCAGAAACAAAGATTCAGGAGTTATTACAACTGCAAAGCAAATTGCTCCAAATGCTTACAGAGGGCCGAACTGAAAAAAGCCAAGAAACTCTAATGGAAAAGTTAGCCAGCAGCATAGCTGAGTTCGTTTATGACCCGTAAAATAATTTAACGTTTGATGTATGGTACTCCTGACATGAGGATGTATTTACTGTGGACGGAAAAGACTTGGATGATGCAGCCCGTGTACGGTTGCTGATGAGGAAGATGAATTCTGTAGCATACAGAAAATACGCAATGTATATCTTGCCTAAAAACCCTAGAGACATTCCTTTTTCAGAAACAATCAAACTACTGCAAAATATGTTTGGTTCAAGAGAATCTATTTTTAGCCTTAGGTACAAATGTTTGCAGCTGGAAAAACAACCCCAAGAAGATATCGTCACTTATGCAGCTATGACAGCTGATCAGATAAAGTGTCTAATTTTGTGGTGCAGACAAGATGCAGAAATGCGTGCAAGACTACTAGCTGGGTTGGAAGATGAGACGGAGCCAAAGTTGAACAAGTTAGTCAGCACGGCAGAGCGAATGCTAAATTTGAAGAAAGACACTGTGATGGTGGAACATCCAAATAAAATCGTGAATGTTGTTAGAGACACGAATGAAAACAATGTAAATGGTAAGTGGAACGTTAAGCCACAACCTAAGGCGAAAAAGATATCAAAATCGCCCTGTTGGAACTGTGGTGCGATGCATTACGCAGAGCACTGTGAATTCAAAAATCATAAATGCGCTCAATGTAAACACAAGGAAGGTTATTGCAGCTTACAGAAAAATAAACCGTACAAGGGAACATTCTATGGCGGTAGAGAGAAAAACCATCCAGGTGATAATCGACCAGCAAGCAACCAAGTACAGGTAAATAGTGTTAATTTTGCAGCTCGCCGCAAATATGTTGAAGTTGTTATTAAACCAAAAACACCCATGACTGTCAGTGAAGGGAAAACTTTCAAACTCCAGATTGATTCCGCCTCAGACGTAACTATAATTGGCAAGCAGTGCGTCACAAGTAAAAATTCGTTTTATAGCAGAATTCCCTTGTGAACTTCAGCTCAACGGGGAAGTACAATAAATGAATATTGATATTTTTGGTATATGGGACAAGCCATTGAATAGCATACATATGTTGCCAAGTCGAATGTTTGGTGCAAGAAAAGGTGGAATCTGTAATGGCAGAAATTAAACAGCGGTATGCTGATGTTTTTAATGAAATACCATATACATGCAGTAAGGCAGTGGTGTAACTACATTTAAATCCAAACGTAAACCCAGTATTTCGCGCTAAACGACCAGTGGCGTATGCAGTACAACCTTGATGGAATATGAGTTAAACAGGTTGCAGCAATTAGGCATCATAACACCAGTTGACTTTTCAGATTGGGCAGCCCCATAGTAGCTGTTAGAAAGGCATCAGGGGAAGTTAGAATTTGTGGAGACTACTCATCAGGTTTAAATGCAGTGTTGGAACCTCACCAGTAGCCCTTGCATACAGCAGAAGATATATATGCGAAGATTGCTAATAGTCACTGTTTCAGCCATATTGATTTGTCAGATGGTTATTTGCAGATGGAGGTGACAAGAGAAGCAGTCAAATTACTAACCATTAACACCCATAAGTGTTTATTTACTTTCAACAGATTGGCACCAGGAGTCAAAAGTGCACCTTCCGCGTTCCAACAAATAATAGATACCATGTTAGCAGACATTGACGATACGGCAGCGTACATAGACGATATAATTATCGGTGGTGCAACATGGGAAAAACATGTACAAAATGTATTCAAAGTCCTGCAGAGGTTACGAGAATATAATTTTCATATTAAAATGGGAAAATGCAAAATTTTCTCAACAGAGGTGAAATATTTGGGAAACATCGTGCCACAATCAGGAATACGACCAGATCCAGAGAAGATCAAATCAATCTTACAAATGCCACCACCAAAGAGCGTTTCAGAGCTTCAAGCATTTTTAGGTAGTGCCAACTACTATGGTAAGTTTTTGCGCAACATGAGCAATTTAAGGGCACCTTTAGACAAATTGCTGCATGACAATGTGAAGTTTGAGTGGACAGCAGAATGTAAGCGAGCATTTGAAAATTGTAAAAGTATTCTAAATTCTGATAATACGAGTCTAGCCTTGAAAGTAGCAGCAGATGCATCAGGTAAGGGCCTTGGAGCTTTCATTTGTCACATTATGCCTGATAACACAGAAAAGGTTATGGCACACGCAGCTTGTACTTTAACACCCGCAGAACAAAAATACTCTCAGATAGAGAAGGAAGCGCTTGCGTTAATTTTTGCAGTGAAAAAATTCCATCAATACATATTTGGAAGAAAATTCATTTTATGGACTGATCACAAACCTTTACTTTCTATCTTTGGCAGTAAAGAAGGTATCCCAGTACATACCGCAAACCGATTGCAAAGGTGGGCACTCACTTTGATGCGTTATGATTTTGAGTTGCAGTACGTAAATACAAAAGATTTTGGATGTGTGGACACTCTGTCATCATACCAACCCCTCTACGAAATCGTGTGTTGCATCAGTTACATATAGGTCATCCAGGCAAAGAAAGGATGAAATCTGTGGCCAGAAGTCAAGTGTTTTGGCCTGGCATAGATGAAGAAATCGCAGAGTTTGTAAGAAATTGTCAGCCGTGCGCGTTAGCAGGAAGATCACCAGGAAAATCTACACCCCAGCCTTGGCCTCCAGCAACAAAGCCGATTGAAAAATTGCACGTGAATATAGCGGGACCTTGTGATAGAGTGTACTAATTAGTGATGGTTGATGCTTATTCCAAATGGCCGGAGATATACGGCATCGAGAATATATCCTCAGCAGCAGTGATCGAGAAAGTAGACGAGTCGTTTGCCAGATACGGGAATTGTGATACCATCGTTTCTGACAACGGCACACAATTTCTGAGTGCTCAGTTTCAAGAATTTTTGAGGAAGAGAGGAGTAAAGCATGCCCGCACTGCCCCTTACCATCCACAGTCAAATGGACAGGCAGAGATGTTTGCAGATACCCTTAAGAGAGCACTAGCAAAACTCAAAAATGAGGGGACGAGTGTTACGAACTTGCAAACATTTCTACAAACATACAGATCTAGCCCAAATCCAAATGTTCCAAATTTCAATACACCAGCGGAAGCATTTCTCAATCGTAAAATAAAAACATCTTTAGATTTGCTGAACCCGTTGTATCAACATGAACAACAAAATACAAACTCAGAAAACCACAGTGGACATGAAAAGAAGCTAAGCAGACTGGAAGCAGGTGACTTATTGTATGCTCGAGTATATTCACAAAACTTCAGACGTTGGGTCCCTGGCACAGTTATTGAGCGAGTTGGAAGTGTCAATTACAAAATATTGCTCACCAAAAATCGAAAATTAATACGATCACACATAAGCCAGCTAAAGCGCAGATATGAAAACGAAGACGAAGATGGCTCAACGCGACTTCTATGCGACTGTTTTGATCTCTGAGTGACTATGTCACTTCTTAAGAAGGGGAGGTGTTGTGGGATTGTGAACCTACTACGATCAAAATACAACTATGCATTTTAAATGTCATCCTCAAGATACCTGTTCAATATAAACGATCGCTCTCTTGTATTTTGTAACCTAAGTAAAGTACACGTTTCTTGTAACAAGTTAATAAATATAATTGAATTGTTTTGAATTAAAGACTTGGGATTTTTAATTATCATCCAAACCATAACATATACAAAATACAATTTTTTCTTTTTTTTTTGAAAGGGTCATTTAGGGGGCAAATGGGGAGAAGGGGGTAGGCAGAACTCTAAAAATAAATGTTTGGGATAATTGTATACAAAATTGATTTATTTTTTTTTTTGGTTGGGTCATTTAGGGGAGGAGGGGGTAGGGCAGAAATCGGCAGTCATAAAACTCTAAAACTAAATGCTTGGGATAATTGTATACAAAATTTAATTTTGTTTTTTATTGGGTCATTTAGGGGCAAGAGGGGGAGGAGGGGGTAGGGCAGAAATCAGCAGTCATAAAACTCTAAAAATAAATCTTTGGGATAATTGCATACAAAATTAAATAATTTTTTTTTGTAGGGTAATTTAGTGGTGAAGGGAAAGGAGGGGTTAGGGCAGAGTAGTACCAGGTTTCGTCCAAGCTTCGTCATTAAAGCTTAAAAATTTTCTATTTTTCTACTGTATATTTCAATCATAGTAGGCTTTGATTTTTATGTGAATTGGAATGTATTATATAAAAGTTTATTTTGGAAAAATAATATTGGAAGGATCAGGTGCAAAATAATATTGGAAGGATCAGGTGCTTTTTATAAAATACAAAATATAATAAATATAATAAATATTTCTGATATAAAAGTGAAAGTGAAAAACAGTGACTTAATACATAATTTAAAAACAAACAAAAGTGAAAAACGAAAACTATACATTATACTAGAGTTAATGTCGACGCCGTTGACGGCGTTTCAACGCCGAAAAAGTTGAAATAAATTGAACTTTTACGGCGTTGCAACGCGTTGAGATTAACTGCTCTCATACAATTTCATACGATTCAACTTTTTTTTTGACATTTGACGCCGTCGACATTAACTCTAGCATTACAATAAAATACGTATCTAAATAAAAAAATAAATATAATTTTTATTGAAAAAATTGAATATTTTAACTATTTAAGGACCGAATCACACTGAGGCATAATCAAAGTATTTTGAAGATTAATAAGGCATTTCTAAACGGATGTTCCTATCGCAATAAAATTTGAGCTAGATATAGCAAAGGAGTTGTAAATACCATCAAATAAAAATGTAAATACTTTGAAACTTTATCGCTCGGATCGTGCGAAATTTGGAAAAGCTGTATTTAAAACATAAACGGAAATACTTTCTCAATAGGACTATCCAAATATATTTATTATGCCCCACTGTGCGACTCAACGTTTTCGTCAGCTTTCTTGACCAAATCTCATTCTATTGTTTTATAGGAAAAACGTCAGAAACTTACATATATCGGCTTTCTTTGTCTCATCTGCCAAAAATCAATGTGTTCAAAATAATGATAGCGATAATTCTTTTATTGCAAATAAACAAAATGTTGAAGATAGCTTTCTAAATTCTGGTGAGCTTAAGAATGTGTGTCAATGCAAAGTATATTGCAATGATAGGTACGCATGTTTTGTATTTTTTATATTTGTGTTAGTAATGTATATGTATTTGAATTAAAAAGCTACAATTTCAGATACACAAACAACAATATTTTTAGATATCGGAAATTTCGTAGGCAAAACGGTAGATGATGGTACTAAAAGAAATTATTAACAAACCATTGGAATCCCCCAAAAGATTACTGCTTTCCGTTTTCAATAAGAACAGTTTCTGGAAAAGAAATTAAAAACTATGTTGGGTTTAAGCATTTGGAAATGTACAAGGAGTGGATGGTTTTATCAGATGTTAAAAAAGGCCTTTTTTGTAAATATTGCACGCTATTTGTAACGCAAAACAAAGGCGGATCTAAAAAAATGTGAGCCTTCAATGCTTGGTAACAGTTCCCCTTATTAATTTTAAAAAGCTGTTTGGTGTTGATAGCGATTTAGAAAATCATTCCAATTTTCTTAACATAAAGATGCTATTACATTTGGGAAAATGTTTTTAAAGTCGCAGGATAATTTTCAACTTCAGGTTGCAATCAAGTCCACACTGCCGCGCTCCAACAAAAAATTGAAAATCGAAAAGGTTTACTGTCCATCTTAAAACCATAATGTTTCTTGGAAAAAATAATTTACTCCTCCGTGGGCATCGCGATGATGGTTCTTTGCTATCATCTGATAATACGAAATCTGAAGGTATTTTTCGATCAATTTTGCGATATCGCATAGAAGCAGGAGGTCATATATTAGACAACCATTTAAAAACGAGTGCCACAAATGCAACATATATTTCAAAAACAAAGCAAAATAATATTATTAAATGTTGTCACAGTATTATTTTAGGAAAAATATTGGGAAACGTTGCCTAAAGTAAGTTCTATTCGATAATTTTTGATGAAACCACGGATTTATCACGAAAGAGCCAAATTTCTTTAGCTGTAAGATATTTCAATGTCCACGAAAATAAAGTGAAAGAAATGAATTGCTTCGTAGACGCATTTGAAGAGGCTTCAAAGGATATCGAAGGTGACGTTGAAGTGTCAATTAATTCAAACACGTTATCCACCATTGTTGTGAAAGCTCTAACAAGTTTTGGTTTGAATCTAAAAACTTTCGTAGGAATTGGAACAGATGGATGTCCTCTAATGGTGGCTGAAAACGGAACTGTTAAGAAAATATTTGAATCTACGACGAATGCAAAACAAACACCCTGCTTTTCCCACAAACTTAATAACTCCATTTCTAAGAGCAACAAAGTACCATTAATTGAAAAGGTTGTTTCATTTGTAAAAGAAACAACAAACATTTTTAAAAATCATCATGCTAAGAGAAACGCTGTTTTAATGAAGTATTTGGGAGCCAGACTTTCGTTACTATGCGAAACAAGATAGGTTAATCGGCATGATTCCATTTTGAAATTTTTAACGAATCTGGAGCAAATAATAGAGACTTTAGAAAAGATATGTCAGTGGAGAAAGAGATGCGGCGTGCAAAGCTCTTTTGCTACGATATTCTCTCAGCAGCTTTAATTTTATTTGTGGACTTCACATTTTAAGCGATATACTTGCCATCACGTAGCCGTTAAGCATTATTTTGCAAAAACAAGACCTTCCAAAAGGGTCAAATCTCATAGCAAATCTTATGATGTGCCTTGAAGACAAGAGGAATGAAGCAAATATCTGTTTTAGTAAAATTTTTCAAACTGCTACAGCCATGTGCGATGCAATGGAAATTCCAGTTGAAAAACCAAGATTTCAAAGGAAACATCATGTTCAAAACGTTGAAGAATATTACCGCATTGCGGGCTATATTCCATTAATTGAGTTTATTTTGGAAGATTTAAAAACACGTTTCTCTATAGACGTTCTCAGTTTGTTTAACATAGCCAATCTACTACCAAAAAATATTTCGTCTCCATTAACAAATATAAGTACTTTGATATCTCAATTGGCTGATCAAATTATTAAGTTTGAAAAAATAGATAAAAAATTGCTTACTGCAAAACTAGATGCTGATTTATTGCATTGGCGGCAAATGTGGAAAAATTGTAAAAATAACACGGAAAATGTGAACGATGCCTTAATAAATTGTTATGCGGATATATGCAAAATTTAAGAAAAATTTGTATATATTTGTTTCATTACCTGTCAGTAATGCCACATGGGAGAGGTCATATTCTACTTTACGGAGACAGGCTGAATGGATTAGCAATGATCCACGTTCATCAAGATATTGAAATTGACCCAAATGAAGTACTCCATAAATTTGCTGCACTTGGTAATCATAGATTACTTATATAACACACTCAAACAAAATTATTTCTATTTGTGACTGCAAAAATAAAATTTTTTAAATAAAGCCAGAATTATTGTTTCCCAAATTTTCTTTTTCCAATTTTTTGTAAATTGACATTTTATTCTAAAGCTATACGGATCCATAGTGTAATAAACTTAGTTTAGTACGCCCTCTACGGAACTCTTAATTTTATGTTTCGAAGTATAACGTTGTTTTTAGGTATTGAAAAATGTGAATTGTTTGCTTTTCTTACTCCTTAAAGCGAACATAAGAAATGTAGAGCAATTCAAACTGCGATATATTTTGTCGTGGGGATTAAAAAGAAAATATAGGTATAGCTTTGTGATCAGGATTGATAGGTCCTTGAAAATTTGGAGAAATAATCTTTGTAACATTTTACATGGTTCTTAGTATAATTAAGAACTCTTTTCCAAAGGCTTATATTTATACACAAATATTTGTTTCTTAAATATAACTTGAATTATATTGTTGTCTTATATTTTATATGTATAGAAATTACCTCTACATCTAATTTAATCTGAACTTCATTGTTCATTTCCTTTTGTGTCTTATTCCGTATTTAAATAATCTGCTAATGAGTTAAAACACGTCAAACCATCACGAAAAAATGGCATTTTCGGCATCATCACTTCCGATTTCAATGAAATTCATTTATGCAGAGAAGTATATATTTTTAGGGAACAGTTATAAAAAACAATCAAAATACCGGATACATTGATCCTCACTAGGCACCGTCGGATCGATCTAATAAATTAACACCGTATTTGAAATAGTATTATAATAGTGTGAAATCATGTCAAACCATCATGGCTTTCGGCATCATCACCTCCGATTTCAATGAAATTCAACACAAATGTTCGGGTTCCGAAATATGACGTCATAAAAGTTGCAAAAATGTTGAAAAATCGCAAAACTCTCCTCACAAAAAGCGATAGAACTTTTGAGCTATGCAAGATAATTTACTTTTTTTGTTATCGTTTTAAAGGTGAAAGTGCACCCTTTAAAATAATATGCATACTGCATTTTTTAAGAAAAGGTCAAAGGTTATTTTTTGGGGTCTTGAGTTAAAAGGTCTATATCCGAAAAAGTATATTTTTTTAAATTTAAAAAAAAAATATTTGTTAAGCATTAGACCCTCTTCTACATTTGCAGAAAATTTAAAGGTGGAGACTCGATTGGTGTCAGAGTTATAGACCAGAACGTGATCCTAAGTATGTTTTGCGTTCATACAAGACAAGCCTTTTAGGTTGAATTTTTAATATGACATTAAGACTTATGCCCAGTTTTTAACTTCAAAATTAAGTACTATTTAAACTTAAAGTGTATTTAAATACAAAATTTTGTTTTTCACTTCGAATTTAAATAAGATTTAAATGGCCCACATTGTACATTTAAATTCAATTTAAGTTTTTCATACAACCATGTGTTGTTCATTGTTTGTTTACATTCAACAACCTGAAAATTGGTACAGCAACTGTTCATTGGAACAAAACTTCGGTAAAAAGGTTCTTGTATTGGATCATTTTCAGTATTTTTCTTACTATTTATTAACTGCCTGTCCCACGATGTCACTCGATATCGTTCTATCGAGTGACATCGTGGGACAGGCAGTAATTAATTTTAGACTGAAAAACTGAAAGTGTATTTAAACACAACATAAGTTTATGGAAAAATTAACTAATTTTGTACTTAAATACGAAGTCAAAAACTGGGGGTTATTATTCTAAATGTATTTCCCATGCGAATTATATATATAGTATTACGGAAGAAGAAAATATTATAGTTTTCATTTATTTTTTATTACAAAATATTGAACGAAACATTAAAATAATTTAATTATTATTTTTTTAAATGTATAATGTAAATTTAAAATGTGGTACAAAAATACTAAGTAGTGAACAAACCAATTATATAATTCATGTAATTTCAAGTAATAATATCGAGCTTAAAGCTTATTTTTATAAAATAATAACATTAGACCCGAATGGATCTGGGGCCAAATTTTTTCTTTTATTATACTCTTATAGTGTATAACATTTGTGTTGAATTTCATTGAAATCGGAGGTGATGATACCGAAAGCCATGATGGTTTGACATGGATTCACCCTAATAGCAAAATTACGTGCTTTTGTTGTATGCAAAATTCTAAATAATTGTTCTATTTCTTGCAAGGAGCCCAATAATATTTTTTGTGTGAAATCATTTATTCCTATAAAAATTGAAAATATCATATAAGAAGGTGGAATTTACATCGAAGGGCGGCGATTGTTGGTTCTAGAAAATTTTTTTGAAGAACCTGTAAATTCTTGTGAACTGGGTATATATAAAACAAACTTAACTTTGGGTGAAAAGGAGACATTTTTGGTGGGAGATATTCAGTTTATATATTTGCTTGTCATTTCAATCTGATTTCTTAATAATACCTATTCTACATTCCTGTCTTCCAGAAAAATATCAGGTGGACTTTCAAATTCCTCAAAAGGAAAACTAAAAAATTTTCCTCCTCAAGGTAAGTTATCGTAGAAAAAACTATCCTCTCTTTTTTAATAAAAATGTTAATGTTTATTAAATAATAAAAAATGTTCATACAGCGGGGAAATTTTGAAGAAGTTTGAGACGATTGAAAGACAACAAAACACGTTAATTCAAATTTTAACTGAGCATAAGTTCTGCTAAATCGATTACTTTCTCAAAATGCAATTACAGGATATATTACAAAATATTTTTTTCCAATAAACGGTGAGGAAAAGTTGAAAGAATTGGACTCAGTTTTAGTTTCACATTCAGACCCCTATGTAAGTATTATATTAGGGTTGCCATTTCCATTTGCTAAGGATGTCAACCCTAATTATACCTATTGTATTTTTTTACAAAATTAACTTTCCTTTTTTACTGTAGATACGGCAAATAAGAATTCTTATTGGTGGTAATGTCGAGCGTAACTTACATAACGTATTTAGTCAGTCAATTATTATGGATTTTAATGTGGATGGAACTTTTGGCAAAAAGCGTCTTAAAGATTTTGGCAATGTATTTGCTGTTGTTATAGGTAAAAATTCTTCTATTAGAGTATTAAAAAATAATATAATGGTGATATATTTTTAATAACTAGATGTTATATCTACATTCAACGAAATCCCCGATAACACTAAGAACAGCTTTCCAACGACAAAAGAAAATATATTTTAAGCAAAATAACCGAAGCAATTCTAAAAACAAGCCGCGAATTGAAAATAAGGAAAATGAAGTCTCTGTTGACGAGCAGGCAAGCCTTAACTGCTTATTAAATTAGCATTTTCGTAAAATATTATTTAAGCATGTTAAAACCTTTGAGCTGTGGTTAATTTTAAATTTTAATTTTAAACTTTTGAATATTCATTAATTTTATGTACTTCAGAACATTTGAACTGTGGTTAAATTTAAATTTTACCTTTAAACATTTGAATATTGATTAATTTTATGTACTTCAGAACGTTAAGCCAGACTTGAAAAAAATGTGCTATATAATTATTATTTTAGTTAGTACGTATTTTTTAAAATATATACCCAGACTGATGTACCTACAATTTTAGATATAACATATACATATATATATATATATATATATATATATATATATATATATATATAAACATTTTTTTTATATATGGTATAAAAACAAAACTGTAGACAATAATTGGTAAAATGCACTAGTGAATCTGTGGTTCCAACATCTTCATGTGGTCCCTAAGGAATTACATGGTCAGTAGTGCTTAGAACAAATTATGTTAAATGTCAATAGTAGATAGCATTGGTTGGGGTAAAGTAATTATACAGTACTGAAGACAATGTCAATAGTATACCAGTACTGTTTTCCTATTGGCATTAAGTGCAGGAATATATTTTACTCTCTTATAGTTACATAATTACACTAGTAAATCTTTGGGTCCTTATGTGTCTATTTGAACCAAAATAAATAGTTGGTCTATACTTAGTCAATAAAGTCTATACTTAGTCAATACCAGTAAAGTCTACTGATAGATTTCGTAGGAACTCGTAATGTTAAATGTCAATAGTAGATAACATTGGCTGGGGCATAATAGGTAAGTAGTACTGGAGACTATGTTAATAGTAAAACAGTATTGTTTCTCTTCTGGCATTGCCTACCGGGTATTTTATTGTGTTTATTATATGAAGTATATTGAGGTAGTGTTCAAAGGTTTTCATTTTTTTTTAATTTATTCTTCGCTTTAATTTTTATTGCAATTATTTCACGTAAAATGTTTTGTAATTTTTAAATTTCCTCTTCTTTAGATGAACATAATATTTTCCTTTCAATTTCCGATTTTATTGAAATTTTCTCAGTTACATACATTTCTTCTTTTGCTTTTGGAATCTAATTTTATCTTATTTAAATGTAGTGTTTTTTGTTTGTTATGTTGTCAAGTATGCGTGCATTTCATTGGTTCTTACACCAAAGCATGAGTAGACTTTAACCTAATTCCAAAACAACAAAACCTCTCAGCTTATATGTATTATAACGTTAAATTCTACTGATGATTTGGTGTAAGAACCAATGATATGCAGGCATATAGACATACTTGACCACATAACAAACAACAAGCACTAATTTAATTGAGACAATATGTCGAATAAACGATTTTAAAAATTACTTAAATATATATATAAAAAGTTCCTTTCTATTAAGTTAAAAATTTATAACCGTACTTTCACTTTTGATCTTCGATGTTTCTCCAGGTTAGGGGATTTCGGATTGTTGCTTTCTTGTAAATGATATCTTCTTTATTTGTTTTGTGGTTTGATTTTGATTAAGTTTTATATTATATATATTACTTTCTATTAATGTTTTTATACCCTAAAAAATATATGGAGGGTATATTCACTTTCTCATTCCGTTTGTAACGCAGCGAAATATCCATCTGAGACCCCATAAAGTATATATCAGTGATGAAATCTAAGACGATCTGAGCATGTCCGTCCGTCCGTCTCTGGAAATCGTGATTCAGTCCAAACGAAAATAGCTAGACTCTTGACATATGGTATAAATATATCTTGAAGGATAGCATAAATTAAGTTCGGAGATGGGCCACATCGGGCAAGAGGAAAAAAAGTTTTAAGTTTCTTTTGTAATCTTGTTAAGCAAATTATATATTTTTATGTCAAAGAAGGTCCAACGCGTTAAACTTGGAGCCATAAAATTAAAAATATATAATTTTTGAACCCCGCCCCCTTTAGTGAGAGTTATTATATGGGCATTTCCAGAAAAAGGTCAACCACGACAGAAATATTAAAAACCGCGAAAAAAATTTTTCTTTTTCAAATTTAATTAGAGAACTGTCTAAATTTTTATAATTTATTAACTTAAAAATATATTTCCATTTTTATTTTGAGTAAATTTGTTTGCAAGATGTATGTTTTCTTACACTTTGCGTCTCTTTTTGTAATTTTTTCCTTTTGTTATTACTGACTCTTAAGTATCATAACGATTGCACTCTTTTTATACACTTATTGTATCAACAACAAATAGTTTAAAAAAAAGTTGCAGAGATCTAGTAAAGCACGAATAACGGTTAAATTTCTTTAAAACTGAAAATTCCGGATATTTTATTATATTTAGTTTCTTTTACTTGAAATATGTATATATTTTATTTATTTCAAATATGTAATAAAAAGAAAACACTAAAAAATGATTTTTGGAAATTATGTCCCGTTTGCAATGTCCCGTTTGCAATAGTTATAATTTTTTTTTTTTAATAATAAAAGCTATTGGAAAGGAATAACTTTATGAAGCAAGCTTTATTATTCTATTATATTTAAAAAAAATTTGCTCCTAAAAAATACGACTAAATTCGCTAATTTTTCAATTATTCCACATGCTGCCAAAAATGACTTCCATTTCTTGTCCCGTTTGCAATGCTATGTTTTTTTAAAGTATTTTGAGAATGTAAGAGTTGTACAATTTGCATTTTGCACTCAAAAATAGTGCTACTGAAATGCAATTAAACCGTTATAAAGAGCTTAAAAAATTGTTATGTTTTCATATTTTTTTTTTAACTTGAATGCGTACGAATGTCCCATTCGCAATCTTGGAAATGCCCATATGCAAAAATAGTTTAAAAATTTAACAAATTTTTTTAGTTAAGCCTACATTCCTTAAGACTACCATTTTTAAGATTTAATGACAGACCTGAGACGTAGCCTGGTACTAAGCTGCCCTAACCCCTCCTCCCTCTTTGCCCCCTAAATGATCCTATAAAATAAAATAAAAAAAAATTAAATCCAATTCTCTTTGGAGGGTATTAAAACTGTATTTTGGCGGGGTCGATCTGGCAACGGCTGTGGGGGACACATTTCACCTTTGTCATAAAACTCTAAAAATAAATGTTTTGGGATAATTATATACAAAATTAAAAAAAAAATGAAATTTCGATAGGGTCATATAGGGGGCATAGGTGGAGGATGGGATAGGGCAGATTAGTACCAGATTACGTCTCAGCTTCGTCATCAAAGCTTAAAAATGTTATTTTTAAGGAATGTAGGCTTAAGAAAAACAAATATTTGTTAAATTTTTACACTATTTTTGCATATAATAACGCCCAAAAAAGGGGACGGGGTCCAAAAATAATTTTTTTTTTTATTTTATGGCTCCAAGTTTATCGCGTTGGACCTTCTTTAATATAAAAATATATCATAGGCTTAACAAAATCCAAAAATTATGTTGTTTTTTGGTTGGTCTAGTTCTTCTTAGGGGAACTTTTTTCCCTCTTGCGCGATTTAGCCCATTTTCGAATTTAGCCTGTGCTAAAGAGTTTAGCTCTTTTCGTTCGGACTGAATGGTGATTCCCACAGACGGACGGACATGCTCAGATCGTCTTAGATTTCATCACTGATTAAGAATATATATACTTTATGGGGCCTCAGATGGATATTTCGCTGCGTCACAAACGGAATGACAAAGTGAATATACCCTCCATATTCTTTTTTGGATTGTATAAAATGCTTAATAAGATTATTTGGAACTTAAAACAAGGTATGTATGATAAAAAGTAAAGTAAAGGAATAATGGGAGGCACTATAACAAAGAAAATTAGTGAGTGATACCATAACATATAACAATTTAACACGGCATAGGGATAACTTTTGCATACTTAGTGATAATAGTAGTAATGAGACGTTTTATAAATGTTGGGTGTATCTGGCCAATTCCGACAGCATTTGATGTCACTGATAGAAGACGTGATAGAACATCAGTTGGGAGTACGCAAGTAAAATTAAAATGAGTTGTAGAGGGTATCGATTGCTGTTGAAGTGGATTTGGGACGCTAACCTGATTGAGATTTCTCTACGCACATGCTGGGATGGTAATAAATTATTTATTTAATTCATTAATATCAATGTCAAAAAAGGATTAATATTGTTCCTGATATCAATCTTTCTAATTCCTTGCAATTTCCTTTCTGAATCAACAGCTGATCTGAAGCGGTTTGCTTAAAAGTTAGTATTTGCGTTACTGATGCGTTTATTGGCATTACGGCGACATCTACGGTATTCTTCATATAATTCCACCGCCCTGAATCTTTTCCAACGTCTATAAAGTTCACCACGAAAATTAAATTGCCTTTTTATTTTGGAACTAAAGCTGTAGTAGATTTTCATTAAATACTTAGAGATGTTCTTCAGCAGATCTCAAGCTGTATATTTCATTCCAGGTTATATATGTAATTAAAACTTCTTTCTAATATGTTTAGATCAATATTTAGAAAATAACGAAAGCTAATGGAAATTACATCTTTAATCAATTTGAAATTAATTAAGATGAAAATGAGGTCGTACTTAGAAAAAAGGGACATAGATTTATTCGTAAATTAAGAGATTTGACATACTACTTAGTATGAATATTCAATTGGCCCATTGTCCTTCGATCTTATTATTCCTTAATGATTTATTCCTTTCCAAATACCAAACTTGGGGCGTTAGTATGAAATATATTGAAACCATTACATTGTTTAGCGAGTATATGAATCATATTTCTTGCATTTAGTGTGGAACCCAACCCCTTTATGTGGATGAAATGAAAAATGTTACAGCAAAGTAAAAAAACTTCATTACAGAAAAGCAATAAAGAGCAATGTTTGCATAGTAAGTAAGAATCTTTTCCTAATAATTTTAAAATTGTTATTTAAAATATGCAATATTGCTATTTTGCGTAGAAAATTACTTACTTCAGAAAGATAATAAACATTTAAAGTGAAATAACACTTGATGGTAGAAACAACAAAATATTACAAAATAACAAATATGTAACAACAAAATGGTAGAAATACAAAACTTGTAACAGAGCAACATCATTTCGGTATCTTATTTTACATGATTCCATCAGATCCTGAAAAAAAACTATTTAACTTGTTCAGGTCTTCAATACATGTCGGTTTGTCAGCCGGGTTAACTTTTATATGAACTTACCCTCGCAGAGCAAATGCAGCAGTTAAACAATCCATTTTACGAAGGTATTTTACAGTGCTTAGAATTTTAACATTATTCGATGTTAAATTTTCATTTAAGTAAAGCTTAGAGCTATTCTGCAGTTGCGTGGTAAAGCCAGTATGCGGCTAGTATAGTGATCACAAGTGGTTTTCTTAAAATGTGCGTATGATTTTAAAACAAAATTCTTGTCGTAAGGTGAGTGAAGCTTAACAAGAATAACCGCATCCGGCGAATTAATTTCTTTGTTGTTTTATTCTGTAGGCGAAAAATCGACTTAGATATGTTTAAAATTGAGCAGATATTGCCAAAAATCTCATAGAGGTTTTCGTTATTCACAAAAGGTGAACATGGCTTAGCAGATTACATATCCTTAATGACGTGCGTGTGACATTCATTCCGCAAATTCGACAATGTATTTGAATGTGTACTCGTAAATATATGAGTGAGATGGTGTGTATTACAATCAAACTTGTTTACTTCATCGATTCTGTAATTGGCATTTTTGTGTATTTGTTTTAATGCTTTTCGTTGAAGATTTCTGATATTTCGACAGCAATTTTTCTTCGTTTCTGAGAGGAGATGAAATTATTATCTCATTTTTTAAAAAAGTTTATTTTCGATTTCCTTAGCTTCCGTTTTTGCACTGTATTTTAAGAATCTATTGCCAGAAAGAAATATTCTTGAGTGGAGGTATAAAATAAGTGCAATTAAAACTTTAATTCAGTTCTCATTAAATCTATCTTAGATTTCTAATTAAATCGTTGTTAATAGTATTATAAGCTTTTATTAATAAAAAAAATAATAGTTCCCCCAAGCTCAATTAGAGTAGTTGATCTCTACTAAGATCTTTAATAACCACATTCAAAGGCTTCAAGGTTTATTAAATCAGTGTCAGTCAAAACATAACACACACATTTATACAAACGAGGAAAACTGTCCACAATTTTGAACAGCGATGTTGAACGATATTTTACTGAGATGTTCAACGATGTTTTATAAGCGAAATTTATTCCCCTGTTGCATCTTTAAGAATGCTTATTTATGTCTATTATTTGAATTATTAAAAAGAACACTTTCTTTGTTTGTATAAAAAGTTATTTTCGATCGATTGAAAAAATTAATCAGTAACTAGCAATAAAAAATCACGTAGAGCGCTCCCAAGTCCGTCTAAATCGATTCACGCGTTCGTGAAATATCGTGAACGAAACATTCGAAAAAATTTATTTTTCAAACCACTCTTAAATTATATATATGATCAATTAGTTTTCTCGATTATTTTATAGGCATCGCACAACTACATCGATCACCCCCTGTCACGTGGTAATAGGCTGATCTATTCGAAAGTTACAGGAGTTTTAAAATCAATATGATACCATTTTTACCATTTTCAGCAGTGAAAATTAGCGGGAAGTTGCATAAATGGCCTGTAAGGTCAACCGTTCTCCATATTTTTTTATCTCGAATGATCTAATTTTTTATTTGTGATAATATATGTGAATATATGTATATGTATCAATCTTTAAACATAAACGAATTTAAAACATAAGTAAATAACATACATACAAATTTAAGTCGAAAAGCATTGACTTTATAACCGTCGTATATAGCAAATATATCCTGACCTTTCGAAATGAACTCCTACCATCGGCGAACAAATCTGTTGTGACGGTTGGTGCCCGCCTACGGGAGAGAGAGAGAATTTAGGTGGGTGTCTTCTCAAATTTCAGCAGTTGGGCGGCACGCTTCACCGATTTTTGAGGCGGGACAACTATGAATTTTAAGGGTCACCCTAATTCACATGCATAGATACTTTTAGCAACTGGCAACAGCAGTGAAGTTGAGTACTAAGGGTAATCGAGACATAAATAATATATATAACGACTCTTAGTAAACTTTTGGCGAATTTGACTCGAGGTATCTGCTTAGAAACTGACTCTTTGCATTATGTAGGAAAAAGATCAACAGTACTTTTTGCAAACATTTCTAGTGATTTTACAAACCAAGTTTGTAAAAAACAAACAAAAAAATTAATAATATGCACATACACACGGGATATGGTCTCAGTCACTCTGTCGGCATATGTGTACCGATACTTTGCGAAGTATTCCACAAATAATGAATATGCATACATATGTATAATTTAGTTTATAAGAGTATTTTGTTTTTAACAGTTTTTTGTTACTTTTACAAGAAGCACCTACCTGTTGTCATCAATTAAGTAACAAGCACACGCTACCAATAAATTTTGTATTTACATCCACATGAAGTAGGTAATACACAAACATTTAAACGTATTCAAGCTTAAGTATTTACTCTACAAGTTCAGAATACAATCTCTGCAGTCATAGGCGTACTGGCGTGGAAGGGGTAATATTTATCATCCTTTGAAATATTTTAACAGATTTAATATATTGTTCTAACTTTTCTGCTTTTGATTTTTTATTTTAAATAATAATATTGAGTAATGAATACCGAATCTTCTTATATTTGGTGTGATAAATATTTGAATAATTATTTAAATTTTTAACAGATTTTTCAAAAACTGTGTTATTCAAAACTAAATAATACCATTTTTTATCTTTTCGCTAAGAAAAATTAATTTATTCAAAAATTGTGAAGTTATTGGTTTTAACCCGTTTAAACGCTGCTTTGAGATCCTAAGAAGAATTGACGACTTATCCTGAGATGGTGCACTATGCACTATGCATGTATATGTGTGTTTCTGTGTAAGTACGTGAACTGGTTATAACTTTTGAACGGCTTGATCGAATCGAACCTAAGAGTTCTCCCAAACTTAGATTTGCCGTAAATTGGAACCGATTCGAACTTACACAATTCGAGAAATCTCAAAAAAAATATTATAAAATAATTTATTGTTAAGAAATTTTTATTTGACATGTTATTGTCACAATACTTAAATGAAAATGAAATTTATTTGTTAGTGGTCAAGTAATGTCTATACGCATTTCATTGGTGCTTTACCAAAGTCTACTGATGATTTGGTAAAGAACCAATGAAATGCATATAGACATTGCTTGACCACCAACAAATAAATTTCATCTTCATAAAATAATTTATTGTGAAATGCGGTTTAACAACTTTTCAATGGATTTAACGATCAATTCTACAAACTAATCAGTTCTTGACATTCAAAAAAATCTCGATCGCCATTAACCGATTCAAAATTGGTTGATGCGCTGGTGAGATACAGTGAACGAAAAAATTTCAAAAAAGTGATAAAAAAAACGCTGATAATATATGTAGATCTGATCAATTAGTGTTCGAACCAAGCTAATGGCGTTTCAAAGAGAGTGGGACATGTAGATTTTGTAAAATCTAAAAAACCAAGACACATTAGAAGTCTAAAAGTAGCTTTAACTGCTGCTGTTGTTAGAATGAACATGATCAATTTTTGCTTATAGTAAAACATTTTTGCTTATATAGAAGCATTTTCCTTTGCAACACTAAATACACTTTGTACAACATGTGATTTTAATGAGTACGATCTAATTTTAATACATGCTATGAGGTAAAAACGAAAATAACTGTATACTTTTTAATAAACTTAACATGTATTAAGTACAGAATACAAAAACATCCAGTTGCCGGTTTCTCAAGACTACAAGTCTACATATAAAATATCTACAAAAGAGGTTTTTGATATTTTATCACTTAACGCAGTAGCAAATACTGCATATGCCATAACATTTTTTAAATGATATGAGCAACACTTTGTGTTCAATGAATGCCAGCTTACAACGTATGCGAAGTCGCGTTCAAGGTGTTTTCTACATCCTAACACAGTAAACGATATTGTGTTAGAGATGCTCTCTACCACCTTACTATGTATGAATATTAGATAGTACTGAGGCTTTATGTTCATTGGATGAACACATCCCGCTATTTTGTATGCAAGCGGAAGGCGTTCAATCCACAGATGTGGTAATTCATTTGAAAATGCATACTAGCTTCATATATCATATAGTGTGGACTACCAGCTGACTTGTGTACATCATATCATCGATTCTGTAATGGAAATTATCTTCTCTGGGTATCGGTCGTTAATTACAGTATTACACAAGAGTTAAATATCTTTAATTTGGTATTATTTTTCCAAAAGCAACATATAAGGCCCATCGAATTGTTCAAAAAGAACCCATAGCAAAAACGGACATACTACAACTTAAGGTATTCTCACACTTGTCAAATATTTGCGAAAAAAGCATAACCACTCAATACTAATGAAAAAACTTTTAATTCCGACAAATGTTTATTTAATTAAACAGTTTCCAATATTATTGTATTCTATGACACTCTCTGTTAGTTATGTAAGAATCTGTTTTACTTTATAAATACTTATATATCATTTTATTTAAAGGTATATTCTGAGTTCTGATACGAGTAATTGTAAGAAAACCTTAGAATTTCAACGACAGATTATTTTCTGACTAGAACAATTATCTGTTCACAAGATTATCAGATTATTGTATGTCAGAAATTGTCAGATCATTTCTAAGACATTGCAATGGTGTATTAATTTAAACTCATCTGACGATATATAATGAGCTGAAAATGTCTGGAAACTCTATGACAATCATAATGGCAAAGAAACCTGATCGGACAATTGGATGTCAATATTATTGGCTTACAAAGAGCTGAAAATGCTTTTCCATGCAAACAGTTCATTCAGTTCCGAGACATTTGTAGAAAATGTTGTTAGATCTGACAACCGTCTGCACATTCATAGCTTTAGATATATACACATGTATGTATATATGAAATCAATCTGAAATCTTCCAAATATATCGGTACGTAAAATCTCACCGAAATATCCATATAAAGTTAATCAAAACTCGCCTAGATTAAATTCAATATCTAGGAGAAATCTGTACGAAGTCGCTAAAAACGAAGCCCGACATTTGCTATTTTTTTCACTCAAAAGTCAGCACACAATATTATTTTTGTAATATGAATATTACTTTTGCTTTAAACTAAGCGTATTTTTACGTATATTGAACAAATGTGGGGTTATCCCATGATTGCTGATCCTACTAAAAACAATCGGTTACTGATATTATTTAAAAATTTTAATATTTAAACGGTTGGACCGATTTTAATGAAATTTTTTATATGTATTTGTTATGTATGGAAATAGTAGGTCAAAAATATGTACCTCTTTCCACGTATAGATTCACTAACAGGCGATTTTCGAAAATTCGGAAGCGGAGAAGATAGTAAATCGAAAAAGGTAAAATTGGTAATTCTACATCTCAGAAAACAGGTATAAACAAAATTCTAAAACCATATTAAAGCTTCTAACATATAAACGGACACGTACGTATTGGACATTTTTTTCTGTATGTGTGGTTTTAGGGGGGAAAAGAGCAAAAACGTTGTTTAGGTAGCTATTTTGTTTCTCCCATAGCTTTAGCGGTATTATACACAAAACAAAGGTAATTTCAGCATTTTCGAAAATAGTCTCGAATGTGAGTATCCTACTTTTTGGAAAATCGATCATATGAGGGTAAAAATTGCAAGTTGGCCTTTTTTCTAATATGAGTCGTACATACATTCTCCACCCCCATGATATCGAATGAAATGGATTTTCAAATAGAACAGATAAAATATAATGAAAGCGATAAAAATCAAAAATACCTTTTTCCCACCCCATGATATAGGTACCAAATTATTGAAATAATTCCAAACACTTTATGGTACAAACCTCAAAATGGTCATACGACTAATTTTTATACACCACACGATAGGGGTATCAAATTAAAAGTATATTTTTAGAAAAGGTAACACAAAATATGAAGTAATCTCTAAAACCAGAATATTGAACATGCCCCATAATGGCGAGACCACATGATATGGGTATAAAATTAAAAGGATTGTGGAGAAGGGAACTTAGACTAAAGTATGATAATTCTAAAAAATCTAACAAGATAATTACTTTAACTGAATCAACTGGAATTAATAACAACTTTTTCTGATAGAATACTTTTGCATATTCTGTGACGATATATAACTCTCTATATATACACAATTTTTTATTTGACACATTGTTGTCTTACTTGTTATCCAATAGAGTTTCAAGGCCTACTATTCTTATTCTGTTGTTATTTTTGAAAATAATTTGTAATTTACAAGTTGTGAATTCTTAGATGGGTTTCGGAAGTATATGCATAAGATAAGAGGTTTTTAACTTTTCAAAGCTGTGGTTAAAGTCTACCGACGATTTAGTAAAGCACCAATGAAATGCATATAGACATTGCTTAACCACCAACAAATAAATTTCATTTATATATATTTTTATAATTATTTTTTTATATTTTTATAAATATGTTTTTTTGTTTAAAGCCAAAAATACTATTTAATAACAAAGTAAGTATACTCGTATAATATGAAAAGCTATACATATACGTATACATACATACATACATATATACAAATACGAGTATATATATATATATATATATATATATATATATATATATTACGTGTCGCTACGCCCATGTCTACAATGTTGTCTTATCAGATCATATTATTTAAACAAGAAAACAAACAGACAAACATTTTTTAAATGAAAATCGTTTTTATATGCATCTTAGTTATGTACTCTTGCCATCATGACTTTGGTGACGTTATTTTCCCAAGTTACCGCTTAAATTGGTTCACAGAAGAGAGACTGACATAACTAAGGAAAAGGCAGATCATAATTTATCATTAACTTTTGGATGTTTTATATGTTGCATAAAACAGCAAGATACATACTGCAACCAGTTGTTGTTTTAAACTTTACCCCTGTTTTTGCAATGCTGATCTCATTGCTACAATATGCAAACAATTTGTAAATTTTTAAAACCAACATGCAATTAATTTTGAAATAGACAAAACATATGCATGTTATTTTGAATGAAAGAAAATTGGATAGACACACTAAAATTTATACACGTAAAATTGGAAGGTGCTAATGTTTATCCTGACTTTAACATCATGGCTACACTTACATTTATATAAAAGAGCTGTGGATTTGTTATTATAAACTGGCGAAATGGAGTAGAGGTTTGCGAAAGGTGTCTTGAAGGTCTTCAATCATTTGTTTTGTCTCAAACTCTGTCACTCAACTAATGCTGCGAACAACATGTACCAGAAAACACCAGAAACCGCTGTATTGCGAAAGTGTTTCCAACGAAATAATCTCATCTGGGACAAACCTCTAGTAGGTATTGCGAACTTAAATGTAACGAATACAGTTTTTTATGATACACATCATATATGAAATCAATCTTAACTTATTATTTGTTCATTATTTTATTTTTATAAAATTTACGAAACGAATACATGCTTGAATTTCATTTACATGAAGTATGCAATATATGAAATATTTTTGAATTCACTCTCCAAGAGAATAAATTGCTGATTTAGTGTCAGTTTTTCCTTATTTTACAATATTCCCATAGTGCAATATTAATTATAGCATTGACGAGATGGTGTTTTAATAAATATTTGTTTTATGTACACTTTATGTGTACGTTTGTAATTTCTCTCAATTTTAGTTATTCCTAAACCCAACATACGTGCAAATCTTATATATAAAGTTCATTTCAATTCTTTTATAAATTGCTAGAACTGGACATGATAACATTATAAGGGAGATAAAAATTTAAAGATTTTAGCAGCTTGAAAATATTTCTAAAAAATTGAAATACATATTTAAAAAGTGATTAAGAAATTGATATGAAATCTGTAAAGCTTCACGTTATCAAAACACGTTTCCGGAAATAATTTTTTGAGAAATAGATAAAGGTTGCCGTCAATATTAATTGTGTACTTCAGATGTATGTTATATGAGACATATACATATATATATATATATATATATATATATATATATATATATATATTTATAAATATATATGTATATATAATATTTTTTATTCTTAGTTAAAGTAACCGTGAATCTGAAATTTCAACAAAAAGTTTACTTTACTAACAACTAAAAGTTTATTCTATTAGCAATATACATGTCTGATTTGTTGAATTTTTTAAATATTTTGGTAACTAAAAATTTTTGATTGTAGCTTAATTGATTATATAAATAAAAATATATGACTTTGATAACATTTCATATATAAAACATATTTAAAGCAATTATATGTATTGAGCAGTAAATCATTTTAAAATATATATGTATATTTGAACAAATCTATAGATACAACTTGAAAGAATTTGGACTCGTAATTTTTTGTAAACCTTTAATGATTACGACTATTCATATTCTGCTTTTATACTAAGCGCTATTATATGTAAGAAAAGGCCAAGCCCGGATAATACTAGATATGTATCCTACCAAGGAATATTTACTATAGATGTTATTCCAACTTTCATTATATTTTACCATTGTTGTTTGTGCGAACATGAATGTTCTGACTGTGTCGTTATACGTATGAAACTAATTTTGCATCGAAGCCAACGTGTTGTTAGCAGAACAAGTGTTTTACCCACTTGCTGAAGTAATTTTCCATTCAAAGATTTCTTCCCACGCTGTTAGAAGAGGTTTTTTTGTGAAAATTTTATTATTTTATTAACTGGATATTTCCTTAAAAATGTGAATTTCTAAAAATAACGCACAGCTTCGTTCGCATTGAAAAATTAAAAGTTATGAAACATAGGTTCAACATTTTCAATATTTCATACGTATGAATTTTAAAGACGTGAACGTCTTCGTTTATTAAAGTAAAAAATAATGCTTAAAATCTAAACTCACATTATGGTTTTATATTCTAATTGAAGCAATCGTTGGTTGCAGTTATGCCAGCAATGATTACTTACGATCACAAATAATTTCTCTTAAAAATATGAATCAACGAATGTTGAAAATAATGTTCTTTCTCTTAAATCAATTATGAAAGATTCAGATTACATGAGTAAACTTAGTAAGTATGTGTGAATAAGATAATATTCATATTACAATTATTTAATATAAGATTCACATTGGTAAGTATGATAAGATTCATATTACAATTGTTTATTATAAGATTCATATTGCATGAACCGAATTGGTAAGTATATTTAAATATAAGATTAATATTACAATGGGACACTTAGTCACCATAACACTGTTGGGTAAAACTTATGTACATAAATGTAGCTTGTTAAATTTTTTGATAAAATTTTATTTTAACCCGTAAAGTGTTTCTTGTACGTACATATTTACTTATGTACATATTACAAATTTTATCATTGCTTTGTCAAATATGTTTTCTTCTTTCGATGAAATAAAAAAATCTCCATGTTAAACAGATAGTAAACACACATCTGTAGATTTTTTATGTTTTCATATTTTTGTACCAGCCTCTACTTACTTTTAAGCGGCGCAAGTGTTTTTCGTTCAATTACAGTCAGATCACGCACAACAAAGCCGTCCTGCAAAAAATAAATTGTGTATAAACAAGTAAAAACGTTATATTCGACCGGGTCCCTCCAAATATTTAGTAAGTAAATTTTAAATGTTTAACTTGGTGGGACAGAGTTCCTTCAAGACATCTCTGTACCCAATTTTAAATCTCTATTTTGAGAGAGTAATTCTGAGAAGGGACGTAGCAGACGTTTCACCTCTGCAAGATCAGAGAACATCTCAGCTTCTTATAGTATTAAGGAATACAAATTGTTCAATATTTACACTAATTTTGCATATAGCATCGTACGTCAACGGCCACTAAAGGGGACGCACAGTGTTTTGTCCCCATATAGTGAATCGGCAAAATTAGAGAAGTTATCGTAGAAAAATGAAATTTGGTGTGCTGGTTCAAAATATGTTAGTTAAGAAAAATTCGAAGTTTCGGAAAAATCGGTGCAAGGACATGACTACCTCCCATACATAATTTTTCTCAAAAACTAAATTGTAACTACATTAGTGATCAGAATGCACTGAAAACTTATAACAACTTATAAAACTATATTTTTGGGCTCTCTGAGAAATTTCGCTTCATTCGATACAAGGACATGACCATCTCCCATATATCCTTTTTCTCATAAACTAAATTTTTGCTACATTGGTGATCAGAATACGCTGAAAACTTATAACAACTTATAAAACTATATTTTTGGGCTCTCTGGAAAATTTCGCTTCATTCGATACAAGGACATGACCATCTCCCATATATCCTTTTTCTCATAAACTAAATTTTTGCTACATTAGTGATCAAAATGCAAATAATTTAATATTCTCTTTAAAAAGGGTCATAAATAAAATTGTTTCTAAATTTGCTCAACAAATAAGATAATTAATTTTAATTGTGATTTATGATGTTTTCTTTCAAAATGTATTTCTTAATTTCTTTGAATTCATCATTTTTTTTAATGTGTTTTGTAGACCTAAGTGACGATAATTCCGGATCCGACATTAATAACAAATGAGCCATTAAATCTCTATTTGTATTTTCTCTCGTCGTTTTTCTTGTATGGGATAATCGCACATTCCTTAAATTTTTCTCATCCAAATTCAAAACGAATTAATTAAAATAACTAATATAACAAAAATCATAAAAATCAAGTTGGTTTCATTTTTTGCAGACGACTTTTGGTAGGATTTATTTTTTTTATCTACTCGTTCAACAAACTAAATTTCCTGAATTACAAAAATTTTTAATTTAAATTTTGTTAAAAAAATAGCTACAATATCGCCATTGAATTTATTTATCGTCAGAAAAATCGCCATGTCGCCAAACCAAAAATTTAGACGCCAAACAAGTTTAAAAATCTGACATCTGATTATTATTAGCACACACAACAACAAAGTGCAGTGTGTTCACGGAGTAAATGAGTTGAAACATAGGGAAAACAATGAATCGAAAAGCAAAAAGGAAAACATGAATCAGCTGTTTACAAACAAATGTTGATTACCTGATACTTTTTACTGGATGTCGTTAGTTTACTTTTTGTGATTATTTTTTACTGAGAGTAAAATCATTCCTACTCTCCCAGTAAAATTTACTGGATATTTTTTACTCGAAAAGTTCTCAAACAGAGCTACAGTCAATAAAATTGCACAGCTTGCAAAAATTGAATTGAACATTGAACGTCGCTGGAGCACTTTACTTGGAAAAAATTATATAATCACTAGCTGACCCCGGTCCGCGTTGCTGGCCCTAAGCAAACATTAGTGTTGTATATGGCATTGGTGGTACAATATGAAAATTGGATAATATAATAATATTAGAATAGTAATATAATAATATTATAATATTAGAATAATATAATAATATTAGAATAATATAATAATATTAGAATAGAATTAGAATAATATTATTAGAATAATATTGCGCCATCTGCCGGACGAACTTCAAACTACACAGAAACACTACTCACGCCCTATAGAGCATGTATATGAAGTTTGGTCAACATCGGTTCAGTAGTTCTTGAGTTACGGTGCAAAAACACAAAAAAACTAAAAATTGCGCCATCTGTCGGACGAATCACTATTTCTGAAAGGGGCGTAGCATTTACCGGGGTAGAATATATATAAAAACACACGCCGGTCTTTTACAAATATTTTGTGGGGTGGAAGGCGAAAATCTGTTGGGGCATTGAAGAGTTCACCCCTAACAAATAAACGTGTTTTTGATTTTTATATATATTAAGATATTTTTGGTCTTTGTAAAACTAAAAAATATAGATGTTTTAAAAAAATACAAAATATCAAATTTCCGGTTAAAAATCTTAAATTTTTTTTTACTGGTGGTTAGATCTGTTAACAAAGTATATAAATCAAAAATAAAAATTCTCCTACTTTTTATTTATATATTTTTTTAATTTTTTCAAAGTTTGCAAAACTTTAGGGTTTCCGTCAAAATAAAAAAAAAAGTCTTTAAATTTTTGTCACTATTTAATAAAAATTTGATTAATTTTTTATAGTAATAAAACAAAAAAATTTTATAAACTTATTTTTTTTAAATTTTGGCAGTACCATAAACTTAGGTCTTTGCAACTTTTTCTGAAACTTAGGAAATATGTCTTAAAAAATTCATATAAGTTTTACATTTCCGGGTGAAAAATCTAAAACTTGTTTACATATTCTATTTAAGCCCTTTACAATGTACTAAAATCACAAATAAAAAATTACCTACTCTTAAAAAAAAAATTTTTTCACTCTATCAAACTTTTGCATTTTGGGAATTCCAAATAAAAAATCGCAAAAGTTTTCGATTGCACAAACAACTTTTCTATATAAAATATTTACAAAAAATTATTTTTGTTTTTTTGTACCTATAGTTATAAACAAAACTGTTAAGTTTCAAAGCAGTACAATAAAAAATTAAATTTTAAGAATTTTTTTTGTAACACAGTAAAAACCGTTTTTCCGTTCAACAGTTTTACCTCAAACATTTTCTGACTTTAGCGCCCTCTACTGTTAACAAAAAGACGAGATGATAAATTCTATTTACGAATTTATTTAAGGTACTTTGTTAGCTTTTCAAAAATGTATATTACTTAAATATTCTAAGCACTTTATTTTATTTTAATTTTGCCTATGGGACAAAGCACTGTGGGACGGGGTCCAAAAGTAGACTATATCATGTATTCCACAGACGAACGTATGAACATTGCTAGATCGTTTCAGACTTCATCACTGATCAATAATATATATACTTTATGGTGTAAAATTCTTTTTGGAGGATATGAAAACTGTATTTTGGAGGGGTCGCTCTGGCAAGGGCTGTGTCATTTCGCCTTTGTCATAAAACCCTAAAAATAAATGTTTGGGATAATTAAATATAAAATTTCTTTAAATTTGATTTTGTGTTCCAAAAATAATTTTTTTTTTACTTTTATGGCTCCAAGTTTAACGCGTTGGACCTTATACAAAAAAAACTTTAAAAATTATGCTGTTTTTTAGAAGTTGGTTTAGTTCTTATTAGGGGAACTTTTTCCCTCTGACCCGATTCAGCCCATTTACGAACTTGACCTGTGCTATCCTTCAAGATATATTTGTACAAAATTTCAAGAGTCTGGCTGTTTTCGTCACGTGATTTCCACAGATGGACGGACATGCTCAGATCGTCTTAGATTTCATCACTGATCAAGAATATATATACTTTATGTGGTCTCAGATGGATATTTCGCTGCGTTACAAACGGAATGATAAAGTGAATATACCCTCCAATTTTTTTTGGAGTGTATAACAAAACTTTTTGTTTTTATATACTCGTACATCAGTTAGCATCAAATGTTAGAAATGATTTATACTTGTTGATGAACTTTCTGGTTGTGCATAAAAAGCGAACGAGTATAAAATTGAACAGCACTTGTTTGATTTGTTCTTAAAATTCAACTTTAGTGAAGCAGTCGGCTCGATCATACTTGTTGCAGTTCTGTAGTACCCACATTCAGCAACTTTTTATATTTTGCTTTATTTTCTTGATATATTGGATATTACATATTTTAAATTATTTTTGAAGAATTTGTGATAATAATAATGAACGAGAAAAGAAAATTGCTTTTCCTTATGGCCATTGAATTGCATTAAGCATTTTTATTAGCAAAATACATATAAAATCAAGTAAAAACGTTATATTCGACCGGGTCGAATCTTAAATACCCTCCAAATATTTAGTAAGTGAATTTAAAATGTTTAACTTGGTGGGACAGAGTTCCTTTATATAATATCGTATGTCAACGCCCACTAAAGGGGGCGGGGTTCAAAAATAGACAATATTATGTTTTCCACAGACTAACGTATGGGCATTGCTAGGCCGTCTTAGACTTCATCACTGATCAAGAATATACATATTTACTTATAAAAATTGTATTTTGGCGGGGTCGCTCTGGCAAGGGCTGTGGGAGAAACATTTCACCTTTGTCATAAAACTCTAAAAATAAATGCTTGGGGTAATTATATACAAAATTAAAAACAAAATAAAATTCTTTTTTGATAGGGTCGTTTAAGTGGCAAAGGGGGAGGAAGAGGTAGGGCAGAGTAGTAGCAGGTTACGTCTCAGCTTCGTCATTAAAGCTTAAAAATTTTATTTTTAGGGAATGTAGGCTTAAGTAAAACAATTTGTTAAATTTATACACTATTTTTGCATATAATAATGCCCACTAAAGGAGGCGGGATCCAACATTTGTTTTTGTAATTTTATGGTTCTAAGTTTAACGCGTTGGACCTTCTTTAATATAAAAATGTATCATTTGCTTAACAAAATTACAAAAAAACTTTAGAAATTATGTTGTTTTTTAGAGGTTGTTTCAGTTCTTCTTAGGGGAACTTGCTGCCCTCTTGCCCGATTTAGCCCATCTACAAACTTAACCTGTGCTATCCTTCAAGAAATAATTATACCAAATTTTAAGAATCTAGCTCTTTTCGTTTGGACTGAATCGTGATTTCCACAGACGGACGGACAGACATGCTCAGATCGTCTTAGATTTCATCAATGATCAAGAATATATATACTTTATGGGGTCTCAGTTGAATATCTCGCCGCGTTACAAACGGAATTACGAAGTGCATATACACTCCATACAAGCGCAAATCCAGGGGGGGGGGTCATGGGGGTCATAACCCCCCCTGGGCCAGCTCAGTACTGCTATCTATTTATTCTAAACTTATTGATAAATAAAATAAATACATATTACATAGGTAATATGTATTTATTTTATATTTCTTAAAATAAATATTGTTTTGATGATGAATAAAAAAGTTCTGCTCAGCAACAAGTATTTTTATCATGAATAAAATTCAAAAAGCAAAAATTAGCCCGTATGAACGGGTATTCATGTACAACAAAAGCAAAATTATGTATATATGTATGTATATACATACATGCATAGATAAGTGTTTGCTTGCTGTGTATTAAAATAACTTGTGTATTAAACTAAGTCCTCTTTCACACACATGAGGTATACTTGATCAGTTTTTCTTCAAATTTCTTTCGAATCTGCATTTACGTTCACACACGAAACGTCATGGAAAGTTTTTTTTCATTGCTGAACATTCATTTAATATATTACGGATGATAAAACAAAAGAAAATATAAAAACAGACTAGTACCGTCAAGTCTGTACCCCTTTTCACGCTCTTCGCCGCTCTCTCCTAAAAGATCAAGACTTGACAAGTCGAACCTGATGTGCTCTGCTTTGATTTTATTCAACGTCAACCACGGATGAAAAACATGAAACAATTGTACTTTTTTTGGTACAATTAGACTTTGTTGGTACCGTGGTACTACCACGACTAATTTGGTACAATTTAAATATCTCAATCAAAAGCTTACACTTAGTTCATAAAAACGTTTTATGCTTGAAAATTTTTGTTAATTTCTCAGTGAATCAGTTAATAAATATAAAATATTTCTGCGAATTATACGGTTACATAATCAAAGATTTTGTGTCAACTTTTTATTACATACAGTATTCCAGTCCGCACTTCATGAAATTTTCGGATCGTTTCTTACTCCTCTGCTTGTTCTATATATTTATTTTGTCGTTTCTTTTTGAAAATGATTGTTCTTTCGAAAGAAAACGGTTCTTTAGACCCGAATCTTTCAAAATACCGTCTTATGTCTCATATTTCTACTAAATTATGGCTCATTTAAATAACGGACTTACAATTATTTGCTATAATTTTTTGCAACAGAAACATTTTTCAGCCTTATATTTGATTCAAAAACAATCACGTTGAAAAAGGGTATAATAATTGATTTCCAAATACCGAAAAAGTTTTCAATCAATGTCTCGTTGCCTCAATTTTAAACTACCAAAAAATTTACTATCTTAAATTGTATGACTTTTTGAATAAAATTTAATCAACTAATTCCTAGGTTTTTATGTATATAATATTATTTTGTTGTATACTTGTGTAGAGAAGTTTTTGAATTTCTATTTATAGAAGTACGTATAAAATAATGGTAGCGTCATGGTATGAACAACTCTATAACAATAACAAATTTATTTATTAGAAATCGATTGCATAACTTAAGGCTGAAAAAATTGTTCATGTTTTGTCCGCTAAAAAATTAAATGGAAAATGTATTTGTCCTTTTCGCTCTTACGAACTTTATTGCATTTTTCTATTATGTATATTGTCAATGCAAGTGGCTAGAAATTTTCGAGGAATTCGTGAAAAATTTCAACAACAAAATGAATAATTCTATGAATAATTATTTTTTTTTATAAAATTTGTACGTTAAATTGACGTAAAATATATATACAGATATGATATAAAAAATATTGTTTTACTGATTTTAAGCAGTACGCTTAACTGTAACAAATTTTAATAATCCGAACTACGTTTTAGAAAAAAAATTGGATAACTGAAGAAAAATTGGTTTTGGTTATTTCCAGTAAAGCGGAGTCGACTGTAAAGCTAAACATTTTTTAATCGAATTTCTATGATATTAGTAGCTTAGTCAATTATTTTAAGTACAAAACCGCAAAAAGTATATTATTTTTGCATTAAGTACAGTACTATCTCGATAATCCGGACAAAATAAATCCTGAGCATGTCCGTAATAATGGAGTGTCCGGATTACAGATGTTAATTTTTTTACCTGCATACATACATAATGCAAATAATATAAACTAAATCAATTTTATATTTATTTATCAAATTTTTAATTAAAAAGGGAATATAATTCAATAAATGTTACATTTATATGTAGTATATGAAACGAAAATTCATATACATATGTATATGTTAGACATAAATTCTCTTAAAGCAGCACTATTTTTTTTAATATCGAACACGGTCGATTTTTTTTTTTCGCCAAATTTGTCTGCAACACATCTTACTGATTTGCCTGTGACTAATTCATCCAATAGTTCACACTTCTTTTTTATTCTTAAACTTTTATGTGATCTCTTGCAATTACTATTCATTCACCTTTATTGTGTTTGGCGTTTTTCGCCTTCAGATTCGACATTTTGTAATAGATTAAAGAAAATTTAGCTTTTTGTCTTTAAGCTATTACAATTTGTCGAATTTTCAGGCGTTAAACGCCAAACACAATAGCGGTGATTGTTTTACAATGTCCAGTTATATAAAGAAATTTTTAAAAATATGTATAGCTTAAACTTTAATAAGTTTTGCGAATCTATGTATGTCAACAAAAACACTTAACTAACTAAAGCAAAATTGCAAAAATTCCACGCGTTGACAAATACTACAGTAAAAAGTTCCGTTATTATACAAAGAGTATAACTTGAATGAAACAATAATATTAAAAAAAATTACTGTCCGTATTATAGATTAAAAAAAGTGGTACTGTCCGGTTTTACAGTGTCCGGATTATATATGTGTCCGTAATATCGCGTGTCCGGATTATGGGGATAGCACTGTTATGTGTTTTAAGGTAATATTAACACTATAACGTTTAAAATCTATTCTTATTAATGATAATTTTATATTAGGTATCAGGTTTGTAAAATTTTACCATGATTTTAAATTAACATTTCGTGATGCTAGTTTAACATTCTCTTTTTTTCTGTGTGTGTCGACTGATGTTTGTAGTACATGTAATAACCAAAATGGTTTCAAAATTCGAGTTTTTCTTAAACAAAATTACATCATACCTCATGAAGATTTGCATTGATAAAGAAAATTTTTAAAAATTTAAATTTCGCTTCCAGGGTTGGGAAATTGAATTTTTATACATAAAAGTAGCCAAAAAGGCAATTGACGTTGTTTTTTTTAATAATTAAAACTATTTTTTAGTTCATCAAAAACTAAAAAAAAAATAAAAATTTTGATTCCAGAGTTGGATAACTGCAATATTTTGTGGTACATAAAAATTACCTAAATGGTTACAAATATTAAGTTTTTATTAAATAAAACTATTTCGTGCCTCATTAAGAGTTCCATTGGTAAAAAATATTTAAATTTCGTTTCCAGGGTTGGGAAATTGAAATATTTATTCTGCATAAAAGTAGCCAAAAAGGCAATTGATGTTGTTTCTTTTTGCTAATTAAAGCTCTTTTATAATTCAGGAAGAACAAAATTGGTATTAAAATCTTAAAAAATCAAAATTTCGGCTCCAGGGTTGGACAAATGAAATATTTTATGGTACATGAAAGTGACCAAAAAGTTTAAAAATTTTAATTTTTGTCAAGTAAAACTATGTTACACCTCACTACGAATTGCGTTGGTAAAAAATAAAAATTCGCTTCCAGAGTTGGAGAATCGAAATATTTTTCGTACATAATAGCAGATACATACATAAATACCAAATATTGTGCTTTTAGTGTATTAAACCTATTAGATATATCAGAAATTAAACTAGTATCAAAAAATTATAAATTCTGTTCCAGGGTTGGAAAATCGAAATTTTTTGGTACATAAAAGTAACAATATAAGTTAGTGACTTAAACCTACTTTATACTTCGCTACGAATTAAATTGGTATTTAAAATTTTAAAAACTAAAAATTCGGTTCCAGGCTTGGAAAATCTAAATATTTTTGGTACATAAAAGTACATACATAAATTCCAAATTTTATGTTTTTAGTGAATTAAAGCTATTTTATACATAAAAAAAATTAAATTAGTATTAAACAATTAAAAATTCGGTTCCAGGGTTGGAAAATCGACATTTTCTGGTTCATAAAAGCAGCCATTTTATTTGTTATTTTTGATTTTTATAATAAATTATACCTACTTTATATATCAGAAAGAAGTAAACTGGTATTAAAAACCAACAAAATCTAAAAGACGATTCTACGGTTGGACAATTAGAACTTTTTGGGGTACTGGAAACGGATTTTTGGTTTTGTTTGTAAATTAAATATATTTAATATTTTTGAAAGACGTTCATAGGTATTAGATATAAGAAAAGCCAAACATTTGGCTTCCTAGCCGAAAAATTTAAACGTTTTCATATATATAAAAATAACCGATAACATCATTTTGATTTTTTAATTAAACCTACTTTCTGTTTTGGCAAGAAAGAAAGAAATAAGAATTACATCTGTGAAGGGTATTTAAGATTCGGCACAACCGAATATAGCACTTTTACTTCTTTCTATTTCGATAGTAAATTTAACGTCTGAACGGAATGAGTTAAGTGATGCTGGCATATTATCTAATTCAGATTCTAAAATTTTACAAAATATATCATCAACATATAACATAAAGGTGTAGAAAAATAAAATAGATTCATATCGAATATAATTTATTTGTTGGTTTAGTTTTGTATGAGTTTCAAGGCCTACTATGCTTATTCTGTTGTGATTTTTGAAAATTGTTTGTAATTTACAAATTGTGAATTCTCAGATGGTTTTCAGAAGTATATGCATAAGATAAGAGGTTTTTAACTTTTCAAAACTGTGGTTAAAGTCTACTGATGATTTGATAAAGCACCAATGAAATGCATATAGACATTGCTTGACCGCCAAAAAATAAATTTCATTTAAAAAAATATATCATCAACATAGTTAAAATCTTAGGCTTAACAGATAATCGTCCTATACACTTTTTCAATAATTCTTCCATAACAATATTAGCTACTACTGGAGATGCTGGTGATCCCATAGGAAGGCCTTTATTTTGCATATAAAATATCTATTAGCTATTATGCAAAACTTAACTATTTTTAAAAATAAATCTTTATCTAAATTAGTAAATTCTTCAATATTAACAAAATTTTCTTCTATAATACTAATTGCCAATTCAATAGGTATACTCGGAAATAATGAAACAACATAAAATGACACCAATATTTCATTATTATTTATTTTAACATCCTCCATCTGTTTCCTAAATTCTAATGAGTTCTTAATATTACATATGTATAAACAGAATGTTCAGACATATTTTTTAAAGTATTTGTAATATACATATTTACTAAGTTGATAAGGTGAACAATTCATAAATGAACAAACTGGTCTTAATGGGAAATTATCTTTATGAATTTTTGGTAATCCATATAATCTTCGTGCAATTGATGTGTTTGATTTCAAATTTGTCTTTTCAGGCAAAGTAATTATTATATCCTTTATACAAAAGTGAAAGGGTATATATAGGTTTGTCATTCCGTGTGTAATTTCTTCGATATTCACATGGGACCCCATAAAACATATATATTCTGGATCCTTATGAATAGCGATGAAGATTGAGCGATGACCGTCTGTCCGTCCGTCTGTACGTGAAATCGGGTTTCCCAAGCCCCAGAAGAGCTAGAGACTTCGTTCTTAGACCGTTGGATTGGAAATGAACTTAAATAGAGTGCTATTGAAATTCAGAAAGATCCGATGTACGGTTCCAGAACTGGGAAGCTTACACCTATTTCTCGACGCAAAATTTATACCAAAATCAATTTTTTTTTAATGTTTGTAAATTAAACCTATTTCGGGCTTTGGGAAGCCTCAATGGTCTATTAAAAACTTCAAAAATAAAAATTTTTTCCAGGGACGGGAAATTAAAATTTTTTTTCGGCCCATTCCGTATTTTGTAGTACATGTAGTAACTAAAACTGTTAAAAATTTCTTTAACAAAACATCTTTATACGACATGAAGATTTGCATTGGTAAAAAAAAAAAATTTTTAATTAAAATTTCGTTTCCAGGGGTGGGAAATTGGAATTTTTTTATACATAAGAGTAACCAAAAAGACAATTGACGTTGTGTTTTTTTTGCTACCTAAAACTATTTTATATTTTAGGAGGAACAAAATTGGTATCAAAAATTCAAAAATAAAAAATTAAAAATATAATTTCGAATCGAGGGTTGGACAAATGCAATATGGTTAAAAATTTTAAATTTTTCTTAAAAAAAAGTTACTTTATACCTCATGAAGCGTTGCACTGATTAAAAAAAACAAAAAAATTAAAATTTCGCTTCCAGGGTTGGGAAAATTAAAGTTTTTTTGGCACTTTCGGTATTTTGTAGTACATGCAATAACTAAAATTGTTCAAAATGTTAAGATTTTCTTAAATAAAACCTCTTTATACATCATGAAGATTTGCATTGATAAAAAAAATTTCAAAAATTAAAATTTTCCAGGGTTGGGAAATTGAAATTTTTTTTTTTTAAGTAACCAAAAAGGTAATTGACGTTTTTTTTGCTAACTAAAACTATTTTTTTAGGAAGAACAAAATTGGTATCAAAAATTTAAAAAAAAATCAAAATTTCGAATCCAGGGTTGGACAAGTGCAATATTTTATAGTTCATGAAGGTGACCAAAATGGTTCAAAATTGTAAATTTTTCTTAAATAACACTATTTAATACATAATGAAGAGTTCCATTGGTAAAAAAAAAAAAAATAATTTCACATCCATGGTTGGGAAATTGAAATTTTTTTTGGTACATGGAGTATATTGTAGTACATGAATGTGACTAAAATGGTTGCAAATTTTTAGTTTTTCTTAAATAAAACGACTTTATACTTAATCAAGACTAGCGTTGGTTAAAAAAATTAAAATTTCGCTTCCAGGGCTGGAAAATTTAAATTTTTTTATACATAAAAGTAACAAAAAAGCTACGAACGTCGGTTTTTTACTAATTAAAACTATTTTACAGTTCAGGAAAAACAAAATTGGTATCAAAAATTAAAAAAAAAACCAAATTTAGGTTCCAGAGTTGGATAACTGCAATATTTTGTAGTACATGAAAGTGACCAAAATGGTTACAAATATTAATGTTTTCTTAAATAAAACTTTTTCAAGCCTCATTAAGAGTTGCATTGGTGAAAAAAAACCAACAAAAATTAAATTTCGCTTCCAGGGTTGGGAAATTGAAATATGTTTTCTACACAAAAGTAACCAAAAAAGGAATTCACGTTGTTGTTTTTGCTAATTAAAACTGTTTTATAATTCAGGAAGAACAAAATATCTATTAAATTCTTAAAAAATCAAAATTTCGACTCCAGGGTTAGACAAATGAAATATTTCATGGTATATGAAAGTGAACAAAAAGTTTCAAAATTTTTATTCTTTTGTCAAATAAAACTATGTTACACCTCACTAAGAATTGCATTGGTAAAAAAATAAAAATTCTCTTCCAGAGTTGGAAAATCGAAATATTTTTGGTACATAAAAGTACCCAAATAAATCCCAAATATTGTGTTTTTAGTGAATTAAACCTATTTTATACTTCAGGAAAAATTAAACTAGTATTAAAAAATTCAAAATTCGGTTCCAGGGTTGGAAAATCTAATTTCTTTGGTAAATACATTTGGTACCCACATAAATTCCCAATTTTGGTTTTTTCAGTGAATTAAACATATTTTATACTTCGCTAAGAATTAAATTGATGTTAAAGATTTGGTTCCAGGGTTGGAAAATCGAAATTTTTTGGTACATAAAAGTAACCATATACGTTTCTAATTTTGGTGTTTTGTGGATGAAATCTTTTTTATACTTCGGGAAGAGTTAAATTGGTATTAAAAACCAAAAAAATTAAAAATCCAATTTCAGGGCTGGAATATCTATCGACATTTTCTGATTCATAAAATTATCCATGTTATTTGTTATTTTTGATTCTTATGATGAATTATACTTACTTCATATATCAGGAAGAAATAAATTGGTATTAAAAACCAAAAAATCTATAAAATGCTTCTACGGTTGGACAATTAGAACTTTTAGGGGTACATGAAAAGGATTTTTTCTTTTTGTTTGTAAATTAAACATATTTACTATTTTGAAAGACGTTCAGAGGTATTAGAAGTAAGAAGAGCCAAACATTTAGCTTCCTAACCAAAAAATTTAAACGTTTTCTCAAATATAAAAGTAACTGATAACATCATTTTGTTTTTTTTTTAATTAAAGCTACTTTCTGTTTTAGCAAGAAAGAAAGAAAGAAGAATTACATCTGTGAAGGGTATTTAAGATTCGGCACAGCCGAATATAGCACTTTTACTTGTTTTTAATTTGAAAAGTATCCAGAGTGGAAAAAGAAAAAAAATAAAAATAAAAAATAAAAAAAATATATATATATATATATATATATATATATATATATGTATATATGTTGGTAATATCAGCCATTTTGGATTGTCAGTTTGTTTTTGACAGATAAAAAGGTTAGTCGTGTCTTGGTGTGCTCTTCGATTTTTTCCGAAAAACTGGATCAAAGAAACTGTATTAAGTTTTGTGTAAAAAATTAAATTAAATGCGCAAGGACATTTGAAATGTTGACTGTGGCGTTTGGCGAGTCTACTATGAGTAGAACACAAGTTCAATTGCGGTATAACCCGTTTAAGGAAGGCCGAGAAGATGTCAAAGACGGTGCTCGTACTGATGTTTTAGGAATAAAACGTCGATGCTTGTGCGTGATTTTTTGGCCAAAAACAAAACCGTTATCATGCCTCAACCACCGTATTCACCGGACTTGGCCCCCGGTGACTTTTTCCTCTTCCCAAAACTGAAAACACCGATGAAAGGATAGCGTTTAGCTACGATTGAGGAGATAAAAGAAAAATCGAAACAGGAGCTGTTGGCAATACCAAAAAGGGCGTTTCGGAAGTGTTTCGAGGATTGGAAAAACGCTGGCATAAGTGTATTAGATCTGAAGGGGATTACTTTGAAGGGGACACGATAGTTATTGATGAATAAATAAATACTTTATTTTAAATGAAATTTATTTGTTGGTGGTCAAGCAATGTCTATATGCATTTCATTGGTGCTTTACCAAATCATCAGTAGACTTTAACCACAGTTTTGAAAAGTTAAAAGTCTCTTATCTTATGCACGGACTTGGCCCCCGGTGACTTTTTCCTCTTCCCAAAACTGAAAACACCGATGAAAGGAAAGCGTTTAGCTACGATTGAGGAGATAAAAGAAAAATCGAAACAGGAGCTGTTGGCAATACCAAAAAGGGCGTTTCGGAAGTGTTTCGAGGATTGGAAAAACGCTGGCATAAGTGTATTAGATCTGAAGGGGATTACTTTGAAGGGGACACGATAGTTATTGATGAATATATAAATACTTTATTTTAAATGAAATTTATTTGTTGGTGGTCAAGCAATGTCTATATGCATTTCATTGGTGCTTTACCAAATCATCAGTAGACTTTAACCACAGTTTTGAAAAGTTAAAAGTCTCTTATCTTATGCACATACTTCTGAAAACCATTTAAAAATTCAAAATTTGTAAATTACAAATTATTTTCAAATATCACAATAGACTAAGCATAGTAGGCCTTGAAACTCATACAAAACTAACCCAACAAATATATTATATTCGATATGAATCTATTTTATTTTTCTACACCGTTGTTGTGATAACAATATGTCAAATAAAAAAGTCATAAATGCTTTATTTTTTGATCAGATAATAATATATATATATATATATATATATATATATATATATATATATATATATGTATATATATGTATATTAATACTATTATGGTAAATCTAATCAATGAACAATAATCGATATCAATTCTCAATATATACTGAGCAATGTATGTTTTAATATTCCTTAATGTTCCCTTCGTTTTATCTTTGAAATGTCTGGTCCTCTTAGAAAATCATACACTTGCTATAATGAAACGTATAATGTAATGTTATACTATTTTTAAATAAATAATTTTATTATCCACTTCAAATTGTGTCATATTTAATTTATATTGAGTCACCCTGTATATTAGAATTATATATTTTACTTTTTCTATATCTCCATAGACTATGTATATGAAATTAAATAAATAAATTACTTTATGATAAAAGTATCCAGAGTGAAAAAATGTTCTTTATACATATATATATATATATATATATATATATATATATATTTTTTTTTATACCCTCCAAAAAAGAATTTGGAGGGTATATTCACTTTGTCATTCCGTTTGTAACGCATCGAAATATCCATCTCAGACCCCATAAAGTATATATATTCTTGATCAGTGATGAAATCTAAGACGAACTGAGCATGTCCGTCCGTCCGTTCATCTGTGGAAATCACGATTCAGTCCAAACGAAAAGAGCTAGACTCTTGAAATTTGGCATAAATATATTTTAAAGCTTAGAGCAGGTTACGTTCGAAGATGGGCTAAATCGGGCAAGAGGGAAAAAAGTTCCCCTAAGAAGAACTAAGCCAAACCAGAAAAAACAACATTATTTTTAAAGTTTTTTGGTTATTTTGTTAAGCATGTCGTGTGCACCCTATGAGTGGTAATGCAGTGGCTATCAGCTGTGTAGATGTGTTGAATAAGCAAATTGTTTGTTGATGTTTTTGTCCTTTTTGTTTACGAATATGGGAAGACGGGATTTTTGTTTGTTTATATGTATGGAAATGAATGTAAATAAGGAGGAAGGGGTATAAAAGGGATTCTGGATAGATGGAAGAGGCCCATTTTGAAGTCGAATTTTGAAATATATAGTGGTTTTGACACTTTTTGCTTTGGGTTGGTGAAGAAGTTTAAGTTGGATTTAAGTGGAGTAATATGATTTAACTGAAGAAATTATAAAAAAAAACAAGGCAACTGAAATTTAGATGTTAAAGAAAAAGAAATTAATTTAAAATAATAGTAGAAGCTGTGAGAAAACTGAAAGAAATAATTTTTAAAAGAAAAAAATAGAAAAAAAAGGAAAAGCAAAGAAAAACTTAAATTTTTACATGAACATATACTTTGAAAAAACTATATCTATGTGTATATAATAAAACCCAGTCAGCATGTGGAAGATTGTGTCACCAAACTGAGTCTTTTTCGAGTACCTTAGGTGATCAAAAACTGATTAATCAGTTCTGCGCTTAAAATAAGAATCGAAAATGATTCCCAGAAATACTTAGAAAATGATTTAAAAAAAAAACAAACAGAAAGCAAAGAAATATATAAAGTATACATATTACATTTGTCAGTGAATTCATATAAAAATTAGAAAGAAAAAATGTCAGCTATAAAGAAGTTAAATAAAAAACTAAAGCAGAACCAAGAGAACGAACGTGAAAATGAAGATATTCAGGATGAATAAGTGACGAAACAACGCGAGAAAAATCGCCAGGAGCTGCAATCGACGTAATCATTGAGTAAGTAAGGACTTCATATCGTTATAGTTCAAAAATATAATTGTCTGGTTCTTTACAGATATGTTCCGGAAAAAGACAAAAATGCAATTGCACCAGAAAAGTTTAGCAAATAAGTTGCAGGAAGATGGTGAAGACGACGAGTTGTCAAAAAGAAAACTCAGTGTGGCTAATGCGGTTCGGTGTGGCTGAATTAAAACAACTTGTGTCGCGGCCGGATGTTGTGGAGATTCAGGACATCACTGCACGTGATGCTAAATTGCTATTTCAATTAAAAGCTTAGAAATTGAATTTTATAATTTTTTAAATTTTTTTTGTTATGTTATTTATAAATTAAATTAAAATCAAAACAATAATAAATTCGCTTTTAATATGATTCGAAAAAGACTCGTAAATGACCAGTAATATGACTGAAAAATGACTCGAAGAAGACTCGCAACTGCTTGTAAGAACTACCACAAACTGTCTCGAAAAAGAGTCGAAATGGATCAGAAGTGCGAATCATAAAAGACTCCCTTAGAAGAGTCGCGGCTAGGGTACCATTTTCTCCCGAATGAACAGTCATTTTCGACTCGAAAACGAGCGCATAAATGATTATTTTAATCGTGCGGAGGACTCGAAAAAGACTCGAATATGATCATTAATTTCATAAAATGCTGACTGGGAAGGAACAAAACCTTTTTATGTGTATAACAAAAAAAACAACAAAGGGAAAACCCCAAATCCAACCTAAATGTAAACAAAAACAGACAATTACAATTATCAAGAGCAAAACTTATAAGAGAAAGCAGCAGGAAACCTTGGAGCGATACGGCAACAGCAACATTTTTGAGGAGACGGTCTATTGGAGCTGCAGCTGAAACTGGATAGATAGCTAAGCCAAGAGGGAAGGCAGCGAAGAAATCGTATATCGTCAAACAGGTATCGTGCCATATCACTTATTACCCGTACAGGACAGAAACTGAGACGGACGGTTTATACGTATATGTATGTAATTTTTGTAGTTTTGTGGAGGGAAAAGTTTCCGCGGGGCTTGCCTTTTTGCCGCGTTTTTAAGCAAAAAGGGCGCGAATAGTTAGGTGAGCTCATCATAACAGGCGCGTTTGTGATAAGTTGCCGGGGTTTAGAAAATCCTAAAGCAAGGTTTCGGCATTAAATATATATATATATATATATATATATATATATATATATATATAGTTTTTTATTTTGTTTGTACCTGAGACGACCGAAAGTTTAATATAGGACACGCCACTTACGGACGGCCGTGACCAAGTTTTGAAACAAGTTTTTTTACCCTTTTGGTGTCTCCATTTTGGTTTTGTTTGGAGATTATTGAGTTTTTTTGCTTTTGTAATTCTTTTTTTTTAATTCCATAATTTTGTTTAAATTAAAGCCAATTAAAATTGCTTCTAGTAATTACTTTTGTTTTTGATTAATTTGATTTTAATAAATTTGTTCAATTTAAATTTCAATAATTTGGTTCAAATTTTCTTTTTATAATTTCATATTTTGTTTTTTTTTTTTTAGTTTTGTTTGAAATTCTCATTGAATACTTTTTAATTTAAATAAACATGTACTGTGTTATAATTTGAATTTTTTTAGTAGTTTCTAGAATGGAATTTTATGCGGTAAGTAAAGGGAAAGAAAGATACCAAGGAATCGTCGTTGGGACATCCAATAAAGGACGATGTGATGTCACGGAGGAGCCGCAAGGTTCCTAAGGGGAGGGTGAGTTCCTGGCAGACCAGCCGCCAGAGGGTTTCATTTGGTAGGTATGTGTAAGTGTACTGAAAGGGAGGAAACGTGTGTTTGTTTCGGGCTCTAATTCAAAAAAAAAGGAATTATTATTCATTTGTGCACAAAACAGCTTGCACCACAATGCTGGTTTTATATATATATATATATATATATATATATATATATATACGTGTTGTGGTTTACTAGACTGGCTGGCAAGAACCCACCCAAGACGGCGAGCTCTAGCCGGAGCAACCGCCAGAAAACCAGCGCAGCCGGCAGTCTGGTAACGTAGTTGTGTCTGTTGGCAAGTTTTGCGGCGAAGGTGCAGACACAAAACAGATGGCACATATAAACATTCAACATGGTCAACACTTAATACACACATCATCATCATAACACACATGATACACATTATATATTATATTATAAGCAAATGATATATTTTTATGCCAAATACGGTCCAACGCCTTAAACTTGGAGCCAATTAATAAAATAAAAACATTTTTTGACCCCGCCCACTTCAGTGGGCGTTATTATAGGCAAAAATAGCATAAAAATTTAACAAATTGTTTTACTTAAGCCTACATTCCTTAAAAATAACACTTTTAAGCTTTAATGACGAAGCTGAGACGAAACCTGGTACTACTCTGCCCTATCCCCTCCTTCCCCTTCGCCTCCTAAATGACCCTACCAAAAAAAAATTTTTTTTTAAATTTTGTATATAATCATCCCAAACATTTATCTTTAGAGTTTTATGACTGCCGATTTCTGCCCTACCCCCCCCCCCCCTCCTCTTCCTTTGCCCCCTAAATGACCCTACCAAAAAAATTTTTTTTTTAATTTTTTATATAATCATCCCAAGCATTTATCTTTAGAGTTTTATGACTGTCGATTTCTGCCCTACACCCCCCCCCCCCCCTCTTCCTTTGCCCCCTAAATGACCCTGCAAAAAAAAAATTTTTTTTTATATTTTATATAATCATCCCAAGCATTTATCTTTAGAGTTTTATGACTGCCTGTTGCTGCCCTAGCCCCTCCTCCCACTTTGCCCGCTAAATGACCCTATTAAAAATAAATAAAAAATTTTTTTAATCTTGTGTATAATCATCCCAAGCATTTATTTTTAGAGTTTTATGTCAACCTGTTTCTGCCCTACCCCCTCTCCCCCTTTGCCCTCTAAATGACCCTATCAAAAAAAAGAAATTTTAATTTTGTATATAATTATCCCAAGCATTTATTTTTAGAGTTTTATGACAAATGTTTCCCCCACAGCCCTTGCTAGAGCGACCCCGCCAAAATACAGTTTTTATACCCTCCAAAGAGAATTGTGATGAAGTCTAAGACGGTCTAGCAATGCCCATACGTTCGTCTGTGGAAAACATGATATTGTATATATTTGAACCCCGCCCCCTTTAGTGGGCGTTGACGTACGATATTATATAAAGGAACTCTGTCCCACCAAGTTAAACATTTCAAATTCACTTACTAAATATTTGGAGGGTATTTAAGATTCGACCTGGTCGAATATAACGTTTTTACTTGTTTTACTTTTTCTTCACTTTTGTATGTTGGCATTGTTAGCTCATTGTTTTGACAATCTGAACTTTATTACACAAACAAAAACACCTATGTTGTTGTATTGTTGTACTTGTAGCCCTTACGCTGCCACCTGGTTTTATTACGCCATGTCGAACACTTTTTATTCAAGTGTTTATGACTTCAGGGATGGAAAAGGGCTAGTTTGATTTTGTACCAATTAACTAAATACCATGACGGTACCATTTTTTTATACGTACTTCTATAAATAGAAATTCAAAAACTTCTCTACACAAGTATACAATAAAAAAATATTATATACATAAAAAATCTAGGAATGAGTTGATTAAATTTGATTCAAAAAGTCATACAATTTAAGATAATAAATTTTCTCGTAGTTTAAAATTGAGGCAACGAGACATTGATTGAAAACTTTTTCGGTATTTGGAAATCAATTATTATACCCTTTTTCAACGTCATTGTTTTTGAATGAAATATAAGGCAGCCTAACGATGAAAAATGTTTCTGTTGCGAAAAATTATAGTTACTTAAATGAGCCATAATTTAGCAGAAATATGAGACATAAGACGGTATTTTGAAAGATTCGGGTCTAAAGAACCGTTTTCTCTCGAAAGAACAATCATTTTCAAAAAGAAACGACAAAATAAATATATAGAACAAGCAGAGGAGTAAGAAACGATCCGAAAATTTCATGAAGTACTGACTGGAATACTGTATGTAATAAAAAGTTGACACAAAATCTTTGATTATGTAACCGTATAATTCGCAGAAATATTTTATATTTATTAACTGATTCACTGAGAAATTAACAAAAATTTTCAAGCATAAAACGTTTTTATGAACTAGGTGTAAGCTTTTGATGGAGATATTTAAATTGTACCAAATTAGTCGTGGTAGTACCACGGTACCAACAAAGTCTAATTGTGCCAAAAAATGTACAATTGGATCATGTTTTCCATCCGTGGTTGACGTTGAATAAAATCAAAGCAGAGGAGTTAGACCCCTTTCACACACATCGGGTTTGACTCGTCAAGTCTTGATCTTTTAGGAGAGAGCGGTGAAGAGCGTGAAAAGGGGTACAGACTTGACGGTACTAGTCAGTTTTTATATTTTCTTTTGTTTTATCATCCGTAATATATTAAATGAATGTTCAGCAATGAAGAAAAACTTTCCATGACGTTTCGTGTGTGAACGTAAATGCAGGTTCGAAAGAAATTTGAAGAAAAACTGATCAAGTATACCTGATGTGTGTGAAAGAGGGCTTAGTTTAATACACAAGTTATTTTAATACACAGCAAGCCAACACTTATCTATTCATGTATGTATATACATATGTACATAATTTTGCTTTTGTTGTACATGAATACTCGTTCATACGGGCTAATTTTTGCTTTTTGTATTTGATTCATGATAGAAATACTTGTTGCTTAGCAGAACTTTTTTATTCATCATCAAAACAATATTTATTTAAAACAAGTAAAAACGTTATATTCGACCGGGTCGAATCTTAAATACCCTCCAAATATTCAGTAAGTAAATTTGAAATGTTTAGCTTGGTGGGACAGAGTTCCTTTATATAATATCGTACGTCAACGCCCACTAAAGGGGGCGGGGTTCAAAAATATACAATATCATGTTTTCCACAGACGAACTTATGGGCATTGCTAGACCGTCTTAGACTTCATCACAATTCTCTTTGGAGGGTATAGAAACTGTATTTTGGCGGGGTCGCTCTGGCAAGGGCTGTGGGGGAAACATTTCACCTTTGTCATAAAACTCTAAAAATAAATGCTTGGGATAATTACATATATACAAAATTAAAATTTCTTTTTTTTGATAGGGTCATTTAGAGGGCAAAGGGGTAGAGGGGGTGGGGCAGAAACAGGTAGACATAAAACTCTAAAAATAAATGCTTGGGATGATTATACACAAAATTAAAAAAAAGTTTTATTTATTTTTAATAGGGTCATTTAGAGGGCAAAAAGGGAGGAGGGGGTTGGGCAGCAACAGGCAGTCATAAAACTCTAAAGATAAATGCTTGGGATGATTATATACAAAATTTAAAAAAAAAAAATTTTTTTTGGCAGGGTCATTTAGGGGGCAAAGGAAAAGGGGGGGGGGGGGGAATAGGGCAGAAATCGGCTGTCATAAAACTCTAAGGATAAATGCTTGGGATGATTATATACAAAATTTAAACAAAAAATTTTTTTTTGGTAGGGTCATTTAGGGAGCAAAGGAAGAGGGGTGGGGGGGGGGGGGAGGCCAGAAATCGGCAGTCATAAAACTCTAAAGACAAATGCTTGGGATGATTATTTACAAAATTAAAAAAAAAATTTTTTTTTTGGTAGGGTCATTTAGGGGCAAAGGAAGGGGGGGGGGGGGGGGGTACGGCAGAAATCGGCAGTCATAAAACTCTAAAGATAAATGCTTGGGATGATTAGATACAAAATTTAAAAAAAAAAAATTTTTTTGGTAGGGTCATTTAGGGGCAAAGGAAGGGGAGGGGGGTAGGGCAGAAATCGGCAGTCATAAAACTCTAAAGATATATGCTTGGGATGATTATATACAAAATTTAAAAAAAAAATTTTTTTTGGTAGGGTCATTTAGGGGGCGAAGGGGAAGGAGGGGGTAGGGCAGAGTAGTACCAGGTTTCGTCTCAGCTTCGTCATTCAAGCTTAAAATTTTTATTTTTAAGGAATGTAGGCTTAAGTAAAACGATTTGTTAAATTTTTATGCTATTTTTGCCTATAATAACGCCCACTAAAGCGGGCGGGGTCAAAAAATATTTTTATTTTATTTTATGGCTCCAAGCTTAAGGCGTTGGACCGTATTTGACATAAAAATATATCATGTGCTTAACAAAATAACCAAAAAACTTTAAAAATTATGTGGTTTTTTCTGGGTTGGTTTAGTTCTTCTTAGGGGAACTTTTTTCCCTCTTGCCCAATTTAGCCCATCTTCGAACTTAACCTGCTCTAAGCTTCAAAATATATTTATGCTAAATTTCAAGAGTCTAGCTCTTTTCGTTTGGACTGAATCGTGATTTCCACAGACGGACGGACGGACGGACGGACATGCTCAGTTCGTCTTAGATTTCATCATTGATCAAGAATATATTGTTACAAAGTTCAAAAGTAGATTTAAATATAACGACAATATGGCTATATGTACTTGGCAGCACTATCAAACTCATCTCTAGTTGTCAAAATGTTACAACCCTGGTCAACACCATGCAGATAATATTTGAATTAACGGAAATGGAATATTCCGGATACATCGTTGAGAATATACAAGATCATTCGAGGCTGTGCAAAAATAAGTGTAAATAACAATAACGAAAAACCTAGCAACATCAATGCTAAGAGATGATGATGTTATTCTTAATGATCTTGTACGCAAGTATTCGCTGCTAATAAAAACTAAACATGTACATCAATATACACAGCAACATACACACAAATATACACAGCAACATGCCCACATAGCACAAGAAGAAACAAAACTACACAACACACAGAACACTCATACATACAACCACACATAGTTACAATAAACAAAACACAAGACAGCATTGTCATATATACAAACACACGTATATAGCTACATGTTAAGTAAAGCACAACCAACAACAACAATGACCAGATGCTTCGCGAAGTTACCAGACGACGTCATTTTGCTATATAAAGTCGCTGCCAGTGAACAGCGGGAATCAGTGTGATTTTAAATCTAGACGTGTTTACATCGCTAAGTGTTTAGTAGTACAAATACTCGTGTTAATAAAATAGTAAATAAAGTGTTGCCGCATTATATTTCTAAAATTAATTGTCTGTGTTTTTAATTTGATGCAATTAAACGAATCCTTGAAGGATAAGTAAAAACCGTTTTTACGAAAAGGTCTAAAAACGTAACAATTGGTGTCAGAAGTGGGATTGCAAAAATAATTAAAGAGGACATTGCAATTTAAGGAAAAAAAGGACATAAAAAAATTAATAATTATGAAATTTGATGAACTGAAAGTTGAACAGCTAAAAAAGGAGCTTAGTAAGCGGGAATTACCAACAGCAGGTAACAAGGCTGAACTGCAGAAGAGGCTGATAGATGAGTTTAAGAATCGCGGCATCGACATCGGGACATACGAGTTTGAGGACAAAGACGATGTAGAGGTATGTCCTCCTGCTACGACCAGCAGCATGGACATAAATTCAATGTTCGCTGCTATGATGATCCAGATACAGGAAGCAACAAGGATCAGCACTGAAAAGCTTGTAGCCGAAATAACTGGAATAAAGCAGAACTCAGAAATCAGCAGTGACAAACTTGTAGCCGAAATAGTTGAAATTAAACAGAACTCTCAGCAGATGCAAGAGGCATCAAGGATCAGCAGTGAAAAGCTTGTAGCCGAAATAACTGAAATAAAACAGAACTCTCATCAGATGCATGAAGCATCAGAGATCAGCACTGAAAAGCTGGTAGCCGAAATACAGGGAGTGGAAACAAAACTGTTGGAGTCAAATAGAGCCACCAACGAGACTCTGGTAGAGGTTTCTGAGGCCATTAATAGGAGGGTGGATTCTATTGAGAATAAATTCTCAGAGCTGGCAGATAGAGTCCAACATCTAGAAAGCGGTGGCCTGGAACAGCATGCAAAAGAGGTCGAAGAAAAATTGCATGCTCTAGAGGACAAAATGCATAACCTTCAGTGTAGTGGTGGGCCAGTACGAGCAGTTGCGGAGGTTTCTGCGCGAATAAAAGCGCCATGCTTTGACGGCAGCGTACCATTGAGCATCTTTAGATTCCAGTTCGAGACGGTTGCTAGCAGAAATGGATGGGATGCTGAAGAAAAGGCCATAGAGTTAATTTTGTCCTTAAAGGGTACAGCCGCAGAGGTACTTGAGACCGTGCCAGTAAGCAGCAGAAACAACTATAATGAAATAATGGCAGCATTGCAGCGCAAGTATGGTGGTGAGCACAAGCGCGATTTATACAGAATGGAATTGCGATGTAGAGTTCAAAAGCCTAACGAGTCTCTACAAGATTTCGCAATGGAAATCGAACGGTTAGTGCAGCTCACATATCCAGGCGAGAGTCACCCGTTCCTGGACCACTTTAAAACTGAGGCGTTCGTTAATGGCATTCGCGACTCTGATGTCAAACTAGCTGTGTGCGCAACGCAGAAATCCACTTTCGCTGAGACAGTTTCATTTGCTCTGGCTCAGGAGACTGCAAGGATGGTTTGCAATCCACAGATATGTAAGGTGCAGAATATGGAGGTTTTGTCTGAGGAGGATAACAACCTAGTCGCTAGTGTTAAGGAGGCAATGCGACAACTGTTGGCGGAAAGTGCTACCAAAGAAAAGCCTAAGTGCTTTAACTGCGGAAAAATCGGTCATTTTCAGCGCAGCTGCAAAGCACGAAGAAAAAGAGGTAGATCTGTTTCGCCACCAAGAAACAGCAAACGAGTGAACTTAGAACCACAGCAGCAACATCATAAGAATCATCAAAATAAGTCTAACCATGGCGGTGGTGGTCAATCGTGCGATGCTGGTCGTAAGCGGCAGAACCATCCAAATCAACGTGGAGACAATCAGCAACGCAACAGCGGTAATTATTGTTCCAGTCGTATGATGGAAAATTATAGCATGAATCATTACAACCAACGCAATTATCAGGGCGGTAACCCTAATCGGCGCAATTGGAATACAAGTCGTGGCAACAATATGAGCAATTATGGAATGGGACCACGTTCTAATATGCGTAACATAATGGCCTATAGATCAGCTAATGGTCCCAGTGTGAGTCAGAAGCCTTTAGGTAATCCCATTAAGTTTGAGCAAGATTTCGATTGTGAACAAGCAAATACTAAGTTCGAAGAACTTCGGTCACGACTACCAAAACATAAGGTGAGCGATGAACCAAAATCAGAACAGATGAATGGCGAAACTGATAAAAAGGATGAGTTCGGCAATGAAACTGGAGCTGGTGAACATGAACCAAGAGAAAAAGAAATTACTGTAGGCTACGATAAGACCAAAACATTCTTTGATAATATTTCCGGTAGAACTACACGAGTTCGTACAAAGAATAAGAATTATGATTGGCGCCAGGAACGGATATTGAATGGTGAAACATTTGGTGTGTCATCTACAAGGCGCGGAGTTTATAGAGGACGCGGCAACTACAATAATCGTAATATAAGCAATTACAGTGGTGACAGTTACAACAATCGTGGTTATTATGGCAATAATTATCGTAATCGCAGCAACAATCGGAGTAAGATGCATAACAGAATCCAGATGGTCAGTGACAACATGAAGGCTAGACAATTGGTTCTACTTTATAAAACCCAACGGAAGAAAGGATTGTCCCCAAAATTACAGACTCACTGGGATGGCCCGTATAAAGTGATTAAGAGAGGGAATGACGTCGTGTACCGGAAACAGAAATGCTATAACCCAAGGTCGAAAATGAAGATGGTACATCTCGAACGATTGGCGCACTATGGAAGAGGTGATTGTATGCCTATTCGGGTCGAACAGGCTTAAGTGGGCGGCAGTGTTACAAAGTTCAAAAGTAGATTTAAATATAACGACAATATGGCTATATGTACTTGGCAGCACTATCAAACTCATCTCTAGTTGTCAAAATGTTACAACCCTGGTCAACACCATGCAGATAATATTTGAATTAACGGAAATGGAATATTCCGGATACATCGTTGAGAATATACAAGATCATTCGAGGCTGTGCAAAAATAAGTGTAAATAACAATAACGAAAAACCTAGCAACATCAATGCTAAGAGATGATGATGTTATTCTTAATGATCTTGTACGCAAGTATTCGCTGCTAATAAAAACTAAACATGTACATCAATATACACAGCAACATACACACAAATATACACAGCAACATGCCCACATAGCACAAGAAGAAACAAAACTACACAACACACAGAACACTCATACATACAACCACACATAGTTACAATAAACAAAACACAAGACAGCATTGTCATATATACAAACACACGTATATAGCTACATGTTAAGTAAAGCACAACCAACAACAACAATGACCAGATGCTTCGCGAAGTTACCAGACGACGTCATTTTGCTATATAAAGTCGCTGCCAGTGAACAGCGGGAATCAGTGTGATTTTAAATCTAGACGTGTTTACATCGCTAAGTGTTTAGTAGTACAAATACTCGTGTTAATAAAATAGTAAATAAAGTGTTGCCGCATTATATTTCTAAAATTAATTGTCTGTGTTTTTAATTTGATGCAATTAAACGAATCCTTGAAGGATAAGTAAAAACCGTTTTTACGAAAAGGTCTAAAAACGTAACAATATATACTTTATGAGGTCTGAGATGGATATTTCGATGCGTTACAAACGGAATGACAAAGTGAATATACCCTCCAAATTCTCTTTTGGAAGGTATAAAAAAACAATACTGTCCGTATTATAGAGTAAAAAAAGTGGTATTGTCCGGTTTATAGCGGTGTCCGGATTATAGACGTGTCCGGATTATCGGGATAACACTGTATATAGATTTGTCATTCCGTGTGTAATATCCTCAATATTAATATGGGACCCCATAAAGTACATACATATATTCTGGATGCTTATAAATAGCTATGACGAATGAGCTATGTCCGTCTGTCTGTACGGTTTTCTCAAGCCCCAGAATAGCTAGAGAGTTCATTCTTGGACTGATAGATTGAAAATGAACTTAAATAATGGTATTGAAATTCAGAAAAATCCAAAATACGGTTTCAGAGATGGGAAGCTTACACCTATATCTGAACACAAAATTAACTACCAAAAACTAATTACTTCTTGTATATTTATACCCTCCAAAAAAGAATTTTCAGGCTATATTCACTTTGTCATTCCGTTTGTAAGGCATCGAAATATGCATCTCAGACCCCATAAAGTATATATATTCTTGATCAGTGATGAAATCTAAGACGATCTGAGCATGTCCGTCCGTCTGTGGAAATCACGATTCAGTCCAAACGAAAGAAGCTAGACTCTTGAAATTTGGTATAAATATATTTTGAAGCTTAGAGCAAGTTAAGTTCGGAGATGGGCTAAATCGGGCAGGAGCGAAAAAAGTTCCCCTAAGAAGAACTAAACCAACACAGAAAAAACAACATAATTTTTAAAGTTTTTTGGTTATTTTGTTCAGCAAATGATATATTTTTATGTCAAATACGGTCCAACGCCTTAAACTTAGAGCCTAAAAATAAAATTATTTTTGGACCCCGCCCACTTTAGTGGGCGTTATTATATGCAAAAATAGCATAAAAATTTAACAAATTGTTTTACTTAAGCCTACATTCATTAAAAGTAACATTTTTAAGCTTTAATGACGAAACCTAGTACTACTCTGCCCTATCCCTTCCTCCCCCTTCACTCTGTAAATGACCCTAACAAAAAGAAAAAAAATTAATTTTGTATACAATTATCCCAAGCATTTATTTTTAGATTTTTATGACTTCCGATTTCTGCCCAACCCCCTCCTCCCCCTTCTATTGCCCTACCAAAATAAATAAAAAAATTTTAAATTTGTATACAATTATCCCAAACAGTTATATTTAGAGTTTTATGACTGCCTGTTTCTGCCCTACTCCCTTCCCCCCCCCCTTTGCCCCCTAACTGACCCTATCAAAAAAAGAATTAATTTTGTATATAATTATCCCAAGCATTTATATTAAGAGTTTTTTGATTGCCTGTTTCTGACCTACCCCTCCTCCCCCTTTGGCCCGTAAATGACCCTATCAAAAAAATATTAAAAATTTTATTTAATATATAATTATCCCAAGCATTTATTTTTAGAGTTTTATGACAAAGGTGAAATGAGTCCCCCACAGATCTTTCCAGAGCGGCCCCGCCAAAATACAGTTTTAATACCTTCAAAAGAGAATTGGACCCCATAAAGTGTATATACCCGTATTCTTGATCAGTGATGAAGTCTAAGACGGTCTGGCAATGCCTATATGTTCGCCTGTGGAAAACATATTTTTTTTGAGTAAGATATTGTTAATTTTTGAACCCCGCCCCCTATAGTGGGCGTTGATGTACGATATTATATAAAGGAACTCTGTCCCACCAAGTTAAACATTTTAAATTCACTTACTAAATATTTGGAGGGTATTTAAGATACGGTCGAATATAACGTTTTTACTTGTTGTTAATTAAATCTGTTTGATACTTTAGGAACAATTTGCATTGAAGATAAAAATATCAAAAGTTGGGCAATTCAATTATGTTTTGGTGCATAAAAGGGACCAAAAAGGTTATTAGCTTCGATTTTGTTAAGAATGACTATTTTATACTGCATTAAGAATTAAATTGCTATTAAAAAGTAAAGAAAAAATAAAGTCATTACTTGTGGTGATTTAAACCTTTTTAATGCTTCAGAAAGGGTTACATCGTGTAAAAAGTCAAAGTAATAGAAAATTCGGTTTCAGGGATGGAAAATCGAAATTATTCTGGTCCATAAAAGTAACCATATAATATCCAAATTTTGGGTTTTTAGTGACTTAGACCTCTTTTTATATTTCAGGAAGATCTACATTCATATAATAAAAATCCAAAAAAATAAAAATTCGGTTCAAGGGATGAAAAATCCAAATTATATTGGTACATAAAAGTAACCATATAAGTTCCTAATTTTCATTTTGTTTTGTAAGTTAGATGTATTTTATACTTCAGGAAGATTAAAATGGGAATTAAAAACCAAAGAATTTAAAAATTCGATTCCAAAGTTGGAAAATCGAAATTTGTTGGTACATAAAATTACTACAATAGTTTTGATTTTTATGGTGAATTAAATCTATTTTATAGTTCAAGAAGATTTTAATTGGTAAAATGGGTATTAAAAAGGCTAAAAAAATCTACTCCAGGGTTAGACAATCGATATATTTTGGTACATAAGTATTCATGTTCCCAATTTTGTTTTTTGAATAAACCTTACTTTACACGTCAGGAAAAACTAAATTGGTATTAAAATTCAATAAAATACTAAATTTGATTCTAGGGTATTTTATACTTCGTTAAATTGATCTAAACTAATATTATTCTTCAGGATGAATAAAATTGGCATTGAAAATTCGAAAAAAATCAAAAAGACGATTCCAGGGTTGGATAATTCGACCTTTTTTTGGTACATAAAAGTAACCAACTGAAAATAATTTTTTCTTTTTGTTTATAAATTCAACATAATATGTCTATTCAACATAATATGACTATGCCTTCGCCATTGAAACAGGCTGGCAACAACTAACACAACCACGCACTAATGCTGATCAGAAGAATTCAACACAATATTTCATGACTCAGCGCGGGCTCGGACTCAGGACCCTCCGCTTCATAGTCTCGTGTTCTACTACTTCAGCCAACAGCACCTGTCTGACTTATTTAAGTACAATATTAGTTAATTTTTCCATAAACTTAAGTTGTGTTTAAATACACTTTCAGTTTTTCAGTTTAAAATTAATTTTGGGATTTAATTGTGATAAAAGTATGGTAGCACAATTAAATGAAAAGAAAAGAAAAATACTGATAATGGTACAATAAATAGCAGTTCTTACAGAAATTTTGTTTCAATAAAGAACTGCTTAATCAATTTTCATGTTGTTGTTTGTAGACAAACCATGAAAAACACATGGTTGTATGAAAACTTAAGATTTAAATGCCCCCCATTGTACATATAAATTCAATCAAGTTTTTTATACTACGATGTGTTTTCCATAGTTTATTTACATTCAACAACTAGAAAATTGGTAAGGCAGTTTTCCATTGAAACAAAACGTCAGTAACAGAGTAGATAATTTATTTAAATTGTCAGTATTTTTCTTACCATTTATCATACTTTTGTCACAATTATGCCCAGGTTTTAAAGCTTAAATTAGACGTGACAAATCCATAACGCCATAACCATAACTGATAATGCAGTTCACACTTAAGTTATGGATAACATAGATACCAAATGGATTTTGGTTGTAGGTTATGGTGTTATGGAATGTCACGCCTAATTTAACCTTAACTTCAAAATTAAGTACCATTTTAACTTAAAGTCTATTTATATACAAAATTTTGTTATTCACTGCAAAATTATATAAGAATTAAATACCCCACATTGTACATTTAAATTCAATTTAAGTTTTTCATACAACCATGTATGTATTTTGCATAGTTTTTTTACATTCAACAATTTGAAAATTTGTAAAGCATCTCTTCATCGAAACAAACAGTTGGTAAGAAGGTAGATTTATTGTATCATGAGTATATTTATTACCACTTAATTGTACTACCATACTTTTATCACAATTATATACCAAAATAAATTTTAGACTGAAAAACTGAAAGTGTATTTAAACACAACTTAAGTTAACGGAAAAATTAACTGACCCCTAGTTTTTGACTTCTTATTTAAGTACAAAATTAGTTAATTTTTCCATAAACTTATGTTGTGTTTAAATACACTTTCAGTTTTTCAGTCTAAAATTAATTTTGGTATATAATTGTGATAAAAGTATGGTAGCACAAATAAATAGTAAGAAAAATACTGAAAATGATCCAATACAAGAACCTTTTTACCGAAGTTTTATTCCAATGAAGAGCTGCTGTACCAATTTACAGGTTGTTGAATGTAAAGAAACAATGAAAAACACATGGTTGTATGAAAAACTTAAATTGAATTTATATGTACAATGTGGGCCATTTAAATCTTATTTAAATTCGAAGTGAAAAACAAAATTTTGTATATAAATACACTTTAAGTTTAAATAGTACTTAATTTTGAAGTTAAAAACTGGGCATTAGTATGAAAAATTAATTTGAATTTAAATAGACGTGGTAGAAGATTTAAGTTGTATTCAAATACATATGATATAAAATATGAAATTAATTATGCACTGAATTATTACACGTTAGCGTGATAAGAGCGTTTATAGCTCGTGTCAGTCGATATGAAACCATTGCCACAATAATTGTTATTACGGTTCGCACTTCGACCGTTGCTACACATGTCATTATTACAGTATTGATTTCTGTCTCGACTACTACAGTATATGCTGTAGTTTGTATGTTGGTTTATATCTCTACTGTTATTGGGAATAGTCCCATTGCCGTTTTTGTATCTTGCAATCCACATTTGTGGTGGTCTGTAACGTAACTTCTTATGAATAACCATATATACTATGTACATCCAAATGTTAATTATACCCAAGAAAGATAAAATAAAGATTACGTCTTGCGCATGATTTACCGTTTGATGGCGTATTTGTGCCCTCGAAGAGATTGCCAAATGTTTATTATATGCAAAACTAACACTTTCTCGTACAAATTAATATTTTATGCTATATTTAGCAACTCTTTACTCAGAGAGATTTCCAACAAGCAAATTAAAGTTTAAAAAATACTTCGCCATTTGGAGTATATTTCATACCACGAATATCCGTCACCTTCGCATCGCCTTTTCCATGACCAGGTCGAATACTTTTAAGAAATCGAATATTTTTAAAAGTTCTAAAAAACGTATGATCCAAATACATGACATCATAGTGTTCAGATTTCTTACGGGCTAATTTGCATATTCCAATGGGACGTCAATGTTTCTGTTTTTTAAAGCACGTTCTATTGTTGAGTGAACACTGTCTGCTTCCATTTGGGTGTGACCGACTTCAAGTAATTTTTGCTCAATAATAATGCCATGTTTTACAGCACAATTAAGCAAGGCATTACTCATTACACAGTTACGGTTTTGATAGGTACAACCGTCTGTGTAAAACATTATTTTTGCTGGATTGTCATTGGCAGGGAGAATTATTCATTTTCAGCAAACATAATTTGTTTTGGAATTCTGTGTGGACTTAACATATTTGCGTTTTGTGTATTGGACTTAGCATATTTTCATACCACTGCGAAACGAAGGGGAAAAACGACTTAACAGTATTTCTTTTTCTACATGATGTATTTTTGATTGTTCTATCATTCTGTATCAAAATCTCAATTTTTATAAAAATGGACTTAGCATATTTGCATGTTTGGCTAACGATATGTATTTAAAACAAGTTCATTGGTACTGAAAAACAGAAAAACCAAAAATAAAGCTGCAGAGCTCAGAAATTTAAAAATTTTCTTAAAAATTAACATAACTAAACATCAACATTTTTTGTCTTTGGTAATTAAACCTATTTTATATGTTAGAAAGAAAGAAGAAATGCACCTGTGAGGGTATTTAAAATTAGGAATAGCCGAATATGCACTTTTACATATTTAACATTTCAATTTAAAATTATGTTAAAAATTTGTTATATGTTCAACACATTCAAACAAAATACAATCGAAAAAATTAAAATAGATTTAACATCATTGATAATCCCATACAGGATTTTGTAAGTTTTAAATATATTTAGATTCGAGATGCCCCTCCAATACTTTGTAATAAGACTTAATAATAAATTCAGAAAAGCCTTCCTTATTTTATGCAACAAAAATAAAAAAAACTCATATGTTAAACAGTTCCAAGTTAGTTCACAAAACTATTTGGGAAGTAATTTACTCTCTGAATGGACTAAAGCAATCAATTAAATTGAATATCAGAAATATTCTCAAATTTAAGTACTACTTTAACATTTACAGCTCAGAAAGCTGCATTATAATTCAGATTAGTTAATTGTAATTGAAAAATCGCCCATTGTAATTGTAATAACCGGGATATGTATATGTATGTATATATTTTTATACCCTTCACAAAAAAGTGAAAGGGAATATATATAGGTTTGTCATTCCGTGTGTAATTTTTTCGATATCAGTATGGGACCCCATAAAGTATATATATTCTGGATCCTTATGAATAGCGATGACGATTGAGTGATGTCCGTCTGAAATCGGTGAAATGGGTTTTCCCAAGCCCCCAGAAGAGACACTTCGTTCTTGGACCGTTGGATTGGAAATGAACCTTAACAGAGTGCTATTGAAATTCAGAAAGATCCGAAGTACAGTTCCAGAGCTGGGAAGCTTACACCTATTTCTCGACGCATAATTTTTACCAAAAATCAATTATTTTTTTAATGTTTGCCTCAATGGTCTATTAAAAACTAAAAAAATTAACAAATTTTTTTCGGCCCATTCCGTATTTTGTAGTACATGTAGTAACTAAAATTGTTAAAAATTTTAAGTTTTTCTTTAACATAACCTCTTTATACGTCATGAAGATTTGCATTGCCCAAGAAAAAAATTTTCAATTCAAATTTTGCTTCCAGGGGTGGGAAATTGAAAATTTATTTTTTACATAAAAGTAACCAAAAAAGCAACTGACGTTGTTTTTTTTTTGCTAGCTAAAACTATTTTATAATTTAAGAAGAACAAAATTGGTATCAAAAATTCAAAAATAAAAAATTAAATTTCGAATCCAGGGTTGGACAAGTGCAATATTTTATGGTACATGAAAGTGACCAAAATGGTTAAAAATTTACAATTCTTCTTAAATAAAACTACTTTATACCTCAAGAAGCATTGCAGTGATAAAAAAAAAACAAAAAAAAATTAAAATTTCGTTTCCAGGGTTGGGAAAATTAAAGTTTTTTTGGGTACATGCAATATTTTGTAGTACATGTAATAACCAAAATGGTTGCAAAATTTGAGTTTTTCTTAAACAAAACTACTTTATAACTCATGAACAGTTGCATTGTTAAAAAAAAAAAACAAAAAAAAAATTTCACTTCCTTGGTTGGAAAGTTGAAAGTTTTTTGGTACATGGTATAGTGTAGTACATGAAACTGACCAAAATAGTTGCAAATTTTAAGTTTTTCTTAATTAAAACGACTTTATACCGAATCAAGACTGGCATTGGTACAAAAATTAAAATTTCGCTTCCAGAGCTGGGAAATTGAAATTTTTTTTATACATAAAAGTAACAATAAAGGCAACTTAAGTCGGCTTTTTACTAATTAAAACTATTTTTAAGTTTAGTAAAAACAAAATTGGTATCAGAAATTAAAAAAAGAAAATCAAAATTTAGATTCCAGAGTTGGATAACTCCACTATTTTGTAGTACATGAAAGTAACCAAAATGGTTACAAATATTAAGTTTTTCTTAAATAAAACTATTTCATTAAGAGTTGCATTGGTAAAAGAAACCAAAAAAGAATTAAAATTTCGTTTCCAGCGTTGGGAAATTGAAATATTTTTTCTGCCTAAAAGTAACCAAAGAGGCAATTGACGTTGTTGTTTTTGCTAATTAAAACTGTTTTATAATTCAGGAAGAACAAAATTGGTATTAAAGTCTTAAAAAATCAAAACTCCAGGGTTGCACAAATGAAATATTTAATTACATGAAAGTGACCAAAAAGTTTAAAAATTTTAACTTTTTTGTCAAGTAAAACTATGTTACAACACACTAAGAATTGCATTGGTAAAAAAGAAACTGAAAATTCGGTTCTAGGGTTGGAAAATCGAAATATTTTTGGTACATAAAAGTACCCACATAAATTCCAAATTTTGTGTTTTTAATGAGTTAAACCTATTTTATAATTCAGAAAAAATTAAATTAGTATTAAAAAATTAAAAATTCGGTTCCAGGGTTGGATAATCGAATATTTTTAACACATAAAATTAGCCATATAAGTTCGTAGTTTTGGTTTTTTGTGGATGAAATCTTTTTTTATGCTTCGGGAAGAGTTAAATTGTTATTAAAAACCGAAAAAAATCTAAAAGTCGATTCTACGGTTGGACAATTAGAACTTTTTGGGCAACATGAAATGGATTTTTACTTTTTGTTTTTAAATTAAATATATTTAATATTTTTGAAAGACGTTCAGAGGTATTAGAAATAAGAAAAGCTAAACAGTTAGCTTCCTAGCCGAAAAATTTAAACGAAAAGAATGACATCTGTGGAGGATATTTAAGTTTCGGCACAGCAGAATATAGCACTTTTACTTGTTAGTAATATATTTTGTCAGATCGTCTTGTATGGTCAATATGTACATACCTGAACTCATTTGAGTACCTAAGCGAACCTACTGTGTCTATCTAGGTCACATCAATTACAATTAACTATTCATTTTACATTTTTTTGCAGCTCAGTATGTGTCTCTTTATAATCTTCCACATACATATATGTCCCTATGAACTTCTGTTTTAGTCTCAAAGCTGTTTTTCTTATACCCAAATGCCATCCAAACGGTGACCTCAGATATCAAACTACTCGCATTATGGTATTCACACCTGTGATACGCGTGGGCTCCCTGTACAATAAAGAGCCCACATGTTAGTTTGAAATGTGACGCAGTAAGTAAAAATTTGTTCATACTATCAACCCGTGAGCTGTTTCTTATTAATTGAAAGTGTTTTTGTGCTCATGAGCATGTGGCTGTGTTCGTTGGTATATGGTTGTGTTCGACCTAAGAATTTTAAAAGTTATTGCATTTGAATTAATTTTTGGATTTCAATTCTGTTTTTTAAATATCATGCCGCCTGCCATGAAAAAAGTGAAGAGAATGCATTTTTTTTATTAATAAAAAAAACTTATTTTACCGTATTTGTCTTGATTCTTCGAACATGTCAGCGTGTTTGTATGTCCTCATAGTTATTATAACTATGTTCGTAATCATAAAGCGGAATGGCCACACATCAAACTGATGCTTCAAACTTGTGTATGTGTTGGTCAAATACTTCCAAATTAGTGAACATGACTTGCGGTTTCCTATGTACCCTATTTAAGATCGCAATTTTTCACGTTTGAAACGATGTGCATTCTTATATAAAAAGTTAATAGCAATGTCGTTATTTCGAAAACTCTACCTCATCGTCTTACTCCACGTAATAGCTAATAATTCTAACCTTCACAAAAAAGTGATAAGGTAATAAGACTTGTTATTCCGTGTGTACGAGTAATTTCCTCAATATTAATATAAAATAATTTATTTTATTATTTATAAAAAACGACCTCGTGCTTAATAAATAATAAAATATATTAACAAAATAAAGGTCAGTAATAACAATTGATATAAAATATATACATATGTTGATAATAGGGAAAACGAATAAGCGATGTCCATCTGTCCGTACGGTTTCCCAAGCCCCAGAAGAGCTAGAAATATCATTCTTGGACTGATGTAATGGAAATGAATAAAATACTATTAAAATTCAGAAAACTATAAAATACAGTTCCAGAGCCCACAAAATTAACTAGTAATACCTAAAATTTTTTTTATTTCTGTTAATTAAACCTATTTTGTACTTTGGAAAGAATTAAGTACTAAAATAAAAATGAAAATTAGATTCCAGGGTTGGGAAATTGAAATGCTTTTTTGGTACATAAAAGTAACCACTTAGGTTACTAGGTTTAAGGTTTTTTTGTTTTGCTTGTTAAAACTATTTTATGAATTAGGAAGAATAAAATTGATATTGAACGAAGTCAGGGGTTTAACAATTTAAATATTCTTTGGTGCATTAAAGTGACAAAAAAGATTACTAATTTTGATTTTCATTTTAAGTCAGACTATTTTATACTTCACTAAGAATTGAATTGTTCAAATTAAAACGTTGAATCCAGTATTATTGTAATATATTTATTTTTTTTTTTTTAATCACAGAAATAATAAAAAAAAACGACTAGTGTTTTTATTTTTTCTTTTTAATGAATTAAACCTTTTTTGTACTTCAGGAAGAATTAGATTCGAGATAAACTCGAAAAAATTAAAAATTCGATTCCAGCATATGAAAACCGAAATTTTTTGGTACATAAAGCTCCTAAATTAAATAGGTATTAAAATAAAAACAATTAAAAATTGTATTCCAGTGTGGGACAATCGAATCTTTCTACGTAAAACTAACCACATATGTTTCTACTTTTGTTTATTTTTTTGTGAATTAAACTTATTTTACGAAATTAAATTGGAATTAAAGACCTAAAAAATCAAGAATTATATTCCAAGGTTGTACAATCGAAATGCTTCTGGTACATAAAAGTAAGCAAAATACCTACTAATTTTTGTTTTTGGATGCTCTTAAAAGTATTTTATGCTTCAGGGAGACAAAAATTTGTATATAAAATCTAAAAAATTTTTCTCCAGGGTTTGGCCATTAAACATTTTTTAACGCATAAAAGTAACCAAACAAAAAAAAAACACAAATTTTAAATTTTTCCGTGATTTAAACCTACTTTATACTTCAGGATAAATAAAATTGTTATGAAAAAAGATATAAAAATAAAAATAAAAAAAAGACGATTCCAAGGTTGGACAATTAGAAATTTTTTTTATACATAAAAGTTTTCGATTTCTGAAAAAATAAAATTTTGAGTTGAGTCACTTTTGAACTACATAGGTGTGATATGTTGTTGTCTAAAACGAGTGGATGAACGAGTTCGGACCAAGTCTACTAATGTGTTGGTTACCAAAATGTAGGCCTAAGTAAGCTGTACCAATACTTTCTATTATTTTACCACTTATTTTAAGATATTTCTTCTATCCACATATTCTATTTCACCTTTCTTATAAAAAGAAATGTCATTTTACTTGTGTAATGTATCTTAATAGCCAACAAATCAGTGTTTACATTAAAAAAACAACTTAATAAAGCAAAAACAACTTAATAAAGCAGCTCTTCATTGAAACAAAACGCCGGTAAGAAGTTTGGTTTATTGTCGGTAATTTTAATAATTCTACCACACTTTTGTCACAATTATATACTAACCCCCAGTTTCTTTTCTTTTTTTTTTCTTGTTTTTTTTTTAGTAGGACCAGCACTCAGGGGATGACCCCTATATATGTAATGCATTGCGCCGGAACTGAAAACGAGGGGATAGTATTGAGGTGACAGATTAGGAAAGATGAGAAGATAGACAGTTTTTTTGTAGCTATTTCAACCTTTTACTTCGCCGGCTAATTTTTGCTACAGGGCCGACGAAGATGGGTGCTGTTACTCTGCTTTTAGTACATGATAGTGTCAGTCGCTGCCAATTAGGTTCAGTGATTAGTGACTATGCCTTCGCCATTGAAACAGGCTGGCAACAACTAACACAACCACGCATTAATGCTGATCAGAAGAATTCAACACAATATTTCATGACTCAGCGCGGGCTCGGACTCAGGACCCTCCGCTTCATAGTCTCGTGTTCTACTACTTCAGCCAACAGCACCTGTATGACTTATTTAAGTACAATATTAGTTAATTTTTCCATAAACTTAAGTTGTGTTTAAATACACTTTCAGTTTTTCAGTTTAAAATTAATTTTGGGATTTAATTGTGATAAAAGTATGGTAGCACAATTAAATGAAAAGAAAAGAAAAATACTGATAATGGTACAATAAATAGCAGTTCTTACAGAAATTTTGTTTCAATAAAGAACTGCTTAATCAATTTTCATGTTGTTGTTTGTAGACAAACCATGAAAAACAGATGGTTGTATGAAAACTTAAGATTTAAATGCCCCCCATTGTACATATAAATTCAATCAAGTTTTTTATACTACGATGTGTTTTCCATAGTTTATTTACATTCAACAACTAGAAAATTGGTAAGGCAGTTTTCCATTGAAACAAAACGTCAGTAACAGAGTAGATAATTTATTTAAATTGTCAGTATTTTTCTTACCATTTATCATACTTTTGTCACAATTATGCCCAGGTTTTAAAGCTTAAATTAGACGTGACAAATCCATAACGCCATAACCATAACTGATAATGCAGTTCACACTTAAGTTATGGATAACATAGATACCAAATGGATTTTGGTTGTAGGTTATGGTGTTATGGAATGTCACGCCTAATTTAACCTTAACTTCAAAATTAAGTACCATTTTAACTTAAAGTCTATTTATATACAAAATTTTGTTATTCACTGCAAAATTATATAAGAATTAAATACCCCACATTGTACATTTAAATTCAATTTAAGTTTTTCATACAACCATGTATGTATTTTGCATAGTTTTTTTACATTCAACAATTTGAAAATTTGTAAAGCATCTCTTCAAGGAACAAACAGTCGGTAAGAAGGTAGATTTATTGTATCATGAGTATATTTATTACCACTTAATTGTACTACCATACTTTTATCACAATTATATACCAAAATAAATTTTAGACTGAAAAACTGAAAGTGTATTTAAACACAACTTAAGTTAACGGAAAAATTAACTGATCCCTAGTTTTTGACTTCTTATTTAAGTACAAAATTAGTTAATTTTTCCATAAACTTATGTTGTGTTTAAATACACTTTCAGTTTTTCAGTCTAAAATTAATTTTGGTATATAATTGTGATAAAAGTATGGTAGCACAAATAAATAGTAAGAAAAATACTGAAAATGATCCAATACAAGAACCTTTTTACCGAAGTTTTATTCCAATGAAGAGCTGCTGTACCAATTTACAGGTTGTTGAATGTAAAGAAACAATGAAAAACACATGGTTGTATGAAAAACTTAAATTGAATTTAAATGTACAATGTGGGCCATTTAAATCTTATTTAAATTCGAAGTGAAAAACAAAATTTTGTATATAAATACACTTTAAGTTTAAATAGTACTTAATTTTGAAGTTAAAAACTGGGCATTAGTATGAAAAATTAATTTGAATTTAAATAGACGTGGTAGAAGATTTAAGTTGTATTCAAATACATATGATATAAAATATGAAATTAATTATGCACTGAATTATTACACGTTAGCGTGATAAGAGCGTTTATAGCTCGTGTCAGTCGATATGAAACCATTGCCACAATAATTGTTATTACGGTTCGCACTTCGACCGTTGCTACACATGTCATTATTACAGTATTGATTTCTGTCTCGACTACTACAGTATATGCTGTAGTTTCTATGTTGGTTTATATCTCTACTGTTATTGGGAATAGTCCCATTGCCGTTTTTGTATCTTGCAATCCACATTTGTGGTGGTCTGTAACGTAACTTCTTATGAATAACCATATATACTATGTACATCCAAATGTTAATTATACCCAAGAAAGATAAAATAAAGATTACGTCTTGCGCATGATTTACCGTTTGATGGCGTATTTGTGCCCTCGAAGAGATTGCCAAATGTTTATTATATGCAAAACTAACACTTTCTCGTACAAATTAATATTTTATGCTATATTTAGCAACTCTTTACTCAGAGAGATTTCCAACAAGCAAATTAAAGTTTAAAAAATACTTCGCCATTTGGAGTATATTTCATACCACGAATATCCGTCACCTTCGCATCGCCTTTTCCATGACCAGGTCGAATACTTTTAAGAAATCGAATATTTTTAAAAGTTCTAAAAAACGTATGATCCAAATACATGACATCATAGTGTTCAGATTTCTTACGGGCTAATATGCATATTCCAATGGGACGTCAATGTTTCTGTTTTTTAAAGCACGTTCTATTGTTGAGTGAACACTGTCTGCTTCCATTTGGGTGTGACCGACTTCAAGTAATTTTTGCTCAATAATAATGCCATGTTTTACAGCACAATTAAGCAAGGCATTACTCATTACACAGTTACGGTTTTGATAGGTACAACCGTCTGTGTAAAACATTATTTTTGCTGGATTGTCATTGGCAGGGAGAATTATTCATTTTCAGCAAACATAATTTGTTTTGGAATTCTGTGTGGACTTAACATATTTGCGTTTTGTGTATTGGACTTAGCATATTTTCATACCACTGCGAAACGAAGGGGAAAAACGACTTAACAGTATTTCTTTTTCTACATGATGTATTTTTGATTGTTCTATCATTCTGTATCAAAATCTCAATTTTTATAAAAATGGACTTAGCATATTTGCATGTTTGGCTAACGATATGTATTTAAAACAAGTTCATTGGTACTGAAAAACAGAAAAACCAAAAATAAAGCTGCAGAGCTCAGAAATTTAAAAATTTTCTTAAAAATTAACATAACTAAACATCAACATTTTTTGTCTTTGGTAATTAAACCTATTTTATATGTTAGAAAGAAAGAAGAAATGCACCTGTGAGGGTATTTAAAATTAGGAATAGCCGAATATGCACTTTTACATATTTAACATTTCAATTTAAAATTATGTTAAAAATTTGTTATATGTTCAACACATTCAAACAAAATACAATCGAAAAAATTAAAATAGATTTAACATCATTGATAATCCCATACAGGATTTTGTAAGTTTTAAATATATTTAGATTCGAGATGCCCCTCCAATACTTTGTAATAAGACTTAATAATAAATTCAGAAAAGCCTTCCTTATTTTATGCAACAAAAATAAAAAAAACTCATATGTTAAACAGTTCCAAGTTAGTTCACAAAACTATTTGGGAAGTAATTTACTCTCTGAATGGACTAAAGCAATCAATTAAATTGAATATCAGAAATATTCTCAAATTTAAGTACTACTTTAACATTTACAGCTCAGAAAGCTGCATTATAATTCAGATTAGTTAATTGTAATTGAAAAATCGCCCATTGTAATTGTAATAACCGGGATATGTATATGTATGTATATATTTTTATACCCTTCACAAAAAAGTGAAAGGGAATATATATAGGTTTGTCATTCCGTGTGTAATTTTTTCGATATCAGTATGGGACCCCATAAAGTATATATATTCTGGATCCTTATGAATAGCGATGACGATTGAGTGATGTCCGTCTGAAATCGGTGAAATGGGTTTTCCCAAGCCCCCAGAAGAGACACTTCGTTCTTGGACCGTTGGATTGGAAATGAACCTTAACAGAGTGCTATTGAAATTCAGAAAGATCCGAAGTACAGTTCCAGAGCTGGGAAGCTTACACCTATTTCTCGACGCATAATTTTTACCAAAAATCAATTATTTTTTTAATGTTTGCCTCAATGGTCTATTAAAAACTAAAAAAATTAACAAATTTTTTTCGGCCCATTCCGTATTTTGTAGTACATGTAGTAACTAAAATTGTTAAAAATTTTAAGTTTTTCTTTAACATAACCTCTTTATACGTCATGAAGATTTGCATTGCCCAAGAAAAAAATTTTCAATTCAAATTTTGCTTCCAGGGGTGGGAAATTGAAAATTTATTTTTTACATAAAAGTAACCAAAAAAGCAACTGACGTTGTTTTTTTTTGCTAGCTAAAACTATTTTATAATTTAAGAAGAACAAAATTGGTATCAAAAATTCAAAAATAAAAAATTAAATTTCGAATCCAGGGTTGGACAAGTGCAATATTTTATGGTACATGAAAGTGACCAAAATGGTTAAAAATTTACAATTCTTCTTAAATAAAACTACTTTATACCTCAAGAAGCATTGCAGTGATAAAAAAAAAACAAAAAAAAATTAAAATTTCGTTTCCAGGGTTGGGAAAATTAAAGTTTTTTTGGGTACATGCAATATTTTGTAGTACATGTAATAACCAAAATGGTTGCAAAATTTGAGTTTTTCTTAAACAAAACTACTTTATAACTCATGAACAGTTGCATTGTTAAAAAAAAAAAACAAAAAAAAAATTTCACTTCCTTGGTTGGAAAGTTGAAAGTTTTTTGGTACATGGTATAGTGTAGTACATGAAACTGACCAAAATAGTTGCAAATTTTAAGTTTTTCTTAATTAAAACGACTTTATACCGAATCAAGACTGGCATTGGTACAAAAATTAAAATTTCGCTTCCAGAGCTGGGAAATTGAAATTTTTTTTATACATAAAAGTAACAATAAAGGCAACTTAAGTCGGCTTTTTACTAATTAAAACTATTTTTAAGTTTAGTAAAAACAAAATTGGTATCAGAAATTAAAAAAAGAAAATCAAAATTTAGATTCCAGAGTTGGATAACTCCACTATTTTGTAGTACATGAAAGTAACCAAAATGGTTACAAATATTAAGTTTTTCTTAAATAAAACTATTTCATTAAGAGTTGCATTGGTAAAAGAAACCAAAAAAGAATTAAAATTTCGTTTCCAGCGTTGGGAAATTGAAATATTTTTTCTGCCTAAAAGTAACCAAAGAGGCAATTGACGTTGTTGTTTTTGCTAATTAAAACTGTTTTATAATTCAGGAAGAACAAAATTGGTATTAAAGTCTTAAAAAATCAAAACTCCAGGGTTGCACAAATGAAATATTTAATTACATGAAAGTGACCAAAAAGTTTAAAAATTTTAACTTTTTTGTCAAGTAAAACTATGTTACAACACACTAAGAATTGCATTGGTAAAAAAGAAACTGAAAATTCGGTTCTAGGGTTGGAAAATCGAAATATTTTTGGTACATAAAAGTACCCACATAAATTCCAAATTTTGTGTTTTTAATGAGTTAAACCTATTTTATAATTCAGAAAAAATTAAATTAGTATTAAAAAATTAAAAATTCGGTTCCAGGGTTGGATAATCGAATATTTTTAACACATAAAATTAGCCATATAAGTTCGTAGTTTTGGTTTTTTGTGGATGAAATCTTTTTTTATGCTTCGGGAAGAGTTAAATTGTTATTAAAAACCGAAAAAAATCTAAAAGTCGATTCTACGGTTGGACAATTAGAACTTTTTGGGCAACATGAAATGGATTTTTACTTTTTGTTTTTAAATTAAATATATTTAATATTTTTGAAAGACGTTCAGAGGTATTAGAAATAAGAAAAGCTAAACAGTTAGCTTCCTAGCCGAAAAATTTAAACGAAAAGAATGACATCTGTGGAGGATATTTAAGTTTCGGCACAGCAGAATATAGCACTTTTACTTGTTAGTAATATATTTTGTCAGATCGTCTTGTATGGTCAATATGTACATACCTGAACTCATTTGAGTACCTAAGCGAACCTACTGTGTCTATCTAGGTCACATCAATTACAATTAACTATTCATTTTACATTTTTTTGCAGCTCAGTATGTGTCTCTTTATAATCTTCCACATACATATATGTCCCTATGAACTTCTGTTTTAGTCTCAAAGCTGTTTTTCTTATACCCAAATGCCATCCAAACGGTGACCTCAGATATCAAACTACTCGCATTATGGTATTCACACCTGTGATACGCGTGGGCTCCCTGTACAATAAAGAGCCCACATGTTAGTTTGAAATGTGACGCAGTAAGTAAAAATTTGTTCATACTATCAACCCGTGAGCTGTTTCTTATTAATTGAAAGTGTTTTTGTGCTCATGAGCATGTGGCTGTGTTCGTTGGTATATGGTTGTGTTCGACCTAAGAATTTTAAAAGTTATTGCATTTGAATTAATTTTTGGATTTCAATTCTGTTTTTTAAATATCATGCCGCCTGCCATGAAAAAAGTGAAGAGAATGCATTTTTTTTATTAATAAAAAAAACTTATTTTACCGTATTTGTCTTGATTCTTCGAACATGTCAGCGTGTTTGTATGTCCTCATAGTTATTATAACTATGTTCGTAATCATAAAGCGGAATGGCCACACATCAAACTGATGCTTCAAACTTGTGTATGTGTTGGTCAAATACTTCCAAATTAGTGAACATGACTTGCGGTTTCCTATGTACCCTATTTAAGATCGCAATTTTTCACGTTTGAAACGATGTGCATTCTTATATAAAAAGTTAATAGCAATGTCGTTATTTCGAAAACTCTACCTCATCGTCTTACTCCACGTAATAGCTAATAATTCTAACCTTCACAAAAAAGTGATAAGGTAATAAGACTTGTTATTCCGTGTGTACGAGTAATTTCCTCAATATTAATATAAAATAATTTATTTTATTATTTATAAAAAACGACCTCGTGCTTAATAAATAATAAAATATATTAACAAAATAAAGGTCAGTAATAACAATTGATATAAAATATATACATATGTTGATAATAGGGAAAACGAATAAGCGATGTCCATCTGTCCGTACGGTTTCCCAAGCCCCAGAAGAGCTAGAAATATCATTCTTGGACTGATGTAATGGAAATGAATAAAATACTATTAAAATTCAGAAAACTATAAAATACAGTTCCAGAGCCCACAAAATTAACTAGTAACACCTAAAATTTTTTTTATTTCTGTTAATTAAACCTATTTTGTACTTTGGAAAGAATTAAGTACTAAAATAAAAATGAAAATTAGATTCCAGGGTTGGGAAATTGAAATGCTTTTTTGGTACATAAAAGTAACCACTTAGGTTACTAGGTTTAAGGTTTTTTTGTTTTGCTTGTTAAAACTATTTTATGAATTAGGAAGAATAAAATTGATATTGAACGAAGTCAGGGGTTTAACAATTTAAATATTCTTTGGTGCATTAAAGTGACAAAAAAGATTACTAATTTTGATTTTCATTTTAAGTCAGACTATTTTATACTTCACTAAGAATTGAATTGTTCAAATTAAAACGTTGAATCCAGGATTATTGTAATATATTTATTTATTTTTTTTTTAATCACAGAAATAATAAAAAAAACGACTAGTGTTTTTATTTTTTCTTTTTAATGAATTAAACCTTTTTTGTACTTCAGGAAGAATTAGATTCGAGATAAACTCGAAAAAATTAAAAATTCGATTCCAGCATATGAAAACCGAAATTTTTTGGTACATAAAGCTCCTAAATTAAATAGGTATTAAAATAAAAACAATTAAAAATTGTATTCCAGTGTGGGACAATCGAATCTTTCTACGTAAAACTAACCACATATGTTTCTACTTTTGTTTATTTTTTTGTGAATTAAACTTATTTTACGAAATTAAATTGGAATTAAAGACCTAAAAAATCAAGAATTATATTCCAAGGTTGTACAATCGAAATGCTTCTGGTACATAAAATTAAGCAAAATACCTACTAATTTTTGTTTTTGGATGCTCTTAAAAGTATTTTATGCTTCAGGGAGACAAAAATTTGTATATAAAATCTAAAAAATTTTTCTCCAGGGTTTGGCCATTAAACATTTTTTAACGCATAAAAGTAACCAAACAAAAAAAAACACAAATTTTAAATTTTTCCGTGATTTAAACCTACTTTATACTTCAGGATAAATAAAATTGTTATGAAAAAAGATATAAAAATAAAAATAAAAAAAAGACGATTCCAAGGTTGGACAATTAGAAATTTTTTTTATACATAAAAGTTTTCGATTTCTGAAAAAATAAAATTTTGAGTTGAGTCACTTTTGAACTACATAGGTGTGATATGTTGTTGTCTAAAACGAGTGGATGAACGAGTTCGGACCAAGTCTACTAATGTGTTGGTTACCAAAATGTAGGCCTAAGTAAGCTGTACCAATACTTTCTATTATTTTACCACTTATTTTAAGATATTTCTTCTATCCACATATTCTATTTCACCTTTCTTATAAAAAGAAATGTCATTTTACTTGTGTAATGTATCTTAATAGCCAACAAATCAGTGTTTACATTAAAAAAACAACTTAATAAAGCAAAAACAACTTAATAAAGCAGCTCTTCATTGAAACAAAACGCCGGTAAGAAGTTTGGTTTATTGTCGGTAATTTTAATAATTCTACCACACTTTTGTCACAATTATATACTAACCCCCAGTTTCTTTTCTTTTTTTTTTCTTGTTTTTTTTTTAGTAGGACCAGCACTCAGGGGATGACCCCTATATATGTAATGCATTGCGCCGGAACTGAAAACGAGGGGATAGTATTGAGGTGACAGATTAGGAAAGATGAGAAGATAGACAGTTTTTTTGTAGCTATTTCAACCTTTTACTTCGCCGGCTAATTTTTGCTACAGGGCCGACGAAGATGGGTGCTGTTACTCTGCTTTTAGTACATGATAGTGTCAGTCGCTGCCAATTAGGTTCAGTGATTAGTGACTATGCCTTCGCCATTGAAACAGGCTGGCAACAACTAACACAACCACGCACTAATGCTGATCAGAAGAATTCAACACAATATTTCATGACTCAGCGCGGGCTCGGACTCAGGACCCTCCGCTTCATAGTCTCGTGTTCTACTACTTCAGCCAACAGCACCTGTATGACTTATTTAAGTACAATATTAGTTAATTTTTCCATAAACTTAAGTTGTGTTTAAATACACTTTCAGTTTTTCAGTTTAAAATTAATTTTGGGATTTAATTGTGATAAAAGTATGGTAGCACAATTAAATGAAAAGAAAAGAAAAATACTGATAATGGTACAATAAATAGCAGTTCTTACAGAAATTTTGTTTCAATAAAGAACTGCTTAATCAATTTTCATGTTGTTGTTTGTAGACAAACCATGAAAAACAGATGGTTGTATGAAAACTTAAGATTTAAATGCCCCCCATTGTACATATAAATTCAATCAAGTTTTTTATACTACGATGTGTTTTCCATAGTTTATTTACATTCAACAACTAGAAAATTGGTAAGGCAGTTTTCCATTGAAACAAAACGTCAGTAACAGAGTAGATAATTTATTTAAATTGTCAGTATTTTTCTTACCATTTATCATACTTTTGTCACAATTATGCCCAGGTTTTAAAGCTTAAATTAGACGTGACAAATCCATAACGCCATAACCATAACTGATAATGCAGTTCACACTTAAGTTATGGATAACATAGATACCAAATGGATTTTGGTTGTAGGTTATGGTGTTATGGAATGTCACGCCTAATTTAACCTTAACTTCAAAATTAAGTACCATTTTAACTTAAAGTCTATTTATATACAAAATTTTGTTATTCACTGCAAAATTATATAAGAATTAAATACCCCACATTGTACATTTAAATTCAATTTAAGTTTTTCATACAACCATGTATGTATTTTGCATAGTTTTTTTACATTCAACAATTTGAAAATTTGTAAAGCATCTCTTCATCGAAACAAACAGTCGGTAAGAAGGTAGATTTATTGTATCATGAGTATATTTATTACCACTTAATTGTACTACCATACTTTTATCACAATTATATACCAAAATAAATTTTAGACTGAAAAACTGAAAGTGTATTTAAACACAACTTAAGTTAACGGAAAAATTAACTGACCCCTAGTTTTTGACTTCTTATTTAAGTACAAAATTAGTTAATTTTTCCATAAACTTACATATGTTGTGTTTAAATACACTTTCAGTTTTTCAGTCTAAAATTAATTTTGGTATATAATTATGATAAAAGTATGGTAGCACAAATAAATAGTAAGAAAAATACTGAAAATGATCCAATACAAGAACCTTTTTACCGAAGTTTTATTCCAATGAAGAGCTGCTGTACCAATTTACAGGTTGTTGAATGTAAAGAAACAATGAAAAACACATGGTTGTATGAAAAACTTAAATTGAATTTATATGTACAATGTGGGCCATTTAAATCTTATTTAAATTCGAAGTGAAAAACAAAATTTTGTATATAAATACACTTTAAGTTTAAATAGTACTTAATTTTGAAGTTAAAAACTGGGCATTAGTATGAAAAATTAATTTGAATTTAAATAGACGTGGTAGAAGATTTAAGTTGTATTCAAATACATATGATATAAAATATGAAATTAATTATGCACTGAATTATTACACGTTAGCGTGATAAGAGCGTTTATAGCTCGTGTCAGTCGATATGAAACCATTGCCACAATAATTGTTATTACGGTTCACACTTCGACCGTTGCTACACATGTCATTATTACAGTATTGATTTCTGTCTCGACTACTACAGTATATGCTGTAGTTTCTATGTTGGTTTATATCTCTACTGTTATTGGGAATAGTCCCATTGCCGTTTTTGTATCTTGCAATCCACATTTGTGGTGGTCTGTAACGTAACTTCTTATGAATAACCATATATACTATGTACATCCAAATGTTAATTACAACCAAGAAAGATAAAATAAAGATTACGTCTTGCGCATGATTTACCGTTTGATGGCGTATTTGTGCCCTCGAAGAGATTGCCAAATGTTTATTATATGCAAAACTAACACTTTCTCGTACAAATTAATATTTTATGCTATATTTAGCAACTCTTTACTCAGAGAGATTTCCAACAAGCAAATTAAATCGGATTTATGAAAGTGCAAGTTTTGTGTTATATTTTAAAATAAATTGTGTTATATATTAATATAAATATATTAAAATAATTATAAAATAACTTAAAAAACTTATTAAAACTTGATATTTAAAGCTCATAAACTGTAAACATAAAACCTAAATTAAAGAGAAAAGAGAACAAAAAATGCAAGCATGTGCAGTGGGCAATTGGAAAAAAGTAACAGCAAAAAAACAACTGAGAAATAATTGTGTTTAAATGTAATATTATCAAAATTTTTTTTTGTTTTCAAAAAGCTGTGTCCTTTTATAGTTTTCCTTGAGATGAAGATCAAAGGAAGTTATGGCTGATATTTTGCAAGCAAAAAAATTAGTTTTGCATGGGGAAAAAAGGAAAATAATTAGCACTTGGGTTCAATATTTATATAAAATAACTATAAATTAACAATTTCAAATAAAAGAAAGTGGAAAGTAAAATAATTTTTTAAAATTGTTTATTATCAAACAAATTTAATTTGAAAAATCGCAATTTGCCCCACTGTCCTGTTTTTACAATAACATAATAGTTCTCCAGCTGAATTTTATTAGCCAATCAGAACACATGTTGAGTGACGTCAGAGTTCCATCATGCGCAGAAAAGTATTTTTATTTCAGCTTGTTGGCGTAATCTTTGTTTTATCATTCTTGATTATACCCCTAACAAAAATGTGAAAGGGAATACACCCAAACTTTTTTTTACACGGTAAATACCTTCCAAAGAATACCGTGTAAAAAAACCGTGGAAAAAGAGACAAATATTATGCATGTATGTAAGCGTGTATACAAAATGAAAAAATATACATAGAATTGATTCAGCAAATGCCTATAAAATTGTATAATTTTATAAAAACGCACAGATTTCGTTCAATAGTATACACAGAGTGTTTATTTTATTTCATTTTATGATTCTAAAATAATAAATTCGTATAAAAAAATAGCGTACAAAAAACGGTAGGTTTGTTAAAAAACCCGTGTTATTTCAAATTCGCGTAAATGAAACGTGTAAAAACAGGTTTTGGTGTATATAGGTTTGCCATTCCATGTGTAGCTTCCTCAATATTAAAATGGGGCACCATAAAGTATATAAATTCTGGATCCTTATAAATATGGAAGACTAATAAGCGATGTCCGTTTGCCTGTAGGTGAAATCGGGTTTTCCAAGCCCCAGAAGAGCTAGAGACTTCATTCTTGGACCAATGGATTGGATATGAATCTAAATAGTATTGAAATTCAGAAAAGGTCAAAAAAAATTCCAGAGCTTCGAAGCTTAGGCCTATTTGTGACCAAAATATTAACAAATATAATTTATTTGAATAAGCATAGTAGGCCTTGAAACTCATACAAAACTAACCCAACAAATATAATTTATTTGTTGGGTTAGTTTTGTATGAGTTTCAAGGCCTACTATGCTTATTCTGTTGTGATTTTTGAAAATTAATTTGTAATTTACAAATTGTGAATTCTCTGATGGTTTTGAGAAGTATGTGCATAAGATAAGAGGTTTTTAACTTTTCAAAACTGTGGTTAAAGTCTACTGATGATTTGCTAAAGCACCAATGACATTACTTGACCACTAACAAATAAATTTCATTTAAAAAAGATTTTTTATGTAAATAAAATATTCTTTTCATTTAACAGCTGATGGGGTGACCATATCAAAAAGTAGGTAACACGAAGAAATACTATATTAAATAAAGTGTTAAATATTAATAAAAGCACATCCGAAAGATAGATTTTTGTACGTTGAGGAATGAATGTTTAGTATGGTCTGAAAATTTCCGCACTACATACAAATATATTTTCTTACGTTTTCATCAGTGCAGTTTATCTCACAAAAGTGAATGTCCAATCTTTCTCGCCATACATTCCAAGATTCCACATTTGAATTGAACTCCTGTATATTGGAAGTTTGAAGTACTGTCACTGGAGGAACACCTTGTTCTATCTCCATTTTTGTAGCCATACTTTTTATTTGTATATACAAATAGTTCTTTTTATTTCTTTTTTACTTTAATTTAATTTTTTTATTTGCCTTTAATTTTTATACCCTTCACAAAAAAGTGAAAGGGTATATATAGGTTTGTAATTCCGTGTGTAATTTCTTCGATATTCACATGAGACCCCATTGAGCGATGTCCGTCTGTCCGTCCGTCTGTACGTGGGGGGTTTCCAGTTACATGTAGTAACTAAAGTTATTAAAAATTTTAAGTTTTTCTTTAACAAAACCTCTTTATACGTCATGAAGATTTGCATTCGCAAAAAGAAAAGAAAATTTTGTATTCAAATTTCGCTTCCAGAGGTGGGAAATTGAATTTTTTTATACGTGAAAGTAATCAAACAGGCAACTGATGTTTGTTTCTTTTTTGCTAACTAAAACTGTCTTATAACTTAGGAAGAACAAAATTGGTATAAAAAATTCAAATATAAAAAATAAAATTTCGAATCCAGGGATGGATAAGTGCAATATTTAATAGCACATGAAAGTAACCAAAATGGTTAAAAATTTTAAATTTTTCTTAAAAAAATTGCTTTATACCTCATGAAGCGTTGTCCTGATAAAAAAAAAAACAAAAAATTAATTTTTTGTATAATTAATTTTTTGTATAATAAATTTTTTGTATATTATTCGACCTTATTTTGTCTAAAATTCTTATATTTTGAAAATAAAACTCCGTTTTTTATATCTTATTTTCTTATGCATATATATATTTTCTTTCAATATTTCAAACACCTTCGGTGTTCTTCTTCAGGAAAAACTGGAAAACAAATTGATTATCACAACATTTAGTATCACAAAAATAATATAACTTAAGTAAGAATTAATAATTTTAAAAAACAAAAAATTAAAATTTCGCTTCCAGGGTTGGAAAAATTAACGTTTTTTTTTGGTACATGCAATACTTTGTAGTACATGTAATAACCAAACTGGTTACAAAATTTTAGTTTTTCTGAAGCAAAACTACTTCATGCCTTATGAAGATTTGCATTGATAAAAAAATTTAAAAAAATTAGAATTTCGCTTCCAGGGTTGGGAAAGTGAAACTTTTTTTATACATATAGTATGTAAGTAACCAAAAAGGCAATTGATGTTGTTTTTTTTTTGCTAACTAAAACTATTTGATATTTTAGGAAGAACAAAATTGGTATCAAAAATTTCCAAAATAATCTAAATTTCGAATCCAGGGTTGGACAAGTGCAATATATTATAGTTCATGAAGGTGACCAAAATGGTTCAAAATTGTAAATTTTTCTTAAATAATACTACTTTATACCTCATAAATAGTTGCATTGGTAAAAAAACAAGAAAAAATAAAATATCACTTCTAGGGTTGGGAAGTTTAAAATTTTTTTGGTACATGCAATATATTGTAGTACATGAAAGTGACCAAAATGTTTGCAAATTTTAAGTTTTTCTTAAATAAAACGATTTTATACCTAATGAAGACTAGGATTGGTAAAAAAAATTAAAATTTTGCTTCCAGAGCTGGGAAATTTAAATTTTGTTTATACATAAAAGTAACCAAAAATGGTTTATTACTAATTAAAACTATTTTTTAGTTCAGGAAAAACAAAATTGGTATCAAAAATTAAAAAAAAAAATCAAAATTTAGATTCCAGAGTTGAATAACTGCAATATTTTGTAGTACATGAAGGTGACAAAAATGGTTATAAATATTAAGTTTTCCTTAAATAAAACTATTTCATGCCTCATTAAGAGTTGAATTGGTAAACAAAAAACAAACATAAAATTTCGTTTCCAGGGTTGGGAAATTGAAATATTTTTTCTACATAAAGGTAACCAAAGAGGCAATTGACGTTGCTGTTTTTGCTAATTAAAACTGTTTTATAATTCAGGAAGAACAAAATTGGTATTAAAATTTAAAAAAAATCAAAATTTCGACTCCTGGGTTGGACATATGAAATATTTTTGGTACATAAAAGTAACCACATAAATTCCAAATTTTGTGTTTTCAGTGAATTAAACCTATTTTATATTTCAGAAAAAATTAAATTAGCATTAAAAAATTTAACATTCGGTTCCAGGGTTGGAAAATCGAAATTTTTGGTACATAAAAGTACCCATATAAATTCCAAATTTTGTGTTTTAGTGAATTAAACCTATTTTATACGTCAGGGAAAATTAAATTGGTGTTAAAAATTCGGTTCCAGGGTTGGAAAATCGAAATTTTCCGGTACATAAAAGTAACTTTTATCCCAATTTTGATTTTATTCAGTAAATAAACATATTTTATACTTCGCTAGGAATTTAATCGGTATTAAAAGTTTTTAAATTAAAAATTCTGTTCCAGGATTGGAAAATTGATTTTTTTTTTACATAAAATTAACCATATAAGTTCCTAATTTTGGTTTTTTGTGTATGCAATTTTTTTTATACTTCGGGAAGGGTTAAATTAGTATTAAAAACCAAAAAAATCTAATAGACGATTCTACGGTTGGACAATTTTTGGCTTTTTTGGGTTACATGAAACGGATTTTTACTTGAAAGACGTTCAGAGCTATTAGAAATAAGAAAATCCAAACATTTAGCTTCCTAGCCGAAAAATTTAAACGAAAAGAATTACATCCGTGAAGGGTATTTAAGATTCGGCGCAGCCGAATATATCACTTTTACTTGTTTTGTTTTTAATTCTCGTCGCCAATATGTGATGTCGTGAAACGATATTAAATGAAACGCGAGCACTGCGGATGCTTACTCACTAAACTTTATTTATGTAAATTCAAATAAGTACAAATAAAGTTAAGGAGTAATAACAACAAGTTAAATATTGGTAGCTTTGTAGTAATTATTTATTTTTAGAAGCTATTTTTCATATTCTTATTATTAGGGTGGTATATAAATATTAATACTCTACAGACATTAAAACAACTAAAAACGTTATATTCGACCGGGTGGAATCTTAAATACCCTCCAAATATTTAGTAAGTGAATTTAAAATGTTTAACTTGGTGGAACAGAGTTCCTTTATATAATATCGTACGTCAATGCCCACTAAAGGGGGCGGGGTTCAAAAGTAGACAATATCATGTTTTCCACAGACGAACGTATGGGCATTGCTAGACTGTCTTAAACAGGCAGTCATAAAAGTCTAAAAATAACTGCTTGGGATAATTGTATACAAATTTAAAATTGTTTTAATTTTTTTTGGTAAGGTCATTTAGAGGTGAAATGGAAGGAGAGGGTAGGGCAGAAATCGGAAGTCATAAAACTCCAAAAATAAATGCTTGGGATAATTATATACAAAATTAAACTTTTTTTTTATTTATCAGCTTCGTCATTAAAGTTTAAAAATTTTTGAATTAAGATTCTATAGGCTAATTGTTCGAAATTTTTAATTTAAATCTCAGAAAGACATGATAAATATTCCAAGGAACAAAGGCAAGTCAACATCAGTTTTTGTTATTCAACTTACACAGCAGAGCAGAACAGCTGTTTTCGAAAGACGCAACCCTTTTATCATCAGTGCTCATGTGTATTGTGTTTGTCACCACTTATTAGGTGGCTTAGTTGAATGTGATAATAGTTCCTATTTACACAAATTTTATTGTGAAAAAGAATACGAGAACTGTATCAAGCTGATGTTAACATGTTATTGTTATAATACCCGTGTTACCGTTTGATTATTTTTCTTCACTGATGATGAAAGGGTTGCGTCTTTCGAAAACAGCTGTTCTGCTCTGCTGTGTAAGTTGAATAACAAATACACATGAGCACTGATGATGAAAGGGTTGCGTCTTTCGAAAACAGCTGTTCTGCTCTGCTGTGTAAGTTGAGTAACAAAAACTGATGTTGACTTGCCTTTGTGCCTTGGAATATTTATCATGAGATTTAAATTAAAAATTTCGAACAATTAGCCTATAGAATCTTAATTCAATTTAATATAGCAATATAAAAATGTTCGTCAAAATTCTTACTACGTTTAAAAATTGTATTTTTAAGGAAAGTAAAACAATTTGTTAAATTTTTATGCTATTTTTGCATATAATAACACCCACTAAAGTGGGCGGGGTCCAAAAATATTTTTTTTTTATGGGTCCAAGTTTAAGGCGTTGGACAGTATTTGACATAAAAATTTATCATTTGTTTAACAAAATAACCAAAAAACTTTAAAAATTATGTTGTTTTTTCTGAGTTGGTTTAGTTCTTCTTAGGGGAACTTTTTTCCCTTTTGCCCGACTTAGCCCATCTCCGAACTTAACTTGCTCTAAGCTTGAAAATATATTTATACCAAATTTCAAGAGTATAGCTTTTTTCGTTTGGACTGAATCTTGATTTCCAAAGACGGACGGACGGACATGCTCAGATCGTCTTAGATTTCAACACTGATCAAGAATATATATACTGTATGGGGTCTGAGATGGATATTTCGATACGTTAAAAACGGAATGACAAAGTGAATATACCCTCCAAATTCTTTTTTAGAGGATATAAAAATAAAATTATAATAAATCATCATGAAATTTGATGAGCTAAAAGTTGAACAGCAAAAAAAGAAGCTTAGTAAGCTGGAATCGCCAACAGCAGTTAACAAAGTCGAACTGCAGAAGAGGCTGATAGATGAATTAAAGAATCGCGGCATGGTCATCGCGACATACGAGTTTGAGGACAAAGACGATGTAGAGGTATGTCCTCCTGCTACGATCAGCAGCATGGACATAAATTGGACATACCATTGGGCATCTTTAAATTTCAGTTCGAGACGGTTGCTAGCAGAAATGGATGGGATGCTGAAGAAAAAGCCATAGAGTTGATTTTGTCCTTAAAGGGTACAGCAGCAGAGGTAATTGAGACCGTGCGAGTAAGCAGCAGAAACAACTAAAATGAAATAATAGCATCATTGCAGCACAAGTATGGTGGTGAGCACAAGCGTGATTTATACAGAATGGAATTGCGATGTCGAGTTCAGAAGCCTAACAAGTCTCTACAAGATTTCGCAATAGAATTCGAGCGTATAGTGCAGCTCACATATCCAGGCGAGAGTCATCCGTTCCTGGACCTGGCTGTGTGCGCTACGCAGAAATCCACTTTCGCTGAGACTGTTTCATTTGCGCTGGCTGGAGAGACTGATAGGATAGTTTTCAAGCCACAGATATGTAAGGTGCGGAATGTGAAGGTTATGTCCGAGGAGGATAACAACCTAGTTGCTAGAGTTAAGGAGGCAATGCGATAACTGTTGGCGGAAAGTGCTACCAAAGAAAAGCCTAAGTGCTTTAACTGCCGAAAAATCGGTCATTTCCTGCGCAGCTGCAAATCACCAAGAAAAAGAGGTAGATCTGTTTCGCCACCAAGAAACAGCAAACGGGTGAACCAAACAACATCACAAGAGTCCTCGTTAAACTAAAAGGAGCTAGCACTAAGGGCAAGATCTAGCTCCCACAAACGAGGGCCCCACAATCTCGATATCAGTGATGCAGCAGAAAAAGAGCAATCTTACTGCGTCTGGACACATCAACGGGGAAAAGCACGTACTTACCATAGACACAGGGGCGTCACAGTCAATAATAAGGCCCGATATGGTAAAGGAGAAATGCGAGCGGTTAAGCAATATACGGCTATGTACAGCTACTGGAGAGCCTGCCACTGTCTATGGTAAGATTGAAGTGAAGCTGATTATAGCCAACATCAACGTGAGGCATGTGTTTATTATTGCCGATATTGTCGATGAGGTAACTATTGGAGCCGATTTTAAGGTTAACCATGGCAATACATCTACATATGGGACAACAGCTGATGATTTGTCGTAGTGTGGATCATATCCATTGATGTTGGATATGACAGCAAGCCGCAAGTAACAAAAGTATTTGCTATTGAGAGTCAGACGTTACCGCCGCAGTCTGAAACAGTCACATGGGCGCGTATGAAGGGAGATTATGAGGACAATCGCTTGTGGGTTGTAGAACCAGCAGATCTAAAGAGAGAGCTTATAACAGCAAAAGCTCGAGTAAAAGAGTGCTTAACTTGGCAGAGCATGAAAAAGTCATCAAAGAAAATTCTGATGTTGGCCAGTGTACTCCAACAGAGGCAATAATAAACTGCGAGAAGAAGACAGAGCATACCGATTTGTCCGCAAAAGAACGTGAACAATTTGAAGAATACGTGGGGAAATGGGTAGCCGGGCTGTCAGCAACAGATAAAAATAAAGCCAAACAGTTACTAAAAAGGCATGCCAATATCTTCGCAGTGGGAAACCAAAGCCAGGATAGAACTGCATTGGTTAAACATGAAGTTAACACAGACGAAGCTAGGCCGATTAAACAGCCACCCAGAAGTGTACCTCTAGCAAAGCGAGGTTAAGTCAAAGAGCTGGTAAGTGAAATGGAGCGTGATGGCGTAATTGAGCCTTCTTCTGGTCCTTGGAGTTCGCCTGTACTCTTTGTTAAAAAGAAAGATGGCAGTACTAGATTCTGTGTTGCAGTTCAATGACATAACCAAGAAGGACAGTTATAAGCTCCCCAGAATCGATGACACTTTGGACAAGCTGGTATCAGCAAATGGTTCTCTACGCTGGACTTGCGAAGCGGATATTCGCAAGTGGAGATTGCAGAGAAAGACAAGGAGAAAACTGCCTTCAGTGTCGGTTTATGGCAGTTCAAAGTTATGCCATTTGGTCTCTGCAATGCTCCGGCCACATTTGAACGCCTAATGTAGAAGGTACTGAAAGGACTTCACTGGAAGAAATGCTTGGTATATGTAGATGACATAATCGTGATGGGGAAAACTTTTGATGAACACCTCAAAAACATGGCAGAAGTTCTTCAAGGGATGTCATCAGCTGGAATGAAACTCAGCCTGAAGAAATGTGCATTGATCCAGAAAGAAGTAAAGTATATAAGGCATCGTGTTACAACAGACGGAACCTCAAGGGATGAAGATAAAATACAAGCAGTAAGGGACTGGCGTCAACCTAAAAATCTTCATGAGTTGCGCAGCTTTTTGGGCCTTTGTACATACTACAGACGCTTTGTGCCAAATTTTGCCAGTCATACTCTCAAAACCTGAGAAGAACTACTGTGTGACACGACGTGAGCTTCTGGCAGTATAGGAATGCATTAAACATTACCATAAATACCTGTATGGTCAACACTTTACATATTCTGCACTGAGATGGCTATTGCAGTTTAAAAATCCTGAAGGGCAAATGGCAAGGTGGATTGAGCACCTGCAGAGCTACGACTTCAGCATTGAGCATAGAAGGGACACAAAACATAACAATGCGGATGCTCCTTCAAGAAGACCCTGCTGTTTAGAGTGTAAACATTGTGCTAGAACCGAACAAAAGGATGGCGTTGTTGATGTTCGGCTAACGCAAATCGACTCTGATGAAGACAGGTCAGAGGCACAGAGGGACGACACGATACAGAGAAAAATTATAGCAGCCAAAAAGGAGGCCAGAAGACCATCCCAGAATGAAATTTCGGCTGAAAGCCCACTCGCCAAATCTTATTGGGCTCAGTGGAACAGCCTCAAGGTAATAAAAGGGTGCCTATACTGCGTATGGGAAAGTGTAGATGGCAAAACAACTTCAAATTTAATAGTTGTGGCATACTCCAAGATAAGTAAAGTTTTGCAAGAATTTCACAATAGACCTAGTGGCGACCATATTGGAGTAACAAAAACACTTGAGAAACTGAAGCAGCGTTTTTATTGGGTTGGATGTCAACAAGCCGTAACCGACTGGATAGCAAATTGCCCACAGTTCACAGCAGCCAAAAGCCCAGTAAGAAGAAGCCGGGGACAGCTACAACAATACAACTCAAGAGCACCATTCGAGCGATCTCAATGGATGTAGCAGGTCCTTTTCCCGTCACTGAACCGGAAATCGGTATGTTCTATTTCAGTAAATGTCCAGAGGTATATGCTATATGTACCTAACCAAGAAGCAAAGACAGTTGAAAATGCATTCGTCAACAACTGGGTATGTCGCTATGGTGTCCCAATAGAATTATATTCCGACCAAGGAAGAAATTGTGAGTCTGCCATATTCAGGGAAATGTGCGAATTATATGGGATAAAGAAAACCATCCCTGGGATGGCCCTTATAAAGTGATTAAGAGAGTGAATGACGTTATGTACCGGATACAGAAGTACAATAGCCCAAGGTCGAAAATTAAGATAGTATATCTCGAACGATTGGCGCATTATGGAAGAGTTAATTGTATGCCTATCCGGGTCGAATAGGCTTAAGTGGGCGTCAGTGTTACAAAGTTTAAAAATAGATTTAAATATAACGACAATGTGGCTATATGTACTAGGCACTGCCAACCCATCTCTAGTTGTCAATATGTTGCAGCCCTGGTCAACACAATATAGATAATATTCAAATTAACGGAAATGGAATATTCCGGATACATCGTCGAGAATATACAAGATCATTCGAAGCTGTGCAATAATAAGTGTAAATAACAACAACGAAAAACCTAGCAACCTCAATGCTAAGGGATGATGACGTTATTCTTAATGATCTTGTGCGCAAGTATTCGCTGCTAATCAATGCTAAACATGTACGGTCTTATGCAAAAAAAAATCTTATTTGATGCTTGAAGTTCACGTTAGTTAATAGATACTTTAAGGCTAACATACCTATGTTAAAAAATTATATGCAAAAACAGGGGTCTAATCACGGCAGTCGATATCGAGTACACTATCGTATCGAATAATATTTCGATACGTGTCGAGTAAGCAAATCACCGCACTCGATATGTATCGAATCGAAATTTTGTAGCAAATTGTAATAGATTTACGAACATATGTTTAATGTCAACAAGTGGTAATGAGAGAAAATTAAAAAATTGTTGTGCTAAATAAAATTTCAGTGAAATTATAGTGTAAAAATTATGAATCCATCAGTATTCTTTTATTTATCCTCATCAGACTCTGAGGAAGAAAGTTGTCTTGTACGAATTAGAAAAGAAATTAGAGATAAAAGTGATCCTTTTTCATTGCCGGCATCCGCGTAAGATTGATAAAATTTTCTGTTTTATAATCGTTTTAAGTGAGAATGTTTTAATTTTTAGATTTAAAACTAGATTTAGACTGACAAAGAAGGCATACAATTACCTTCTATGTCAGCTAAACTTTATTGGGCACATGTCTACAGCAGTGCCGCCAAAGCTCCAATTAGCAGCCACACTTTCACTATTGGCGAGTGGAAGTTTCCAGTACAGCGTGGGGAATGACTATTTTTCATTTTATTTTTCATTTTGCCTTATAAATACTTTTCTTGTTATCCAATGGATTTCTGATTGTATGAAGGTGTAGAAAAATAAAATAGATTCGTATCGAACATACTTTATTTGTTGGTTTTGTTTTGTATGAGTTGCAAGCCTATGTTCTTGTTCTGTTGTTATTTTTGAAAATAGTTTGTTATTTACAAGTTGTGAATTCTCAGATGGTTTTCGGAAGTATATGCATAAGATAAGAGGTTTTTAAATTTTCAAAACTGTGGTTAAAGTCTACTGACGATTTGGTAAAGCACCAATGAAATGCATATAGACATTGCTTAACCACCAACAAATAAATTTCATTTATATATTAGTATTGTGACAACACTGTGTTAAATAGAAAAACTTCATAGCAGTTTGATTTAGATTTTATTTTTCATTTTGCCTTATAAATACTTTTCTTGTTATCCAATGGATTTCTGATTGTATGAAGGTGTAGAAAAATAAAATAGATTCGTATCGAACATACTTTATTTGTTGGTTTTGTTTTGCATGAGTTGCAAGCCTATGTTCTTGTTCTGTTGTTATTTTTGAAAATAGTTTGTTATTTACAAGTTGTGAATTCTCAGATGGTTTTCGGAAGTATATGCATAAGATAAGAGGTTTTTAACTTTTCAAAACTGTGGTTAAAGTCTACTGACGATTTGGTAAAGCACCAATGAAATGCATATAGACATTGCTTAACCACCAACAAGTAAATTTCATTTATATATTAGTATTGTGACAACAATGTGTTAAATAGAAAAAATTCAATACAATTTGATTTAGATTTTATTTTTCATTTTGCCTTATAAATACTTTTCTTGTTATCCAATGGATTTCTGATTGTATGAAGGTGTAGAAAAATAAAATAGATTCGTATCGAACATACTTATTTGTTGGTTTTGTTTTGTATGAGTTGCAAGCCTATGTTCTTGTTCTGTTGTTATTTTTGAAAATAGTTTAAATAAGAGGTAGATAAGAGGTTTTTAACTTTTCAAAACTGTGGTTAAAGCAGGGATCCCCACACACTTAAGGTGCGTTTAGACTATGCTAATATTTGTCCAAACACAACAAATAATGGTTTGGGCTAATAGTATGGTTTGTGACTAATGTTTGGCCATGCGTTTAGATTGCACTAATATTTGTTTGAAATTTATTTGCACAAATAACAGAAGATTTTGTGTCAGCCATGTTTGGTACAAATATTTGTATACCTCTTTACACTGCACTAATAATTTTATTTGTCCGGTGTGTATGACAAACATGTGTCAAATAATGTTGTTGTTATGTTTATGAAATCCATCTGCCAAATAGTATCAAATTGTGTTTGTGAAGCAACGTAAAAAGTTAAAATGTTTAGTGACAGTGATATTGAAGATTTATTATTAATAACTGCTGGAGCTATAGCATTTTCAGAAATCCAGCAAAAAGAAAAAAAGAAGATCCAGAAGAATGTGGGTTCGAGCTTGGGTGCAGCGTCGTAAAATGGAAGGATGTTGCCAAAAACTTCTGAAGGAACTACGTTCTGAAGAACCATCGCTACATAAAAACTTCGTTCGCATGGGTTCAAATGACTTCGATTACTTGGTAACTTTATTACAATATTCAGCATATTAACATTAAATATATGTTAATGTTTTTCAAATAAAGCTGTATCTAGTGGCGCCGATTATAACAAAGCAAACCACACATTTGAGGGAACCAATATCTGCGTCTGAAAGATTGGCTCTGACTTTGCGATATTTGGCCACTGGCGAAAGTTTCTCGTCGTTGCAATATGTATTTAGGATTCCACCATGCACGATATCAGGAATTGTGCCAGAAGTGTGCGATGCTATTTACAATGTTTTAAAAGCAGATTTTATGAAGGTAACACTATTTTTAGTTGCAATGTTTCAATTACGTTTTCTTTAATTAAAAGGTTCCGTCGAAAGAAGAGGAGTGGAAAAGCGTTGCAGATGAGTTTCAGGAAAAATGGAATTTTCCAAACTGCCTTGGTGCCGTAGATGGCAAGCACGTGGTGATGGTGGCTCCTAAAAATTCAGGAAGCGTATTTTATAATTATAAAGGTTGTGCAAAATTTATACAAAAATAATTGATAAATTAATAAATTTTTTGTTCTATTTTGCAGGCACACATAGTATTGTGCTCATGGGCATTGCCGATGCGTCATATAAATTTATTTACATAGACGTTGGAACAAATGGTCGAGTTTCTGATGGGGGCGTTTTCCGGAGAACTGCATTCTATGATGCGCTACAAAACAATTCTCTCCATCTTCCTCAGCCTGTGCCATTGCCCGAAAGGTCAAAATGCATGCCGTTTGTCCTAGTGGCTGATGCATTTTCTGCAAGCACAAATCTTTTGAAACCCTTCAATAAGAGCAGGCTTGATGGTATTCAACGCATCTTTAATTATCGCCTATCAAGAGCACGACGCGTTGTAGAGAATGCATTTGGCATATTGTCAGCACGATTTCGCATTTTCCGCAGCCCAATACAACTTAATCCCGAAAAAGCAAGAAAAATAACCACTGCTTGTTGTGCATTACACAATTTTCTATTGATAAGAAACCCAAGAATTTACCTGACGTCTTCATTGATTGATCGTGATAATGCCGATGGTAGCATTACTCCAGGAGAATGGCGGAATGATGCAATTGACTTATCTTTACATCCTCTCATAAGACAACGTTCTTACAACAGCGAAACAATAGACGAAATTAAGAATGAATTCAGCCAGTACTTTATAAATGAAGGAGAAGTACCCTTTCAATATCAACAAATATAACTGAATTGCTGTCTATTTTTTAAAATAATATTTGTCAATTTGAAGTATATTTTTATTTTTATTAAAAAAAATTAAGGCACATTCTTTGGCAATCTTAAGATTAATGTTTCTTAAAAAAGATAAAAATAAGGCACATTCGTTGGCAATCTTAAAATTAATGTTTGATAAAAAAAATAATAAGGCAAATTCTTTGGCAATATTAATATTAAGGAAAAAATTATCATATTCATCATTTTCAATTAAAGAGCTGGTTCAGCTCTGTCGCTACATTTTGTTTTTGTTTGAGCTCACTTAATTCTTTAAACAAAAAACCTCCAAGACTTCTTCTTATGTTTGCAGCATCGCCTTCATTCAAAGCATTGAGCTCACTGACTATGTAGCGTCCGAATTCCTCATTAGGGTTTAAAGATTTGCGCCTGTCCTTAATAGTTTGAACAACATCACAAAATGTTGCCATGACATTTGTCGTTGTGTTGTTTGACAAAGGCGCAGATGATAGGGCTGATTCTGTAAAAAAAAGGTTTTCTGATAACAACAATATTAACAATAATGAATACATTCTCATTAGTTTACCTTCGCTTTCAAATAAAATATCTAAATTTGTTGTTGTTGGTTGCCGCTGGCTAACCTCCGCACGTCCAACAAAAGCCATGGAGTCGAAATATTTCCACTTTGGTGCATTGTCTGCACCTTGTCCAGATTTGTTTTTTTTATTGAGGTAGCCCCGGTACTGAATCCTCAAATTCGACCATTTTGTGGAAACTTCCTCCGCTGTAACATTAAGCATATCGCCAATTGCAGTCCATGCGCTATCCCGCATGGGTTTTTTGTGGTAGTCAGCACTTGATGCATTCCAAATGCAAGGATGGCATTCCACTTCGCCGATCAGTTTAAATATATTTTCTTCGCTCCAGTCGTGCGTCATCCTCTTCCTTTTGGTTTTTTTGGCAGATGGTGGCGATTCAATAATTGCTGCATTGATGTCCATTTTCTTTCAGAAAAATATGCTTTATAATAAAGAATTACAAAAAAGCGTTATTTACTTACCAAGCTGTCAAACGAATTGACCAGTATTGCCATTTTAATTTATTTCATTTTTTATATGTTAAGCACTGTCAAAAATAACTGTTGGCAACCCACGTTTCTACAATTATTTGTCGCTATTTGTTCCGCCAAAAATATTGTGAGAACAAACAATATATCGAGCCAAATATTTGTAACGACGTGCTGACAAAGTGTTTACACTATGCAAAGCTTTATTCACAAACAAAGATTTTTTTAGCCAACAAACAGTCGAAAAATATTTGGTGGCTAACAAATTCGAGTGTTTACACTAGGACAAACAAAATTTTTATGATTTTGCACAAATATTAGCACAGTCTAAACGCACCTTTACATTCACATTTATGTTTGTGTTGGTTGTTTGATTTTGAGCGTAATTTATTTTTCTCTCTTTGCATTAGGGTTGTCAGGACATATTTGGTCCTGTTCTGTAAACCAAATCCGAGTAAATTTCATATTTTCAAAAAATTAATAATTGCACCATTGATGCGTTTTAAACCGTAAGTAATAAATTAATTTCAGATATATTTTAAGCTCTAAAAAATAGAATATCAAAAAATAAAAATAGATTTCAGAAGAATTCAAAGAAACGCTTTAAGTATATGAGTTTATTTAATTCATAATTATAAAAGAAGTAATAGTTTAAGAAAAAAAATAAAAATAATCCATTTTTTTTCATGTTGATTATACGTTGAGCAACATTTCGAAATCCAGTAAGAAATGTTGGTTGCAGTGTAATAAATTAAGTATGCACTGATGATGGCAATGTGAGTTTTGCAAGATTTTTTTGATTGAAGCCATATCAACAGACATTTTTCACAAAAAAAATTGCGTTATGAGATCACTATGAAAGTTGCCACAAAAATAATTAATCGAAATTTTAAAAATAATTCTGATGAAATACGGACGTCACTTTGAAAGGTTCATCGCTAAAATGTGATTTTATATATAGAGAAAAATCCTTTAAAAGATACAAACGAGATTCTTATAATATTCAAGAAAAAAAATTTCTTAGATTTTACGTTCTTGGCTAATACAACAGAATTCAACTATCAGCTGCAAGATAGGAATAACAAATTTACCTATTTTTCACGTTTCATCAATGCAAAATTAATACTGATGTGTTAATAACGTAACTAAGATTAGTAAGTTGACGAGATTAAAATGAACTTCAAAAACTTTCAATAACAAAATTATTGAATATATATTTTTGAAAGTTTACTAATACACCTCAGTAGCCGTTTTTAATAATATATAACTACATGATGTTAAAGAAGAAGTAACAAAAATACCGAATGATTTCGCTTTACCACTTGCATTCTCCCATTCTATATTAAACATTTTATTCAGTGTTGTCTAGTAACAAGCTACTACACAACCTGCTCATAGGAATTATATAAAATCTAAATGGCAACCCTGGGAAAAGAAACAAGCGACTACACAAACTGCTCGCATGAATGATCCAACAAGACTAAATGATTTTATTAAATAAAAATACAAATTATCTTCTCATGCTCTCTTCATTAGTAAGAGAGCATTCGCACATGTGCGGTGTTTTGCAGATCCCTGCTCTAAACAGAAATAATATATTTATATAAATATATATATATACAATACATATAAGAGGTTTGAAATAAGTTGGATCCACTGTATGTAGGTACATCTTTTCGAAAATTTCTTAAAGTAGCTTTTAAATTAATTCATAAGTAAGACTTTTTGTAAAAATATTTTCTCTTGTATATAAACTAACCAAATGTTCAGCTTAAAAATGGAGAAATATTTTAAAATTAAATATCTGAGAACTTGGCAATTTTCGAAACCCTTTTTACAACTTATAAAATTAGAAGATATTATTGGTAAATAAAAGGATACTCTTAGAAAAGGCCACTAGTTAGGCCTCGCAAACGAACATTTCTCCCGCTGGGAATGTAAGAGATAAGAGTGATCTCACCAACACAATCACATTTGACATCACTGGTATATACCAGTGATAGCCTCATACACAATCGTGGAAGCAAAATTCACATGTACGCTTACGCTCTTTTATTTTGAGAGCGTAAAATATAATTGTTTACTTAAAAACACTCTCATTCAGCGGGAAGTATCGCAAGTCCTGTTTTGAGGCCTCTAAACAGAAATAATAAATTTATATAAATATATATACAATACATATAAGATGTTTGAAATAAGTTGGAGCCACTGTATGTAGGTACATCTTTTAGAAAATTTCTTAAAGTAGCTTTTAAATTAATTCATAAGTAAGACTTTTTGTAAAAATTGTTTCTCTTGTATATAAACTAACCAAGTGTTCAGCTTAAAAACGGAGAAATATTTTAAAATTAAATATCTGAGCACTTGGCAATTTTCGAAACCCTTTTTTACAACTTATAAATGTAGAAGATATTATTGGTAAATAAAAGGATACTCTTAGAAAAGGCCACTAGTTAGGCCTCGCAACCGCACATTTCTCCCGCTGGGAATGTAAGAGATAATAGTGATCTCACCAACACAATCATATTTGACATCACTGGTATATACATACATGCATAGATAAATTTTTGCTTGCTGTGTATTAAAATAACTTGTGTATTAAACTAAGTCCTCTTTCACACACATCAGGTATACTTGATCAGTTTTTCTTCAAATTTCTTTCGAACCTGCATTTACGTTCACACACGAAACGTCATGGAAAGTTTTTTTTCATTGCTGAACATTCATTTAATATATTACGGATGATAAAACAAAAGAAAATATAAAAACAGACTAGTACCGTCAAGTCTGTACCCCTTTTCACGCTCTTCGCCGCTCTCTCCTAAAAGATCAAGACTTGACAAGTCGAACCTGATGTGCTCTGCTTTGATTTTATTCAACGTCAACCACGGATGAAAAACATGAAACAATTGTACTTTTTTTGGTACAATTAGAGTTTGTTGGCACCGTGGTACTACCACGACTAATTTGGTACAATTTAAATATCTCAATCAAAAGCTTACACTTAGTTCATAAAAACGTTTTATGCTTGAAAATTTTTGTTAATTCCTCAGTGAATCAGTTAATAAATATAAAATATTTCTGCGAATTATACGGTTACATAATCAAAGATTTTGTGTCAACTTTTTATTACATACAGTATTCCAGTCCGCACTTCATGAAATTTTCGGATCGTTTTTTACCGTCTTATGTCTCATATTTCTACTAAATTATGGCTCATTTAAATAACGGACTTACAATTATTTGCTATAATTTTTCGCAACAGAAACATTTTTCAGCCTTATATTTGGTTCAAAAACAATCACGTTGAAAAAGGGTATAATAATTGATTTCCAAATACCGAAAAAGTTTTCAATCAATGTCTCGTTACCTCAATTTTAAACTACCAGAAAATTTACTATCTTAAATTGTATGACTTTTTGAATAAAATTTAATCAACTAATTCCTAGGTTTTTATGTATATAATATTATTTTGTTGTATACTTGTGTAGAGAAGTTTTTGAATTTCTATTTATAGAAGTACGTATAAAATAATGGTACCGTCATGGTATGAAAGTACATTTTATTTAGTTAATTGGTACAAAATCAAAATTGCCCTTTGCCATCCCTGAAGTCAACTCTTATTTGCATACACACTTGAATAAAACATGTTCGATTACCAGACGGACAATTAAGCAAACGATGCGTTCGCCGATATGATACTGTTTTCATTCAACAATCTCTTTTGCTGCGTTGTCAAAAGAGAATAAAAACTTTCATGTATGATGTCAGTAAAAGATGTTCGATCTCGAGTCGTCTCACATATACTCGTATGAAGCGTTCATCACTACTTTGTATCGTTCTATTAGAAACATAAGAAAAATCATTTATGTACATGTATATGAAATGTACACAAGTTCACTTGTTTATTGTGTGGATCATTTAAATTTTAAAATACAGTCGAATCCGTTTTAGCGCAACACGCCTTATTGAAAAAAATCGGATTACTGAAAGCGATGCAAGTCCCCACACTGATTTTAAACGCAGCTAGTCTTATTCACTTCAAAGCGAAACATCGCTTTATTGAAAATAACGTATTACTGAAAACCAAGAGCTAGCCCACAACTACGGTTTGTATGAAACTTACTTCGCTTTAGTGAAAAAATAAACAATAACAAATCTATTTATTAGAAATCGATTGCATAACTTAAGGCTGAAAAAATTGTTCATGTTTTGTCCGCTAAAAAATTAAATGGAAAATGTATTTGTCCTTTTCGGTCTTACGAACTTTATTGTATTTTTCTATTATGTATATTGTCAATGCAAGTGGCTAGAAATTTTCGAGGAATTCGTGAAAAATTTCAACAACAAAATGAATAATTCTATGAATAATTATTTTTTTTTATAAAATTTGTACGTTAAATTGACGTAAAATATATATACAGATATGATATAAAAAATATTGTTTTACTGATTTTAAGCAGTACGCTTAACTGTAACAAATTTCAATAATCCGAACTACGTTTTAGAAAAAAAATTGGATAACTGAAAAAAATTGGTTTTGGTTATTTCCAGTAAAGCGGAGTCGACTGTAAAGCTAAACATTTTTTAATCGAATTTCTATGATATTAGTAGCTTAGTCAATTATTTTAAGTACAAAACCGTAAAAAGTATATTATTTTTGCATTAAGTACAGTACTATCTCGATAATCCGGACAAAATAAATCCTGAGCATGTCCGTAATACTGGAGTGTCCGGATTACAGATGTTAATTTTTTTACCTGCATACATACATAATGCAAATAATATAAACTAAATCAATTTTATATTTATTTATCAAATTTTTAATTAAAAAGGGAATATAATTCAATAAATGTTACATTTATATGTAGTATATGAAACGAAAATTCATATACATATGTATATGTTAGACATAAATTCTCTTAAAGCAGCACTATTTTTTTTAATATCGAACGCGGTCGATTTTTTTTTTCACCAAATTTGTCTGCAACACATCTTACTGATTTGCCTGTGACTAATTCATCCAATAGTTCACACTTCTTTTTTATTCTTAAACTTTTATGTGATCTCTTGCAATTACTATTCATTCACCTTTATTGTGTTTGGCGTTTTTCGCCTTCAGATTCGACATTTTGTAATAGATTAAAGAAAATTTAGCTTTTTGTCTTTAAGCTATTACAATTTTTCGAATTTTCAGGCGTTAAACGCCAAACACAATAGCGGTGATTGTTTTACAATGTCCAGTTATATAAAGAAATTTTTAAAAATATGTATAGCTTAAACTTTAATAAGTTTTGCGAATCTATGTATGTCAACAAAAACACTTAACTAACTAAAGCAAAATTGCAAAAATTCCACGCGTTGACAAATACTACAGTAAAAAGTTCCGTTATTATACAAAGAGTATAACTTGAATGAAACAATAATATTAAAAAAAATTACTGTCCGTATTATAGATTAAAAAAAGTGGTACTGTCCGGTTTTACAGTGTCCGGATTATATATGTGTCCGTAATATCGCGTGTCCGGATTATGGGGATAGCACTGTTATGTGTTTTAAGGTAATATTAACACTATAACGTTTAAAATCTATTCTTATTAATGATAATTTTATATTAGGTATCAGGTTTGTAAAATTTTACCATGATTTTAAATTAACATTTCGTGATGCTAGTTTAACATTCTCTTTTTTTCTGTGTGTGTCGACTGATGTTTGTAGTACATGTAATAACCAAAATGGTTTCAAAATTCGAGTTTTTCTTAAACAAAATTACATCATACCTCATGAAGATTTGCATTGATAAAGAAAATTTTAAAAAATTTAAATTTCGCTTCCAGGGTTGGGAAATTGAATTTTTATACATAAAAGTAACCAAAAAGGCAATTGACGTTGTTTTTTTTAATAATTAAAACTATTTTTTAGTTCATCAAAAACTAAAAAAAAAAAATAAAAATTTTGATTCCAGAGTTGGATAACTGCAATATTTTGTGGTACATAAAAATTACCTAAATGGTTACAAATATTAAGTTTTTATTAAATAAAACTATTTCGTGCCTCATTAAGAGTTGCATTGGTAAAAAATATTTAAATTTCGTTTCCAGGGTTGGGAAATTGAAATATTTATTCTGCATAAAAGTAGCCAAAAAGGCAATTGATGTTGTTTCTTTTTGCTAATTAAAGCTCTTTTATAATTCAGGAAGAACAAAATTGGTATTAAAATCTTAAAAAATCAAAATTTCGACTCCAGGGTTGGACAAATGAAATATTTTATGGTACATGAAAGTGACCAAAAAGATTAAAAATTTTAATTTTTGTCAAGTAAAACTATGTTACACCTCACTACGAATTGCGTTGGTAAAAAATAAAAATTCGCTTCCAGAGTTGGAGAATCGAAATATTTTTCGTACATAATAGCAGATACATACATAAATACCAAATATTGTGCTTTTAGTGAATTAAACCTATTAGATATATCAGAAATTAAACTAGTATCAAAAAATTATAAATTCAGTTCCAGGGTTGGAAAATCGAAATTTTTTGGTACATAAAAGTAACAATATAAGTTCCCAATTTTGGTTTTTTAGTGACTTAAACCTACTTTATACTTCGCTAAGAATTAAATTGGTATTTAAAATTTTAAAAACTAAAAATTCGGTTCCAGGCTTGGAAAATCTAAATATTTTTGGTACATAAAAGTACATACATAAATTCCAAATTTTATGTTTTTAGTGAATTAAAGCTATTTTATACATAAAAAAAAATTAAATTAGTATTAAACAATTAAAAATTCGGTTCCAGGGTTGGAAAATCGACATTTTCTGGTTCATAAAAGCAGCCATTTTATTTGTTATTTTTGATTTTTATAATAAATTATACCTACTTTATATATCAGAAAGAAGTAAACTGGTATTAAAAACCAACAAAATCTAAAAGACGATTCTACGGTTGGACAATTAGAACTTTTTGGGGTACTGGAAACGGATTTTTTGTTTTGTTTGTAAATTAAATATATTTAATATTTTTGAAAGACGTTCATAGGTATTAGATATAAGAAAAGCCAAACATTTGTCTTCCTAGCCGAAAAATTTAAACGTTTTCATATATATAAAAATAACCGATAACATCATTTTGATTTTTTAATTAAACCTACTTTCTGTTTTGGCAAGAAAGAAAGAAGAATTACATCTGTGAAGGGTATTTAAGATTCGGCACAACCGAATATAGCACTTTTACTTCTTTCTATTTCGATAGTAAATTTAACGTCTGAACGGAATGAGTTAAGTGATGCTGGCATATTATCTAATTCAGATTCTAAAATTTTACAAAATATATCATCAACATATAACATAAAGGTGTAGAAAAATAAAATAGATTCATATCGAATATAATTTATTTGTTGGTTTAGTTTTGTATGAGTTTCAAGGCCTACTATGCTTATTCTGTTGTGATTTTTGAAAATTGTTTGTAATTTACAAATTGTGAATTCTCAGATGGTTTTCAGAAGTATATGCATAAGATAAGAGGTTTTTAACTTTTCAAAACTGTGGTTAAAGTCTACTGATGATTTGATAAAGCACCAATGAAATGCATATAGACATTGCTTGACCACCAAAAAATAAATTTCATTTAAAAAAATATATCATCAACATAGTTATAATCTTAGGCTTAACAGATAATCGTCCTATACACTTTTTCAATAATTCTTCCATAACAATATTAGCTACTACTGGAGATGCTGGTGATCCCATAGGAAGGCCTTTATTTTGCATATAAAATATCTATTATCTACTATGCAAAACTTAACTATTTTTAAAAATAAATCTTTATCTAAATTAGTAAATCCTTCAATATTAACAAAATTTTCTTCTATAATACTAATTGCCAATTCAATAGGTATACTCGGAAATAATGAAACAACATAAAATGACACCAATATTTCATTATTATTTATTTTAACATCCTCCATCTGTTTCCTAAATTCTAATGAGTTCTTAATATTACATATGTATAAACAGAATGTTCAGACATATTTTTTAAAGTATTTGTAATATACATATTTACTAAGTTGATAAGGTGAACAATTCATAAATGAACAAACTGGTCTTAATGGGAAATTATCTTTATGAATTTTTGGTAATCCATATAATCTTCGTGCAATTGATGTGTTTGATTTCAAATTTGTCTTTTCAGGCAAAGTAATTATTATATCCTTTATACAAAAGTGAAAGGGTATATATAGGTTTGTCATTCCGTGTGTAATTTCTTCGATATTCACATGGGACCCCATAAAACATATATATTCTGGATCCTTATGAATAGCGATGAAGATTGAGCGATGACCGTCTGTCCGTCCGTCTGTACGTGAAATCGGGTTTCCCAAGCCCCAGAAGAGCTAGAGACTTCGTTCTTAGACCGTTGGATTGGAAATGAACTTAAATAGAGTGCTATTGAAATTCAGAAAGATCCGATGTACGGTTCCAGAACTGGGAAGCTTACACCTATTTCTCGACGCAAAATTTATACCAAAATCAATTTTTTTTAATGTTTGTAAATTAAACCTATTTCGGGCTTTGGGAAGCCTCAATGGTCTATTAAAAACTTCAAAAATATAAATTTTTTCCAGGGACGGGAAATTAAAATTTTTTTTCGGCCCATTCCGTATTTTGTAGTACATGTAGTAACTAAAACTGTTAAAAATTTCTTTAACAAAACATCTTTATACGACATGAAGATTTGCATTGGTAAAAAAAAAAATTGTTAATTAAAATTACGTTTCCAGGGGTGGGAAATTGGAATTTTTTTATACATAAGAGTAACCAAAAAGACAATTGACGTTGTGTTTTTTTTGCTACCTAAAACTATTTTATATTTTAGGAGGAACAAAATTGGTATCAAAAATTCAAAAATAAAAAATTAAAAATATAATTTCGAATCGAGGGCTGGACAAATGCAATATGGTTAAAAATTTTAAATTTTTCTTAAAAAAAAGTTACTTTATACCTCATGAAGCGTTGCACTGATTAAAAAAAAACAAAAAAATTAAAATTTCGCTTCCAGGGTTGGGAAAATTAAAGTTTTTTTGGCACTTTCGGTATTTTGTAGTACATGCAATAACTAAAATTGTTCAAAATGTTAAGATTTTCTTAAATAAAACCTCTTTATACATCATGAAGATTTGCATTGATAAAAAAAATTTCAAAAATTAAAATTTTCCAGGGTTGGGAAATTGAAATTTTTTTTTTTAAAGTAACCAAAAAGGTAATTGACGTTTTTTTTGCTAACTAAAACTATTTTTTTAGGAAGAACAAAATTGGTATCAAAAATTAAAAAAAAAATCAAAATTTCGAATCCAGGGTTGGACAAGTGCAATATTTTATAGTTCATGAAGGTGACCAAAATGGTTCAAAATTGTAAATTTTTCTTAAATAACACTATTTAATACATAATGAAGAGTTGCATTGGTAAAAAAAAAAACTAAAATTTCACATCCATGGTTGGGAAATTGAAATTTTTTTTGGTACATGGAGTATATTGTAGTACATGAATGTGACTAAAATGGTTGCAAATTTTTAGTTTTTCTTAAATAAAACGACTTTATAGTTAATCAAGACTAGCGTTAGTTAAAAAAATTAAAATTTCGCTTCCAGGGCTGGAAAATTTAAATTTTTTTATACATAAAAGTAACAAAAAAGCTACGAACGTCGGTTTTTTACTAATTAAAACTATTTTACAGTTCAGGAAAAACAAAATTGGTATCAAAAATTAAAAAATAAAACAAAATTTAGGTTCCAGAGTTGGATAACTGCAATATTTTGTAGTACATGAAAGTGACCAAAATGGTTACAAATATTAATGTTTTCTTAAATAAAACTTTTTCAAGCCTCATTAAGAGTTGCATTGGTGAAAAAAAACCAACAAAAATTAAATTTCGCTTCCAGGGTTGGGAAATTGAAATATGTTTTCTACACAAAAGTAACCAAAAAAGGAATTCACGTTGTTGTTTTTGCTAATTAAAACTGTTTTATAATTCAGGAAGAACAAAATTGCTATTAAATTCTTAAAAAATCAAAATTTCGACTCCAGGGTTAGACAAATGAAATATTTCATGGTATATGAAAGTGAACAAAAAGTTTAAAAATTTTTATTCTTTTGTCAAATAAAACTATGTTACACCTCACTAAGAATTGCATTGGTAAAAAAATAAAAATTCGCTTCCAGAGTTGGAAAATCGAAATATTTTTGGTACATAAAAGTACCCAAATAAATCCCAAATTTTGTGTTTTTAGTGAATTAAACCTATTTTATACTTCAGGAAAAATTAAACTAGTATTAAAAAATTCAAAAATAGGTTCCAGGGTTGGAAAATCAAATTTCTTTGGTAAATACATTTGGTACCCACATAAATTCCCAATTTTGGTTTTTTCAGTGAATTAAACATATTTTATACTTCGCTAAGAATTAAATTGATGTTAAAGATTTGGTTCCAGGGTTGGAAAATCGAAATTTTTTGGTACATAAAAGTAACCATATACGTTTCTAATTTTGGTGTTTTGTGGATGAAATCTTTTTTATACTTCGGGAAGAGTTAAATTGGTATTAAAAACCAAAAAAATTAAAAATCCAATTTCAGGGCTGGAATATCTATCGACATTTTCTGTTTCATAAAATTATCCATGTTATTTGTTATTTTTGATTCTTATGATGAATTATACTTACTTCATATATCAGGAAGAAATAAATTGGTATTAAAAACCAAAAAATCTATAAAATGCTTCTACGGTTGGACAATTAGAACTTTTAGGGGTACATGAAAAGGATTTTTTCTTTTTGTTTGTAAATTAAACATATTTACTATTTTGAAAGACGTTCAGAGGTATTAGAAGTAAGAAGAGCCAAACATTTAGCTTCCTAACCAAAAAATTTAAACGTTTTCTCAAATATAAAAGTAACTGATAACATCATTTTGTTTTTTTTTAATTAAAGCTTTTTTCTGTTTTAGCAAGAAAGAAAGAAAGAAGAATTACATCTGTGAAGGGTATTTAAGATTCGGCACAGCCGAATATAGCACTTTTACTTGTTTTTAATTTGAAAAGTATCCAGAGTGGAAAAAGAAAAAAAATAAAAATAAAAAAAAAAATATATATATATATATATATATATATATATATATATATATATATATATATATATATATATATATATATATATGCGAGGTCTGATCAAAAAATAACAGTTATTTTCATCTTTCGTATATTCGATTATCGCATTTTTTTCTGTTATTTGGTACACACGTCTGTTATATATGTTGGTAATATCAGCCATTTTGGATTGTCAGTTTGTTTTTGGTTAGTCGTGTTTTGGTGTGCTCTTCGATTTTTTACTATCCGAAAAAATGGATCAAAGAAACTGTATTAAGTTTTGTGTAAAAAATTAAATTAAATGCGCAAGGACATTTGAAATGTTGACTGTGGCGTTTGGCGAGTCTACTATGAGTAGAACACAAGTTCAATTGCGGTATAACCCGTTTAAGGAAGGCCGAGAAGATGTCAAAGACGGTGCTCGTACTGATGTTTTAGGAATAAAACGTCGATGCTTGTGCGTGATTTTTTGGCCAAAAACAAAACCGTTATCATGCCTCAACCACCGTATTCACCGGACTTGGCCCCCGGTGACTTTTTATTCTTCCCAAAACTGAAAACACCGATGAAAGGAAAGCGTTTAGCTACGATTGAGGAGATAAAAGAAAAATCGAAACAGGAGCTGTTGGCAATACCAAAAAGGGCGTTTCGGAAGTGTTTCGAGGATTGGAAAAACGCTGGCATAAGTGTATTAGATCTGAAGGGGATTACTTTGAAGGGGACACGATAGTTATTGATGAATAAATAAATACTTTATTTTAAATGAAATTTATTTGTTGGTGGTCAAGCAATGTCTATATGCATTTCATTGGTGCTTTACCAAATCATCAGTAGACTTTAACCACAGTTTTGAAAAGTTAAAAGTCTCTTATCTTATGCACATACTTCTGAAAACCATTTAAAAATTCAAAATTTGTAAATTACAAATTATTTTCAAATATCACAATAGACTAAGCATAGTAGGCCTTGAAACTACTACAAAACTAACCCAACAAATATATTATATTCGATATGAATCTATTTTATTTTTCTACACCGTTGTTGTGATAACAATATGTCAAATAAAAAAGTCATAAATGCTTCATTTTTTGATCAGATAATAATATATATATATATATATATATATATATATATATATATATATATATATATGTATATATATGTATATTAATACTATTATGGTAAATCTAATCAATGATCAATAATCGATATCAATTCTCAATATATACTGAGCAATGTAAGTTTTAATATTCCTTAATGTTCCCTTCGTTTTATCTTTGAAATGTCTGGTCCTCTTAGAAAATCATACACTTGCTTTAATGAAACGTATAATGTAATGTTATACTATTTTTAAATAAATAATTTTATTATCCACTTAAAATTGTGTCATATTTAATTTATATTGAGTCACCCTGTATATTAGAATTATATATTTTACTTTTTCTATATCTCCATAGACTATGTAGATGAAATTAAATAAATAAATTACTTTATGATAAAAGTATCCAGAGTGAAAAACTGTTCTTTATACATATATATATATATATATATATATATATATATATATATATATATATATATATATATATATATATATATATATATTTTATACCCTCCAAAAGAGAATTTGGAGGGTATATTCACTTTGTCATTCCGTTTGTAACGCATCGAAATATCCATCTCAGACCCCATAAAGTATATATATTCTTGATCAGTGATGAAATCTAAGACGAACTGAGCATGTCCGTCCGTCCGTTCGTCTGTGGAAATCACGATTCAGTCCAAACGAAAAGAGCTAGACTCTTGAAATTTGGCATAAATATATTTTAAAGCTTAGTGCAGGTTAAGTTCGAAGATGGGCTAAATCGGGCAAGAGGGAAAAAAGTTCCCCTAAGAAGAACTAAGCCAAACCAGAAAAAACAACATTATTTTTAAAGTTTTTTGGTTATTTTGTTAAACATGTCGTGTGCACCCTATGAGTGGTAATGCAGTGGCTATCAGCTGTGTAGATGTGTTGAATAAGCAAATTGTTTGTTGATGTTTTTGTCCTTTTTGTTTACGAATATGGGAAGACGTAATTTTTGTTTGTTTATATGTATGGAAATGAATGTAAATAAGGAGGAACGGGTATAAAAGGGATTCTGGATAGATGGAAGAGGCCCATTTTGAAGTCGAATTTTGAAATATATAGTGGTTTTGGCACTTTTTGCTTTGGGTTGGTCAAGAAGTTTAAGTTGGATTTAAGTGGAGTAATATGATTTAACTGAAGAAATTATAAAAAACAAGTAAAAACGTTATATTCGACCGGGTCGAATCTTAAATACCCTCCAAATATTTAGTAAGTGAATTTGATATGTTTAACTTGGTGGGACAGAGTTCCTTTATATAATATCGTACGTCAACGCCCACTAAAGGGGGTGGGGTTCAAAAATATACAATATCATGTTTTCCACAGACTTCATCACAATTCTCTTTGGAGGCTATAAAAACTGTATTTTGGCGGGGTCGCTCTGGCAAGGGCTGTGGGGGAAACATTTCACCTTTGTCATAAAACTCTAAAAATAAATGCTTGGGATGATTATACACAAAATAAAAAAAAATTTATATTTATTTTTAATAGGGTCATTTAGTGGGCAAAGGAAGAGGAGGGGGTAGGGCAGCAACAGGCAGTCATAAAACTCTAAAGATAAATGCTTGGGATGATTATATACAAAATTTAAAAAAAAAAATTTTTTTGGTAGGGTCATTTTAGGGGACAAAGGAAGAAGGGGGGGGGGAGGGGGCTAGGGCAGAAATCGGCAGTCATAAAAGTCTAAAGATAAATGCTTAGGATGATTATATACAAAATTTAATAAAAATTTTTTTTTGGTAGAGTCATTTAGGGGGCAAGGGAATAGGTGGGGGGGGGGGAGGTAGGGCAGAAATCGGTAGTCATAAAACTCTAAAGATAAATGCTTGGGATGATTATATACAAAATTTAAAAAAAAAATTTCTTTTTTGGTAGGGTCATTTAGGGGGTGAAGGGGAAGGAGGGGGTAGGGCAGAGTAGTACCAGGTTTCGTCTCAGCTTCGTCATTAAAGCTTAAAAGTGTTATTTTTAAGGAATGTAGGCTTAAGTAAAACGATTTGGTAAATTTTTATGCTATTTTTGCCCATAAATTATTTTTTTGGTAGGGTAATTTTAGGGGGCAAAGGAAGAAGGGGGGGGGGGGGCTAGGGCAGAAGTCGGCAGTCATAAAACTCTAAAGATAAATGCTTGGGATGATTATATAAAAAATTTAAAAAAACATTTTTTTTGGTAGGGTAATTTTGGTGGCAAAGAAAGAAGGGGGGGGGGGGGGTAGGCCAGAAATCGGCAGTCATAAAACTCTAAAGATAAATGCTTGGGATGATTATATACAAAATTTAAAAAAAAAATTTTTTTTGGTAGGGTCATTTAGGGGGCAAGGGAATAGGTGGGGGGGAGGTAGGGCAGAAATCGGTAGTCATAAAACTCTAAAGATAAATGCTTGGGATGATTATATACAAAAATTAAAAAAAAAAAATTTTTTTGGTAGGGTCATTTAGGGGGCAAAGGAAGAGGGGGGGGGGGGTAGGGCAGAAGTCGGCAGTCATAAAACTCTAAAGATAAATGCTTGGGATGATTATATAAAAAATTTAAAAAAACATTTTTTTTGGTAGGATCATTTTGGTGGCAAAGAAAGAGGGGGGGGGGGGGGTAGGGCAGAAATCGGCAGTCATAAAACTCTAAAGATAAATGCTTGGGATGATTATATACAAAATTTAAAAAAAAAATTTTTTTTTTGGTAGGGTCATTTAGGGGGCGAAGGGGAAGGAGGGGGTAGGGCAGAGTAGTACCAGGTTTCGTCTCAGCTTCGTCATTAAAGCTTAAAAGTGTTATTTTTAAGGAATATAGGCTTAAGTAAAACAATTTGTTAAATTTTTATGCTATTTTTGCCTATAATAACGCCCACTAAAGTGGGCGGGGTCAAAAAATATTTTTATTTTATTTAATGGCTCCAAGTTTAAGGCGTTGGACCGTATTTGACATAAAAATATATCATTTGCTTAACAAAATAACCAAAAAACTTTAAAAATTATGTTGTTTTTTCTGGGTTGGTTTAGTTCTTCTTAGGGGAACTTTTTTCCCTCTTGCCCGATTTAGCCCATCTTCGAACTTAACCTGCTCTAAGCTTCAAAATATATTCATGCTAAATTTCAAGAGTCTAGCTCTTTTCGTTTGGACTGAATCGTGATTTCCACAGACGGACGGACGGACATGCTCAGTTCGTCTTTGATTTCATCATTGATCAAGAATATATATACTTTATGGGGTCTGAGATGGATATTTCGATGCGTTACAAACGGAATGACAAAGTGAATATACCCTCCAAATTCTTTTTTGGAGGGTATAAAAACAAGGCAACTGAAATTTAGATGTTAAAGAAAAAGAAATTAATATAAAATAATAGTAGAAGCTGTGAGAAAACTGAAAGAAATAATTTTTAAAAGAAAAAAATAGAAAAAAAAGGAAAAGCAAAGAAAAACTTAAATTTTTACATGAACATATACTTTGAAAAAACTATATCTATGTGTATATAATAAAATCCAGTCAGCATGTGGAAGATTGTGTCACCAAACTGAGTCTTTTTCGAGTACCTTAGGTGATCAAAAACTGATTAATCAGTTCTGCGCTTAAAATAAGACTCGAAAATGATTCCCAGAAATACTTAGAAAATGATTTAAAAAAAAAAAAAAAACTAACAAAAAGCAAAGAAATATATAAAGTATACATATTACATTTGTCAGTGAATTCATATAAAAATTAGAAAGAAAAAATGTCAGCTATAAAGAAGTTAAATAAAAAACTAAAGCAGAACCAAGAGAACGAACGTGAAAATGAAGATATTCAGGATGAATAAGTGACGAAACAACGCGAGAAAAATCGCCAGGAGCTGCAATCGACGTAATCATTGAGTAAGTAAGGACTTCATATCGTTATAGTTCAAAAATATAATTGTCTGGTTCTTTACAGATATGTTCCGGAAAAAGACAAAAATGCAATTGCACCAGAAAAGTTTAGCAAATAAGTTGCAGGAAGATGGTGAAGACGACGAGTTGTCAAAAAGAAAACTCAGTGTGGCTAATGCGGTTCAGTGTGGCTGAATTAAAACAACTTGTGTCGCGGCCGGATGTTGTGGAGATTCAGGACATCACTGCACGTGATGCTAAATTGCTATTTCAATTAAAAGCTTAGAAATTGAATTTTATAATTTTTTAAATTTTTTTTGTTATGTTATTTATAAATTAAATTAAAATCAAAACAATAATAAATTCGCTTTTAATATGATTCGAAAAAGACTCGTAAATGACCAGTAATATGACTGAAAAATGACTCGAAGAAGACTCGCAACTGCTTGTAAGAACTACCACAAACTGTCTCGAAAAAGAGTCGAAATGGATCAGAAGTGCGAATCATAAAAGACTCCTTTAGAAGAGTCGCGGCTAGGGTACCATTTTCTCCCGAATGAACAGTCATTTTCGACTCGAAAACGAGCGCATAAATGATTATTTTAATCGTGCGGAGGACTCGAAAAAGACTCGAATATGATCATTAATTTCATAAAATGCTGACTGGGAAGGAACAAAACCTTTTTATGTGTATAACAAAAAAAACAACAAAGGGAAAACCCCAAATCCAACCTAAATATAAACAAAAACAGACAATTACAATTATCAAGAGCAAAACTTATAAGAGAAAGCAGCAGGAAACCTTGGAGCGATACGGCAACAGCTACATTTTTGAGGAGACGGTCTACAGGTATCGTGCCATATCACTTATTACCCGTACAGGACAGAAACTGAGACGGACGGTTTATACGTATATGTATGTAATTTTTGTAGTTTTGTGGAGGGAAAAGTTTCCGCGGGGCTTGCCTTTTTGCCGCGTTTTTAAGCAAAAAGGGCGCGAATAGTTAGGTGAGCTCATCATAACAGGCGCGTTTGTGATAAGTTGCCGGGGTTTAGAAAATCCTAAAGCAAGGTTTCGGCATTAAATATATATATATATATATATATATATATATATATATATATATATATATATATATATATATATATATATAACGTACGTTATATATAATACGTTTAATATAGGACACGCCACTTACGGACGGCCGTGACCAAGTTTTGAAACAAGTTTTTTTACCCTTTTGGTGTCTCCATTTTGGTTTTGTTTGGAGATTATTGAGTTTTTTTGCTTTTGTAATTCTTTTTTTTTAATTCCATAATTTTGTTTAAATTAAAGCCAATTAAAATTGCTTCTAGTAATTACTTTTGTTATACCCTTCACAAAAAAGTGAAAGGGTATATATAGGTTTGTCATTCCGTGTGTAATTTCTTCGATATGCACATGGGACCCCATAAAGTATATATATTCTGGATCCTTATGAATAGCGATGACGATTGAGCGATGTCCGTCTGTCCGTCCGTCTGTACGTGAAATCGGTTTTCCCAAGCTCCCAGAAGAGCTAGAGACTTCGTTTTTGGACCGTTGGATTGGAAATGAACTTAAACAGGCTGCTATTGAAATTCAGAAAGATCCGAAGTATGGTTCCAGAGCTGGGAAGCTTACACCTATTTCTCGACGCAAAATTTTTACCAAAAATCAATTATTTTTTTTAATGTTTGTAAATTAAACCTATTTCGTGCTTTAGGGAGCCTCAATGGTCTATTAAAAACTAAAAAAATAAAAAAATTTTTCCAGGGATGGGAAATAAAAAAAATTTTTTTCGGCTTATTCCGTATTTTGTAGTACATGTAGTATCTAAAATTGTTAAAAATTTTAAGTATTTCTTTAACAAAACCACTTTATACGTCATGAAGATTTGCATTGGCAAAAAAAAATTTTTGTTTTTAAATTCAAATTTTACTTCCAGGGTTGGGAAATTGCATTGTTTTTATAAGTGAAAGTAATGAAACAGGTCTAGCCAAGCCCCCAGAAGAGATAGAGACTTCATTCTTGGATTGGAAATGAACTTAAATAGAGTGGTGTTAAAATTCAGATAGATCCGGACTATGGTTCCAGAGCTGGGAAGCTTGCACCTATTTCTCGACGCTAAATTTATACCAAAAATAATTTATTTTTTTTAATGTTTGCAAACTAAACCTATTTCGTGCTTTGGGAAGTCTCAATGGTGTATTAAAAACTAAAAATATAAAAAAAAATGTTCAGGGATGGGAAATAAAAATTTTTTTTTCGGCCCATTCCGTATTTTGTAGTACATGTAGTAACTAAAATTGTTAAAAATTTTAAGTTTTTCTTTAACAAAACCTCTTTATACGTCATGAAGATTTGCATTGGCAAAAAGAAAAGAAAATTTTAGATTCAAATTTTGCTTCCAGGGGTGGGAAATTGAATTTTTTTTATACATGCAAGTAATAAAACAGGCAATCGATGTTGTTGTTTTTTGTTTTTTGCCAACTAAAACAGTCGTATAATTTAGGAAGAACAAAATTGGTATCAAAAATTCAAAAATAAAAAATAAAATTTCGAATCCAGGGATGGACAAGTGCAATATTTTATGGTACATGAAAGTTATCAAAATGGTAAAAAATTTGCAATTTTTTGTAAATAAAACTACTTTATACTTCAAGAAGCATTGCACTGATAAAAAAAAACAAACAAAAAAAATTTAAATTTCGTTTCCAGGGTTAGAAAAATTAAATTTTTTTTGGTACATGCAATATTTTGTAGTACATGTAATAACCAAAATGGTTGCAAAATTCGACTTTTTCTTAAACAAAACTACTTTATACCTCATGAAGATTTGCATTGATAAAGAAAATTTTAAAAAATTTAAATTTCGCTTCCAGGGATAGGAAATTGATTTTTTTTTGAACATAAATGTAACCAAAAAGGCAATTGACGTTGTTTTTTTTTGCTAATTAGAGCTGTTTTATAATTCAGGAAGAACAAATTTGGTATTAAAATCTTAAAAATCAAAATTTCGACTCCAGGTTTGGACATATGATATATTTTATGGTACGTGAAAGTGACCAAAAAGTTTAAAAATAGTATTTTTTTTTGTCAACTAAAGCTATGTTACGCCTCACTAAGAATTGCATTGGTAAAAAAATAAAAATTCGCTTCCAGAGTTGGAAAATCGAAATACTTTTCGTACATAATAGTACATACATAAATTAAAAATTTTGTGTTTTTAGTGAATTAAAGCTATTTTATATATCAGAAAAAATTAGATTAGTATTAAAAAATTAAGAATTCGGTTCCAGGGTTAGGAAGTTGACATTTTCTGATTCATAAAATCAGCCATTTTATTTGTTATTTTTGATTTTTATGATGAATTATACATACTTTATTTATCAGAAAGAAGTAATCTGCTATTAAAAACCAACAACAATAAAAACCAAAGACGATTCTACGGTTGGACAATTAGAACTTTTTGGGGTACATGAAACGGATTTTTTGTTTTGTTTGTAAATTAAATATATATAATATTTTCGAAAGACGTTCATAGGTATTAGATATAAGAGAAGCCAAAAATTTAGCTTCCTAGCCGAAAAATTTAAACGTTTTCTTAAATATAAAAGTAACCGATAACATTATTTTGATATTTTAATTAAACCTACTTTCTGTTTTGGCCAGAAAGAAAGAAAGAAGAATTACATCTGTGAAGGGTATATAAGATTCGGCACAGCCGAATATAGCGCTTTTACTTGTTTTAGATTAATTTGATTTTAATAATTTTGTTCAATTTAAATTTCAATAATTTGATTCAAATTTTCTTTTTATAATTTCATATTTTGTTTTTTTTTTTAGTTTTTTTTGAAATTCTCATTGAATACTTTTTAATTTAAACAAGTAAAAACGTTATATTCGACCGGGTCGAATCTTAAATACCCTCCAAATATTTAGTAAGTGAATTTGAAATGTTTAACTTGGTGGGACAGAGTTCCTTTATATAATATCGTACGTCAACGCCCACTAAAGGGGGCGGGGTTCAAATATATACAATATCATGTTTTCCACAGACGAACGTATGGGCATTGCTAGACCGTCTTAGACTTCATCACAATTCTCTTTGGAGGGTATAGGAACTGTATTTTGGCGGGGTCGCTCTAGCAAGGGCTGTGGGGGAAACATTTCACCTTTGTCATAAAACTCTAAAAATAAATGTTTGGGATAATTATATACAAAATTAAAATTTCTTTTTTTTGATAGGGTCATTTAGCGGGCAAAGGGGGAGGAAGGGGTAGGGCAGCAACAGGCAGTCATAAAACTCTACAGATAAATGCTTGGGATGATTATATAAAAAATTTAAAAAAAAAAAATTTTTTTGGCAGGGTCATTTAGGGGGCAAAGGAAGAGGGGAGGAGGGTAGGACATAAATCGGCAGTCATAAAACTCTAAAGATAAATGCTTGGGATGATTATATACAAAATTTAAAAAAAAAAATTTTTTTTGGTGGGGTCATTTAGGGGGCAAAGGAAGAGGGGGGGGGGGGTGTAGGGCAGAAATCGGCAGTCATAAAACTCTAAAGATAAATGCTTGGGATGATTATATATAAAATTTAAAAAGAAAAATTTTTTTTTGGTAGGGTCATTTAAGGGGAAAAGGAAGAGGAGGGGGGGAGGGGGGTAGGGCAGAAATCGGCAGTCATAAAACTCTAAAGATAAATGTTTGGGATGATTATATAAAATATTAAAAAAAAAATTTTTTTTTTGGTAGGGTCATTTAGGGGGCGAAGGGGAAGGAGGGGGTAGGGCAGAGTAGTACCAGGTTTCGTCTCAGCTTCGTCATTAAAGCTTAAAAGTGTTATTTTTAAGGAATATAGGCTTAAGTAAAACCATTTGTTAAATTTTTATGCTATTTTTGCCTATAATAACGCCCACTGAAGTGGGCGGGGTCAAAAAATATTTTAATTTTATTTAATGGCTTCAAGTTTAAGGCTTTGGACCGTATTTGACATAAAAATATATCATTTGCTTAACAAAATAACCAAAAAACTTTAAAAATTATGTTGTTTTTTCTGGGTTGGTTTAGTTCTTCTTAGGGGAACTTTTTTCCCTCTTGCCCGATTTAGCCCATCTTCGAACTTAACCTGCTCTAAGTTTTGAAATATATTTATGCCAAATTTCAAGAGTCTAGCTCTTTTCGTTTGGACTGAATCGTGATTTCCACAGACGGACGGACGGACGGACGGACATGCTCAGTTCGTCTTAGATTTCATCACTGATCAAGAATATATATACTTTGTGGGGTCTGAGATGGATATTTCGATGCGTTACAAACGGAATGACAAAGTGAATATACCCTCCAAATTCTTTTTTGGAGGGTATAATAAACATGTACTGTGTTATAATTTGAATTTTTTTAGTAGTTTCTAGAATGGAATTTTATGCGGTAAGTAAAGGGAAAGAAAGATACCAAGGAATCGTCGTTGGGACATCCAATAAAGGACGATGTGATGTCACGGAGGAGCCGCAAGGTTCCTAAGGGGAGGGTGAGTTCCTGGCAGACCAGCCGCCAGAGGGTTTCATTTGGTAGGTATGTGTAAGTGTACTGAAAGGGTGGAAACGTGTGTTTGTTTCGGGCTCTAATTCAAAAAAAAAGGAATTATTATTCATTTGTGCACAAAACAGCTTGCACCACAATGCTGGTTTTATATATATATATATATATATATATATATATATATATATATATATATATATATATACGTGTTGTGGTTTACTAGACTGGCTGGCAAGACGGCGAGCTCTAGCCGGAGCAACCGCCAGAAAACCAGCGCAGCCGGCAGTCTGGTAACGTAGTTGTGTCTGTTGGCAAGTTTTGCGGCGAAGGTGCAGACACAAAACAGATGGCACATATAAACATTCAACATGGTCAACACTTAACACACACATCATCATCATAACACACATGATACACATTAAATATTATATTATAAGCAAATGATATATTTTTATGCCAAATACGGTCCAACGCCTTAAACTTGGAGCCAATTAATAAAATAAAAACATTTTTTGACCCCGCCCACTTCAGTGGGCGTTATTATAGGCAAAAATAGCATAAAAATTTAACAAATTGTTTTACTTAAGCCTACATTCCTTAAAAATAACACTTTTAAGCTTTAATGACGAAGCTGAGACGAAACCTGGTACTACTCTGCCCTATCCCCTCCTTCCCCTTCGCCTCCTAAATGACCCTACCAAAAAAAAATTTTTTTTTAAATTTTGTATATAATCATCCCAAACATTTATCTTTAGAGTTTTATGACTGCCGATTTCTGCCCTACCCCCCCCCCCCTCCTCTTCCTTTGCCCCCTAAATGACCCTACCAAAAAAAATTTTTTTTTTTTAATTTTTTATATAATCATCCCAAGCATTTATCTTTAGAGTTTTATGACTGTCGATTTCTGCCCTACACCCCCCCCCCCCCCTCTTCCTTTGCCCCCTAAATGACCCTGCCAAAAAAATTTTTTGTTTTTTAATTTTTTATATAATCATCCCAAGCATTTATCTTTAGAGTTTTATGACTGCCTGTTGCTGCCCTAGCCCCTCCTCCCACTTTGCCCGCTAAATGACCCTATTAAAAATAAATAAAAAATTTTTTTAATCTCGTGTATAATCATCCCAAGCATTTATTTTTAGAGTTTTATGTCAACCTGTTTCTGCCCTACCCCCTCTCCCCCTTTGCCCTCTAAATGACCCTATCAAAAAAAAGAAATTTTAATTTTGTATATAATTATCCCAAGCATTTATTTTTAGAGTTTTATGACAAATGTTTCCCCCACAGCCCTTGCTAGAGCGACCCCGCCAAAATACAGTTTTTATACCCTCCAAAGAGAATTGTGATGAAGTCTAAGACGGTCTAGCAATGCCCATACGTTCGTCTGTGGAAAACATGATATTGTATATATTTGAACCCCGCCCCCTTTAGTGGGCGTTGACGTACGATATTATATAAAAGAACTCTGTCCCACCAAGTTAAACATTTCAAATTCACTTACTAAATATTTGGAGGGTATTTAAGATTCGACCCGGTCGAATATAACGTTTTTAATTGTTTTACTTTTTCTTCACTTTTGTATGTTGGCATTGTTAGCTCATTGTTTTGACAATCTGAACTTTATTACACAAACAAAAACACCTATGTTGTTGTATTGTTGTACTTGTAGCCCTTACGCTGCCACCTGGTTTTATTACGCCATGTCGAACACGTTTTATTCAAGTGTTTATGACTTCAGGGATGGAAAAGGGCTAGTTTGATTTTGTACCAATTAACTAAATACCATGACGGTACCATTTTTTTATACGTACTTCTATAAATAGAAATTCAAAAACTTCTCTACACAAGTATACAATAAAAAAATATTATATACATAAAAAATCTAGGAATGAGTTGATTAAATTTGATTCAAAAAGTCATACAATTTAAGATAATAAATTTTCTCGTAGTTTAAAATTGAGGCAACGAGACATTGATTGAAAACTTTTTCGGTATTTGGAAATCAATTATTATACCCTTTTTCAACGTCATTGTTTTTGAATGAAATATAAGGCAGCCTAACGATGAAAAATGTTTCTGTTGCGAAAAATTATAGTTACTTAAATGAGCCATAATTTAGCAGAAATATGAGACATAAGACGGTATTTTGAAAGATTCGGGTCTAAAGAACCGTTTTCTCTCGAAAGAACAATCATTTTCAAAATGAAACGACAAAATAAATATATAGAACAAGCAGAGGAGTAAGAAACGATCCGAAAATTTCATGAAGTACTGACTGGAATACTGTATGTAATAAAAAGTTGACACAAAATCTTTGATTATGTAACCGTATAATTCGCAGAAATATTTTATATTTATTAACTGATTCACTGAGAAATTAACAAAAATTTTCAAGCATAAAACGTTTTTATGAACTAGGTGTAAGCTTTTGATGGAGATATTTAAATTGTACCAAATTGGTCGTGGTAGTACCACGGTACCAACAAAGTCTAATTGTGCCAAAAAATGTACAATTGGATCATGTTTTCCATCCGTGGTTGACGTTGAATAAAATCAAAGCAGAGGAGTTAGACCCCTTTCACACACATCGGGTTTGACTCGTCAAGTCTTGATCTTTTAGGAGAGAGCGGTGAAGAGCGTGAAAAGGGGTACAGACTTGACGGTACTAGTCAGTTTTTATACCCTCCAAAAAAGAATTTGGAGGGTATATTCACTTTGTCATTCCGTTTGTAACGCATCGAAATATCCATCTCAGACCCCACAAAGTATATATATTCTTGATCAGTGATGAAATCTAAGACGAACTGAGCATGTCCGTCCGTCCGTCCGTCCGTCTGTGGAAATCACGATTCAGTCCAAACGAAAAGAGCTAGACTCTTGAAATTTGGCATAAATATATTTCAAAACTTATAGCAGGTTAAGTTCGAAGATGGGCTAAATCGGGCAAGAGGGAAAAAAGTTCCCCTAAGAAGAACTAAACCAACCCAGAAAAAACAACATAATTTTTAAAGTTTTTTGGTTATTTTGTTAAGCAAATGATATATTTTTATGTCAAATACGGTCCAAAGCCTTAAACTTGAAGCCATTAAATAAAATTAAAATATTTTTTGACCCCGCCCACTTCAGTGGGCGTTATTATAGGCAAAAATAGCATAAAAATTTAACAAATGGTTTTACTTAAGCCTATATTCCTTAAAAATAACACTTTTAAGCTTTAATGACGAAGCTGAGACGAAACCTGGTACTACTCTGCCCTACCCTCTCCTTCCCCTTCGCCCCCTAAATGACCCTACCAAAAAAAAAATTTTTTTTTTAATATTTTATATAATCATCCCAAACATTTATCTTTAGAGTTTTATGACTGCCGATTTCTGCCCTACCCCTCTCCCCCCTCCTCTTCCTTTTCCCCTTAAATGACCCTACCAAAAAAAAAATTTTTTTTTTTAAATTTTATATATAATTATCCCAAGCATTTATCTTTAGAGTTTTATGACTGCCGATTTCTGCCCTACACCCCCCCCCCCCCCTCTTCCTTTGCCCCCTAAATGACCCCACCAAAAAAAATTTTTTTTTTAAATTTTGTATATAATCATCCCAAGCATTTATCTTTAGAGTTTTATGACTGCCGATTTATGTCCTACCCCCCTCCCCTCTTCCTTTGCCCCCTAAATGACCCTGCCAAAAAAATTTTTTTTTTTTTTAATTTTTTATATAATCATCCCAAGCATTTATCTTTAGAGTTTTATGACTGCCTGTTGCTGCCCTACCCCCTCCTCCCCCTTTGCCCGCTAAATGACCCTATCAAAAAAAAGAAATTTTAATTTTGTATATAATTATCCCAAACATTTATTTTTAGAGTTTTATGACAAAGGTGAAATGTTTCCCCCACAGCCCTTGCTAGAGCGACCCCGCCAAAATACAGTTCCTATACCCTCCAAAGAGAATTGTGATGAAGTCTAAGACGGTCTAGCAATGCCCATACGTTCGTCTGTGGAAAACATGATATTGTATATATTTGAACCCCGCCCCCTTTAGTGGGCGTTGACGTACGATATTATATAAAGGAACTCTGTCCCACCAAGTTAAACATTTCAAATTCACTTACTAAATATTTGGAGGGTATTTAAGATTCGACCCGGTCGAATATAACGTTTTTACTTGTTATATTTTCTTTTGTTTTATCATCCGTAATATATTAAATGAATGTTCAGCAATGAAGAAAAACTTTCCATGACGTTTCGTGTGTGAACGTAAATGCAGGTTCGAAAGAAATTTGAAGAAAAACTGATCAAGTATACCTGATGTGTGTGAAAGAGGGCTTAGTTTAATACACAAGTTATTTTAATACACAGCAAGCCAACACTTATCTATTCATGTATGTATATACATATGTACATAATTTTGCTTTTGTTGTACATGAATACTCGTTCATACGGGCTAATTTTTGCTTTTTGTATTTGATTCATGATAGAAATACCTGTTGCTTAGCAGAACTTTTTTATTCATCATCAAAACAATATTTATTTAAAACAAGTAAAAACGTTATATTCGACCGGGTCGAATCTTAAATACCCTCCAAATATTTAGTAAGTGAATTTGAAATGTTTAACTTGGTGGGACAGAGTTCCTTTATATAATATCGTACGTCAACGCCCACTAAAGGGGGCGGGGTTCAAAAATATACAATATCATGTTTTCCACAGACGAACTTATGGGCATTGCTAGATCGTCTTAGACTTCATCACAATTCTCTTTGGAGGGTATAAAAACTGTATTTTGGCGGGGTCGCTCTGGCAAGGGCTGTGGGGGAAACATTTCACCTTTGTCATAAAACTCTAAAAATAAATGCTTGGGATAATTACATATATACAAAATTAAAATTTCTTTTTTTTGATAGGGTCATTTAGAGGGCAAAGGGGTAGAGGGGGTAGGGCAGAAACAGGTAGACATAAAACTCTAAAAATAAATGCTTGGGATGATAATACACAAAATAAAATAAAAAATTTATTTATTTTTAATAGGGTCATTTAGAGGGCAAAAGGGGAGGAGGGGGTTGGGCAGCAACAGGCAGTCATAAAACTCTAAAGATAAATGCTTGGGATGATTATATACAAAATTTAAAAAAAAAAATTTTTTTTGGCAGGGTCATTTAGGGGGCAAAGGAAAAGGGGGGGGGGCGGGGAATAGGGCAGAAATCGGCAGTCATAAAACTCTTAGGATAAATGCTTGGGATGATTATATACAAAATTTAAACAAAAATTTTTTTTTTGGTAGGGTCATTATGGAGCGAAGGAAGAGGGGTGGGGGGGGGGGGTAGGGCAGAAATCGGCAGTCATAAAACTCTAAAGACAAATGCTTGGGATGATTATTTACAAAATTAAAAAAAAAAAATTTTTTTTGGTAGGGTCATTTAGGGGCAAAGGAAGGGGGGGGGGGGGTACGGCAGAAATCGGCAGTCATAAAACTCTAAAGATAAATGCTTGGGATGATTAGATACAAAATTTAAAAAAAAAATTTTTTTTGGTAGGGTCATTTAGGGGCAAAGGAAGGGGAGGGGGGGGGGGGTAGGGCAGAAATCGGCAGTCATAAAACTCTAAAGATATATGCTTGGGATGATTATATACAAAATTTAAAAAAATTTTTTTTTTTGGTAGGGTCATTTAGGGGGCGAAGGGGAAGGAGGGGGTAGGGCATAGTAGTACCAGGTTTCGTCTCAGCTTCGTCATTCAAGCTTAAAATTTTTATTTTTAAGGAATGTAGGCTTAAGTAAAACGATTTGTTAAATTTTTATGCTATTTTAGCCTATAATAACGCCCACTAAAGCGGGCGGGGTCAAAAAATATTTTTATTTTATTTTATGGCTCCAAGCTTAAGGCGTTGGACCGTATTTGACATAAAAATATATCATGTGCTTAACAAAATAACCAAAAAACTTTGAATATTTTTCTGTATTCTAGAGTTTCTTCCAGGCAAAGGGTCAGAGAAGAATTGGGTTGCCTGAAAGGAAACTTTAATTCCGACAACTCACAATATGAGTTGTTGCAATTAAGGGTAAATAGGGATGAATGAGTTGGGGTTTCCTTGGGCTGGTTAGGAATGAGAAGCTCACCTTTTTTTTTACTTTAAGCAAAGAAGTTGAATCGGTAGATATGTATGTAACGTTAAATTAGATTTTATTCAATAATTAGTTTGGTTTGTTACTGGGTAATTTTCCCTTTTTCATTTGGAGGTTGTATGCATTTAGTTGACAGAATTCAATGGTTGGTAAGTATGTTTGTTTCATTGGTAAGTAATATGTAGGTATAATATTCACATTTATTTAATTTTAAGTATTTAATTTTCTTTACATACATATGTAGGTATAATATTCACAGTTATTTAATTTTAAGTATTTAATTTTCTTTACATACATATGTAGGTATAATATTCACATTTATTTAATTTTAAGTATTTCGATTTTCTTTTCTTTAATGTTAATTTTACAATATGTAGGTACGCATTTATTTAATATAATTTCACAAAATTTAAATGTAGATATAGGGATTTCTTTAATTTTAATTTGGTTATAATATGAGGGATTTTAATTTAAATTATTTTACACTTTCACTATATATAGATGTAGGTAATTGTTGAATTATTTGTGACAGTTATTAACAGTCTCTTTGCACAAATTATGTATACAGTTGTAGATCACTTGGGGTTATTACTTGGTTGATGGTTAACGAATGAATGCTGGTATAAATTTTGACTGCTCTTTCTTGTTTCTTTTATTCCTTGTGTTTCAGTTTTTATACCCTCCAAAAAAGAATTTGGAGGGTATATTCACTTTATCATTCCGTTTGTAACGCATCGAAATATCCATCTCAGACCCCATAAAGTATATATATTCTTGATCAGTGATGAAATCTAAGACGAACTGAGCATGTCCGTCCGTCCGTCCGTCCGTCTGTGGAAATCACGATTCAGTCCAAACGAAAAGAGCTAGACTCTTGAAATTTGGCATAAATATATTTTAAAACTTAGAGCAGGTTAAGTTCGAAGATGGGCTAAATCGGGCAAGAGGGAAAAAAGTTCCCCTAAGAAGAACTAAACCAACCCAGAAAAAACAACATAATTTTTAAAGTTTTTTGGTTATTTTGTTAAGCAAATGATATATTTTTATGTCAAATACGGTCCAACGCCTTAAACCAGGGCTCCTCAGCCATTACACTCCAGATACGAGTGCCAATTGGATTTTCTACACGTATTCACATACGCAACACGAACAGTAACGAAATTCACATCAATGAGAGAAGAGAAAATAAAAATTTTATTCAGAGACAACAACAAACGCATGACTAAATTTTCAACCCGCGTTGCCATCGTTCGATTTTTTGTATTCTTGGATGGATGAATTTATATATATATTATGATTTTTAGTAATTTTGTATTATACAAATATGGTTCTATAATATTTTATATCTCCATTGGAAGATAGTATTGTCTATAATATAATATTTTAATATAAGCCTTATGAAAATTTTCTACAGAGGAACTTTTTTTTTAAATCGAAAGAAATGTTATTTACTCAGTTGCACGAGTATTTTAAAATTTTTGGTACATTATCTTTACACCATTTACAGTTTTATTTCCGAATTTTCTTATCATATTTTTCTTTCCACGCTTATTTCGACTAAATACTTTTTATATGGGCTTTGACAGCATTTCGGTCGAAATTGTGAATAGAATATAGGCTATAGAAACAAAAATCAATTTCACACATTTATAAAAGTGAAAACTAAGTTTGCCTGCTTATATTATTATCAATTTGATTTTGTGATCAACGACAACACCTTTAAATGTTCTTTCTTGTTCACATAGTTGCCAGACAAAATAGATGCAATATCGCCAAATTTTGGAGAAAAAACATCAAAATCTTCATATTACTTTTTCAAATCGTTAATGTGAAATTATTACGGTAGTTTTATGAAAAATACCTCAACATTTCTACAGAATTAAAAAATGCTTTCAATTTTTCATATAAAACGGTGTTATTTTGACAAAAATATTTAAAAACAATGAGTAAGTTCAATTTGAAGTATACGTAAAATAAGAAATTGCTTCTGTTTAATATTTTTGTTCCTAAAAATTTTTTTATTGCAAAAAGTTTTATGGGGGGAAGAGGGTTTCAACGTCTAGTAGCGTCCTTATATAGAATTTTTTCAAAATTACAAACATTTTAATAGATGAATTGACTTGAAAGCAAATTTTTTGATTTGTAAGTCTTTTTTATAATATATGTCTTTTCTCTTAATTAAAAGTAAGAACCAAAATGTTTTGATTCCACTTATATATTTAGATTTTTTTACTCCTCTATTATAATTTCCTGGACTTGGTCTTTTAAATATTTCGTTCAAATTTAATATTTAAATCACGTTATTTTTAAACAGAAATAACGGAACACAATATTTTTGTCAGATAAAATGGCAATATATAAGTCAAAATATTCCAACATTATGTACATTAATAAATTCGGAAAAAAATTTAAAATAATTTTAGCCTTATTAATTTTCGCCTGTATTAATTAAATGTAAGAAATACATATTAATGAAAACTTTATTTAAATATTTCATGTCATTTTATTTTTGGCATAAAAAGTCGTAAAAATGACGTCGTC